>JAOXXN010000082.1:30026090-30047083 GCA_026770055.1 Myrmophylax atrothorax | reverse complement strand
GGGAAGGAGGGGCGGGCTCGGAGCGGTCCCGGAGCCGGCCCGAGGCTCCGCGCCTGCAGTGCCGCTCGCCACCACTAGATGGCGTTTGGCACCCGCGTGTGCTCCTCACCCCTGGAAAGCCTTTTCCTGCCCCAAATCGAGCCCGACGCTCTCCCCGCTCCTGCTAAAACTCTTCCAATATTATTTTTCTATTGCATTTTTACAGCCATGAGGTGCAGGCGATCAGGCCTGTAGTTGTGCTGACCAGCCGAAACAAAGCAAAGGATTTGGGAGGGTTGGATGCTGCTGTTCTTGACCTTGTGCGCTGGTGCCTCGCACTCCCCTCATCATTGCTGGTCCCATGCCGTATTTTTCCCACCAAGACGATTTTGGAACGTCTTTTCGAGCATGGCGATACCTGTCATAACATCGGCTGCTGGTGTAAGGTTTCAGTCACTTCTGAACGTTCCATGCCTTGATTTTTTAAAAAGCTGCAGTGGCTGCAAGTGTAGCTCAGCACTGCGAGCACATGAAGGAGCACGCGGGGTCCTGCCCCACCGAGAGGAGGACAGGAACCCGAATGGGACACACCTGATGCTGGAAGAAAAAGGATTAACCATTCCAGGCAGGCCGCCTCTGGGAATACATCCAGAGGTTGCAAAATACAGCTTTTAGGGTCTAGCTCTCCATACTTAGCACTTCAGCTTCAAATAAGCATTTAGGATTTTTTTTTGGTTGTTGTCACTATAAAAGATGGACAGGACTCTGCCTGGAGCACTCAGACTCTGATCTCTCCCACTTTAATTGGGTAGTTAGTTCTATCTTTTCTTTCCCAAATTATTTGCAAGAAATTGCGATTTAATCCATTCTGCACTTAAGAAATTTAATCAATCATTAGAAATAACTGACAATGATAGGAAAATATGCTAATTCATGTTATTTTTGCAGACAAAGCACTGATATAAACAAAACATAATTAAACATGCCCTTTTTATACACTTCATAAAAAGCCACAATCCTTGGGTATTATAAATCTAAACTTATTTCTCTGATCTCAAGGCATAAAATGTGTTCTGTGAATTGTCTTACTTCTTGTAGGAAAACACTGATAATATTTGCCTTGCAGGCAGCATAAAACACAAAATGTAAAATAAAAATAAGTTATTAATCAGTCTAACGGGCAACTTAAATGGAAAGCTGTCTTCTATGTCGCATTAAAAATGATAATGAGCAACATTTCACAAGGCAATATTATAAAAAAAAATAAAAGAAATCCGTGTTACACAGAGACTTCTCAATCCATATCTGTGCTGTAGTCTCCAGGAAGCAAACAAGAAGGACAAGTTTTGCAGTTGGTTACCATGGGTATGTTGCCTGAGGAATACCTGTATTTCAACATGGCCATACCTAAAACAGGTGTTGCTTTTTTATCTTCAGCTAACCAAGCCTGAGGCAACAGCGATCTTGTTTTTCCAAATTTGCATCCTAGTAGAAACAAAGTTTTAGCTCAATTAAATACCTGTCACAGAAGGGAGGAAAGAGTAGGAATATGTTGTGACGCATAAGAATATGTTGTGGTTTTAAGAACGGTCTGGTAAGAGCTATTATTTTAATGATCTGTGACAAAAACAATGCAAAAAGAAAAAACACTGCCCAGAGGGCCAGTATGTTGCTCTTTGTTTCTCACTTGGAAAATAAGAAGCTGAATTTTGAATGAAGTTCATTGTGTAAAAATATAGGCTGTTCCCTGGCTCATCTCGTAGACGCTTGCAGGTTGCTTTTACTATTATCTGGAAGACATGGGCCAAATTCTACCTCCCTTTCCAGCATAATTTGGGCTGGCTTTTTTTTATGGACGACATTCTTATTCTAGAAAGGTTATTAAGGCTCATGTTTTTCTTACCCAGTAAAAAAATAGGCCTACTGAGAGTGACCCTCTGTGTCTGTGTGCATAGTGAGAGCAGTCCCATTCCTGAGAGCTGCTTTTGCCATACATTGTCTGCTCCCAGCAACTATCCTTGGCTCAGCTATCAGCATTTGCAAGTGGTGGGTAGTCTGTGTGCTTTCAGGTAGGACAGACTAGCCCTAGCACTCTCCACTTATCCTAGAAATCTGTGCCTCATCTGCCCTTGTCATGACATCAAAAAGACTATGTTATGGAGATAAAACTGCCAACCTCCTCTTTACAAAGAGTCCAGCATCACCTGTGCAGGGGCAGGTGGGATTTGTAGGGCAGACTGACCTGGAACAAGGATTCAAAGAAGACATTGAGACCATTGCTGATGTTCAGCTGACCCTGTTGTGTGACTAGCTTGGGGCTGCCCTCTGGACTGGGCAGCTGGTGTATAGTGGATACCTGGCATTTTATTTCTGAAGTATTTTTAGCTTTTTAAATCTTCTGTCACAAGTCTAGTGAGCAGTCCCTCTGATACTGCACTGGGTCTGCACAGATGTGTCTTTCTGACATGGCAATACATCCCACGTAAATGGCTTCTGTATTTCTGCTGACTGGCTTATTATCTCTGTGTCCATTGTATTCTGGTTTCAGGTCTGTGACTGGGAGGATGTGAGGGGTCTCTCTTTACAAAAAATCTCAGCAAATATGCTTGTAGGTGTATTCAGAGGCTCACCCACTGCTGGGGGTTGTGCTTCTGCTCCCCATGCGTAAAAATATAGCAAAGCTTATTTTTCCTGTCTTGTGTGTTTTTGCAAGGGATTTTGCAACACAGTTGTTCCTTATTGGTGTGTAGTTCCAGGTATGAGAGGATCCAGCTGCCAGGTGAACCTTACAGTGGTAATAATTACTTGATTGCCAAAACAACACTTAGACATAGTATTTTTCTCTAGACAGAAAAAAATCCTCTCTTTTCAGCTCACCTTTGAAATCTTAGTAAAATCCTAAAGCTGATACTTTCTGGAGTGTCCTCTAAATCTCTCTGTGCGCAAGTCCAGCTGTTCAAGTGCTTTTTCAGTTGTAATTATACTTGTGTTCAAAGCTAGTGAAGATCAACAGAGCTTATTGCTTCAGACTGAAGGCTCATACTGAGTGCGAGTTCTTCTCTTCAGCAGGGACTATAACTCAGTTTCCTGACATGCCTTATTCTACCCATTTATCTCTGTGGTTAGTTTTTATTTATTTACCTTCTCATCCCATTTCTTTCCAAGTTCAGCTCATCGTATATAACACTTTATATGCATATCCCCACCAGAGGGAATGAATAGGATCTCCAGCAGTGGAATTCCAGAGGAATGTCTGCTGTACACTGACACATAGCTGAGATGCAGTGGCAAAAATTCAAGCTGAGTGCCAGGTATCATGTTATTACCAGTATACCAGGCTTTGGAAAAGGAAGGAATTTTTCATACATGAAAATCAAGAGGATTTCTGTGCTACAGAACAAATACCTAGAAAAGTGTCAAGAGAACACTTTTACAAGATTATGTTGGATTCTGAAATGCTTCTCACCACTACTGTTCTGACTCTGTAGTCCCTTCCTACCTTTGTGCTGAGGTTTCTTGGTCAGCAGTGAATACATCCAGCTCAAAGGTTGACCCATGCATAGTGAGGGGCATCATCCTTAGTGTGATGGGTTAATTGAGCATATGTGACTACCTGTGGAAGGGCCATGGAAAAGGTCCTCTGTGTCCTGGGAGGAGCAGGAACACAGAGTCAGCACCAGCTGTCTGTGCAGGCATCCTGGGTGATCTGGGCATAAAAGTTAGCTGGGAGCAGATCTGTACATGTGCCATGGCTCTTGATCCACATCTTCCAGGAACCTGCAGCTTACTCACAACTGCTACTCTGCCCGGGCTGCCCTGAGGTCTAGAAATTTGACAAAATGTTACTTTTACCCAGGGGAAAAATTGAATCTGAATAAAAATAGAAAGGAAAAATAAAGGCAGTTTTGGGGAAAACTGAATGTATTTTGCTTCTGTCACGGAGTTCAATGGACTGATATGTTGTCTCTGCCTCATAGCCAAGGTAATGGACACAAAGCCTTTTGATGCAAGGCAATGCATTTTTCTAGGAACCTCAAGGTATCCAACAGGACATCTGTGCTTACCAGGTCCTACTCCTCTTGGAAGGTGGTGACAGAGAGGAGAATCTAATGTTTATTCTCTGGCTAAACAGGCAGGTGGGACTAGGAATGACAAAAATGCATACAGTGAAATGTTATTTTTTTACCAGGATATAGCTTAATGATCCTAATTTTTTATTTGGTGAAATTTATGCATATTTTAATGAAAAAACAGGGTTTCCTATTTCCCCTCCCTCTTTGAAAATATGTTTTTAGCTGGGATATTTGAAATAGAGATTTTCTTATATGCATGGCACAGAAAATTGTGAACTAAAAATATTTCCAGGGGTGAGGTGCTAAAATTGTTCAGTTTGTTTTTTAGATAGTCCCTCTCCAAACATCTTGGGGGGAATCTTTTTCCTGAATTTTCTTTAGGAACAACTTGGTTTCCAAGCAAGTGTAGTAGAAGCTCCTTCTGATAGTGGTTTATGCCTAGAGCAGCTCTGAAATTAGCTGAGTGTTTTGGTATAAGAGAAGAAATTGGCCCACAATATGAATTTTCAAGGAAAATTGAAATACTCCTCTCCATTTTAGTGACTAGTCAGTCCCTTCATACATATATATCTTGTTGTCAAGCGTAATAAAGCAGAAGGGAAAGTGTGAGATCCTGGTCCCATTAAAACTAAGTCAGCAGGAGCTAGACAGACAGAATATTCATGTTTTGCTTAAAATGGATAAAATTAGCAGCATGGTCTGCATCAGAGCAGAAGACAAGTACATAGGACTGCAAATTCAACATATTTTCAATCATGTGTTGCTTTGTCTTTCTCCTCACTTAACAAGTACTCCTTACTACACAGTCTAAATGCTTCTTGGATCATACCAGATTTTATTTTTATTTGTTACTTGTTTTTTCTTCCCAGAGGTGATGTTGCAGCAATGTCTAGGGATTTCACGTTTTAATGCTTTCTGTTCCAAGTCAGAAAAAGCAAATTAAAAATAGTTACAGAGAAATTAGTAAGGATAGTCTGACTTTAAAAGGGAAAGGGAAAAGAAGAATGAGAGCTATAAATGAAATGTAGACTCCACAAGTGATGTATTTAATAAAATGCTCAGGCCTGGCTGATTCACAGCTACAGAAATGTGCTTCTTGAGGATGAAAGAACTGACAACATGGGAAGGACTTAAGTCCTCAATTAGTTTAGTGATTAAGATGTTCAAGTAATTCGAAAGAACTCTGTGGCAATGTAACATCAATAATTTTGAAGCAGTATTTGGAATTAATGTAGTTCATGTTTTACTGCATCTCCTTCCAGGCACTGAATATATGGGGGCCCTCTTTACTACTTATGTGTGAAAATAGCTTGTACTTCTAAGAATAATCTTTTGTATTTAATAAAAAGCAAAAACAGATCATCTAAACCCAGGAAAAGCAGGAAATCTGAACAATGTGCTTCCTATTCTTGAGGCTGTTTATGGAAAGCTACATTTGTATGACAAAAAGCATAATTTTTTATTATATCAAACTTTTCACATCAAATACTACTAATGCATTTCAGTTCCTCCTCCTGTTCTGTCTAATGAGTACCAGCTCATTTACCACTTGCTGAAGTGAAGGATGGGCCAAATCTTTTATCTATGGTTTCCTTTTTTCATTACACTGACATGGAGTGGAAGTGCTCACAGCGAGAGCTCCGTTCTGTGCAGACCTTGATACCCCACTCTGGCTGCTCAGGTGGCTGTCTTATCAATTTATCAGCTAGGTAAATTGGTTTTATTCGTTCTAGAGCATTAGTAAGCCTTGTACTGCCAGACCATGTATCTGTTTTACAATTAAAGACTTACAGATACATTTTGTCTCTCAGGTTAAACAATCCTACAGTGTTTTTCCTGAAGCATAAGGTTTCCTATACCAATATGTCAGTTGTCTTGGGTGCTCTTGCGTCTCAAGGGTGATTTGTAGATGATAAGGAGGTTTTTGATGGACATGCAAGACTGGTGGGTTGTAAGGCATAAGACTAAAGACTAGATCTTGAGAAGCAATGAAAAAAAAAAGAGGAAATGAAATTTATTTCCGGAAAGGAAACCATCCATGTGCGAGTCAGAACCTTGTGAAACACAATAGACATTTTCATGCCTCCTGGTCTAAAAGACTGCATGGGTCCTCTAGTGCAATCTGCACCTACAGCACAGTGACACACAGGTTTTAATCCCATGGCAAAGAGGAGTGGGACTGAAGGAAGGCTGGGCTGACAGAAGAAATTAGGTAAATCAGATGTAATCCTTCGGGATAGAATTTGGACAAGAATCACTGCTCTTTCTAGTACTTGACCTTGCAAAATTTAGAAGGGTATCTCAGGGACCACAGTTATCCATAGATTTGGGGATGTATCCAGTTCTAATCCAATAGAAGTTTAGAGAGATTAGAAAAATATTATTGCCATGTATATTGCAACTTTATAGCCTTGTTTTGGATAGAGTATTTTGTAAGGCCTGTATTGCTGCAACTGAAGAAAGAACTTAGATGCAGTAGTTGATGAAAATAGCCAATTTTTTTTAAAAATTGAATTTTCTACCTTTGAAATCCTATTCATTTAAGAAGTTCAAATTCTGAACTTTAGAGCACAAATTTTTTGCATGTTGTTTCTGAACATTGGAGGAAGTTGTGAAGATCCTTCACAAGTAGCTTGGAGGATAAACCCCAAATTTACAAAGGTTCCTGTCTTACAGCAGCTCATTCAGCTCCACAATGCTTTCTGAGAAAAGTAATATTTCTGAGTTGCTGTAATTAAAGAAATCACCAGTGTTGGTTCTGCACTAAAGAAATGTTCCTGCAATGGGCATGCTTGCTCAGGGTTTACTGGTGTAATCCCCATTTTCCCTCTGGGAAACCAGAAGGATTTTTGAAAACACAGAAGAAATCTTTCAAGCAAAGCTACTTCACATCATGTTGGAATAAAAAACTCTCTTATCCTACAGAATGTAATGTTGTTGTATTGTGCTTTGGAGAGTCTAATAGCTTAAGGATATAGGGCTTCTTTCTTCTTCCCTCGCTGGTGTAATTCTATTGACAAGTATAATTTCTTCTGCTTTCCACCAGATTTATTTGCACTGAGTCCTTTTGGTCTCTCCTGTTTGTCAGTATGGGGCCAAGGAACAGACCTTCCTTGTCTATTTAACAGTTATAGGCAGATTTCTGCAGCTCTGCACAGATCCACTGGGGATGGACCCAAATTTCAGGGGCCCTTCCCCTGCACCCTGCTGTGGTTCCAACTGGCATCTCTCCTGGGCCTCTCCTGGGCAAGGGTTGCAACAGCCACACTTTTTGGGGACATGTTGGATATAAGTCCACATCAGTGCACAGCCACCACCGCCCTTTTCTTCCCAAACCAAGTCCCAGAGACAGGAGCGGTGTCAGAGCCAGCAGTTCCCACAGAGACATGCCATTGAACAATAAAGGGCTGCATAGCCTAATGATGATTAATTACATTTTCTCCTATCTTTCTATCAAATAAGTGGAAATGTTTCTTTGTTTTAATAATTGTCTTTTGGTAAATAAATGTGTAAACACTACTTAAAGCATTTTGGGGTCTAATTACACTTATCTGAAAGTTAACAGATTCAAGATGTGATTTGTGTTTTAATTGTTTTAAATTATGGTGAAACATGGTGTTGGGTACTGATTTTCTGAACAGCTGATCTCTGTTGTGAGACAGTGAGGAACTACAAACAATTGTCTCTCAAACATAGCTGCTTGTGAAGCAAAGTTCTGTCCTGAGCCTGGGTTCATATTGAGGTTTGTTAGCTTTACAATCTGGTCAAACCAGCAACTTATCGATCTCAGCTACACATCCAGTTTTTAAAAACAGCTTAAAGACTGTGACCAGTGGGGAATGTCATCACAGTCCTGGCATCCCCATGCTGTGCTCAGGTGCCAGAACTGCAGTGCTGGACATGGATTCCAGTCTGGTTCAGTCCCACTGGCAGTGACAGAGATCATGGGTGACTCACGTGCCATGCCTGACCCCAGGGCAAGGGAGATCACTGCTAAATCCCCGTGATCTAAATGTATCAGGCTTTTGGACTCTCTTCCCTTATCCTCTTTCATCTCCCTGCCCTCTCTAATAGCAGAGGAGCCCCGTGTCACTGTGGTTTGTTATTCTCATTAGCTTCCATTAGCTGTAACACTGGGGGCCTCTGTCCAGTCCAGGCTGTGTCCAGGCCTGACAAAGATAAGGTACAGCCTGAGGCTGGCGAGAGGCAGTGGGTACAACAGCCACAGCCTTTGGAGGGAAGGAGGGATCAGGGGAGAACCAGTGCCAGCCAGCAGAGCCTGCAGCACCTCAGAAGCTTCCTGGGTGGCAGAGGTGAAGGGCCAGGTTGGGATCAGATGGAGCAGCACACCCCAGTGTTGTGATGCTCTTGTAGTGCTCCTTCTGTGCTGCTACAGAGCTGGTGTGAATCCTGCACGGGGAATGATGAAACCTGTTCACACAGCTGTGATCATCCCCTTCTGGGATGCAGCAGGCTGAAGATCATTTCTGATCCAAACACACAGTGTGTCCGTGGACCTCGCAGGTTATCGCCCCTCTGTCTTAATTTCCCTTCTCTAAAACAAGAGTAATATTTCCGCAGTTCAGAAAGATGTTAGAAGGTTAAAATCACAAATCTTGAGAGGGGATCAGGCAACACAGGGTAAGGACAGCAATATAAATAAAGAAAACAGTTCTCTGCTATTTTTAATTTACTCAAAACTTATTTATGGGCACTTTTTTCAGTTAGACTAGTTTTTAGAGACAAAGGGAAAAGAAGGAAAGAATTAAAAATCCTCCCACACATGCAAACAGAATTTGCATTTGATGGCATTAAAATTTTTCTTAAATTGCAATTAAGCAATAAATCTTCACCAGTTGCAAAAATAAAGAGAGTGGGACGGGGGAAATTTATTAGATAATGTAATCTTTTAGGCATTTTTTAATTTCCTTCTAAGATCTAGAATATCAGTGCGAGTCCTAGGTAAAATAGGATTCGAGTTTTCAGCCACAAGTTGTGACTCAAAGTGCTTAGCTAAATTAAACAGAGCAGATGTGAAAAATAAGATGAGAGCTATGCATGTAGCTCTCAAACAGCTGTCCCACCCTCCCCTCCATGGAAGGGCCTGCCCTAATTCCCCTTTGTTGACTAAAGTCTGCAATTCGATCCTAAAAGCTTGTCAGAATTAAGTACAATGCTTAATATAAGTTTACATTTTAACTGTTTTTCTTTGATATTTGACAAGGACATGGGAAGTAGCTCCAGAACTTTCTCCTGGGCCAATTTGCTCAAGGTTGCTGTGAATCACACTTCCCCTTGGGCTGCTTGCCCCAGGGACTGCACTTGAGACCTGGCACCTGTTAGCCACCAGAGCAATTAATAATTAATTAAACAAATAATCCCTTTACATGTCAGTGTGAAATCAAAGCTTCTGTATTAAAAAAAGAATTCTACCTTTTAGGTGTCCAGAAGTAACCTCTGCCCCAACACTTGTGCAGTATGTGGAGGAGCAGATATTTGCCTTTTCCTCAGAGTAGTGACTTTTTACAACAGATTAAAAATAAAAGAAGAAGAAAGAAAAGGAAAGAAAAGGAAGGTCAGCCTTGTTAAATCGTTTTTAGTAAATGCCACTCCACTGCAACGATGTCAGCCACTATCTGAACACTTTACAGCTAAAGAGAAAAAGAAATCCTAGATATTTTTTCTGGAATGGGGCATTAGTGGAGCCTTTCAGCTTACATTTACCTGTGCATCTTCCAGGATGGAGTATACTTTGTCTTACCACTAGTATTCTGGTTTCAAAGATGACAAGTGTATCATGGCTTTGTTTCTTTACCATTTTTTTCCTCTTTCCTTTTTTTTCCCTTTTTCTTTCCCTTTTCCTTTCCCTTTACTTCCCCCTTTTTTCCCCAAAAAAGGAAGCTGCACATTAAGGAGATAAGTGAACTTCAAAGAGCTAAATACCAATCAGAAGATGGAAGATGGCCACACATAAAGCTATGCTGCTTCTGCAAACCCCTTTAGTAGCCAGACAAGGTCACTGATCAGGGTAATTTGCAGGAAAAGTCAATTTCTCAAGTACCCAAGGCAGGTGTTGTGCCATTCTGCGACAATTTACTGAAACTAAATTGAGGAAGTTGAAAAAAGCAAAGGTCATGAACCATGGGAGAAAGGAGGGAAGCAAAGTCTCTTTGACTGTATTTTTAACTCCTTTTCAACCAAAGCATATTTACAAATTACTGAGCCTGTTTCCACTTAAAAAAAAAAATCCCACTTGTGTAACTCAGCCGTGTTTATGAAAAACTGGGCTAAAACCTGGTTGCACAATGAGGAACTTTGAAGGGTGGTTAAGGAAAACACAGAGTGACTCATGGAGAACTCTTAGCAGAGTAAAGGAGGAAAGCAGAAGTTATTTTTCATTCTGAGAATATTTCTGAGTCTTTGCAACGACTAAAAGCTGTATGAAAGTAGACAGGATGGAAGTGAAAAGATGAAAACCTTTGAGATATTTCAAGCAAGCCACTGAAATGACTGCAGAGGGACAGGAAGGCAGTTGATGTCTCAAGAGAGACCTTGTGTCTCTGATGTGAAGCTGAGTCTCAGCTTCAGTTGTGCCCCAAAATTCACTTCTACGTCTTGGGAACTTTTTGGAGCCCATCCCAGCACCCTTTCTACTAAGCCTGGGTTTCCTTCCAGCCCCAAATCTTGCCTGGAGCTTTGGTTGGGATGCAGCTGGAGACACCATTCCTGGGATATCATACTCCTTGGGCCCTTCCAGCCCCTGTGACCCTGTTTGCTTTGTTCTGCTCTTCAATGACATGGTCCTTCAGAAAAGGACCTGGGACAGTCTCAGTGCCAATGCTATGAAGGAGGAGGCAGAAATAGGAGTGAAGGAAGTGTAGACACTGCCTCAGCAAACTTCCATGCCAAAACAGAGCTCCACAAGTGTTATTGACCTGGCATGTGGAAGAGAGAAATCCAAGACCTGGTAGGCTGAGTGAGGTTTAGATGACAAATGAATAGATTCCAATCTTATTTCCTTCTCCTGTCAGCACAGGTTACGAGCTGGGGACCCCGTACAGTGCAGGAGATGTTTGGGTGCAAATGGCAGTGCAGTGTTTGTGCTGGTGGCAGTGGCATGGAGTCAATCAAAAAAACAGTTACATCCACCAAGAAGGGGCAAAACTAAACCAAACCAAACCACACCAATGCTTTATCCTCTTTACACCCATAAGAACAAATAGTTATAGCAACTGTGCTGGTGACACAAACACACTTGTAGCTCTTCTTCCTATTTCCTATTACAAGACTTTTGATTTTATGGTTCATTTTCACAGGTCATTTCTGGTGCTTAACTATGTCTCTGGACGTGAAGCCAGGGAAGATTACAAGGCAGTAAAGGCCCTGCTTTGAATAAGTAGACAAGGAGGAAATAGGGAAGTAGTTGCTGATGTATTCCTGTTACAGCTGCACAGGATGAAAATGAGTGAAATAGACTGATAGAATTTGTATGGGTACATTCCACAGAAGAGACAGATTTCCATGTGAATGTGAATAATTGGAAAATGTTTTTGTCTGGGACTCCTGAAAGGGAACTTGTTTTAATTTATGGGGGTTTTGAGTGGCTTTTGCCCCTTCTCCACCAAGCTCCAGCTGCACTGCTGTTCTGTGCATGCAATGAAGACCAGTAAAAGCCATCTTCTCTTCATATGTCTTCTCAGAAATGGTCTGTGGTTTGGGATGTATTGAGCTGGGAGAGAGACTGGCCCATTTCTGGACTTTGTTACTCTCCCACAATACAGAAGGCTCAGTAGAAAGATTCATTTAAATACAAAGAGGATATAATTGGCCTCCCAAATTACTCCAGCCTGGCTGCTACCTCACTTCAGCTGACTAAAGATCTCTTTATGACACCAGGAGGTAATTGTTTTATGTGTTTGGGCTATTCCCAAGTGCTGCTGGTCATATTGGCTTCTCAGTCAGATCTTCTAGAAACACAATATGTGAGTTCCTTGTAAGTACAGGACTATTTTTATTTAGCTGTTTCAGGGCCCCATTGCCTGAAAACCAATCCAGTTGTTTAACTTTGAGGAAAAGAGCCCTAATCTCTCTTACTTCTATCGCATGTCTTTTACATCCTGAGACTGGAAACAATCTATATCCTAAACACTCCAAGTTTCAGGAATGTTAAATAAGAAGGCTCTATCTGCAGTGGGCAGGAGGACATGAATTAGTTAGTCAGGCAAATAAACAAACACAGTAAAACACACAAATAAAGCCACCACACCTGCAAGAATGTTAGATATGTTAAAAGGGGTTGCATCCCTAGGCGAGCTACACTGGTTCACTTTTCATCACCAATGACCATGTTACACATGCAGCTGGTGACATTACTTAGCCTCCAGCAAGGTCAGAGCTCGCTGTGGAGGGAACAGAGAAAGAACTGTTCCCCTGTTTGTAGCAAAAACATGGTCAGAAGTGATTTGAACTCCAGCTGCAGCTCAGCCTGCTTGATGATATGGAAGCACTGCTGCTGCTGAGGGCTGGCTTCCCTTTTGTGTGGAAGCGCCTCATTTCCACAAGGCCACCTTTAAAACAAAGATAGGTTTAAAATATCTTTTTATCTCATGAAGTTTGTTTTTATGTCTCCCTAAAGTGACTTATAGGGAAATGAATATTCAGTAACAGATTACAGTAGAAGTTTCTGTTGTCCTTTGTAGCCTTTGAAATGAAGTTATTTGGTTGTATTGCAAACTGCATTTAGAGGGGCAGGTTTTGAGGATGCTTAGCAGCATGTGGTTCCCTCTAATGCTTACTGAGGCTAAAGGAAATGCCTATACAGCTACATACAGCTTATATGAAGGACACAAGCCTGTTTGTTAACACATCTGAGCACATTTAAAATTTGGAAAATATGTTTAAGAATGCTGTGATAGGAATCAAAGCAAATCTCCAAGAACAAGAGATTGAAAGAAGAACTAAAATGCAGACCGATGTGTCACAACTCTTTATGTGAAATGGAATACACTATACACTGCATGTCTTAATGCAGAACTTATTATTTATTTGATTCCATTAACAGAGATGTGTAGGAATTCTTTAGCAATTTAGTCATATTGCCTGGTTGGTAGATTTGATCAAAGGCACTACCTGAACACCACAGTCCATTCTGAAAAACTTGAAATTTTACTGATTGCTAAAGGGGTTAATAGAGGCTGTGCATGAGGAAGATAACCTAGGTTTAAAAAAACTATAGTCATCATTGTTCATTTATTCTCTTTATTGAGGTAATTTAATTATCATATAGACACAAACATTTGCTCCCATGCTGGGCTCTTCACATCTGTTAGTAGAGATTTGATTAGGTCTACACAAATGTGCTAGATTATACCATCTAGTTGGTGAAATTCAAGCCACCTGGATATTTTAGCAACATCAATAAGAATAATTCTCTTTTTCCAAATCAGTAAATCCAAGATATATTAAAAAGAATTAATTAATGAGTACCAGATAGGCAAAACAAACATTTGACAATGAATCATATTATCAAAGGTTTTGTGGGAGATCCCTCTCAGCTTATGTTTAGATGTCAAATTATATTACCAAAACTAAACAATCTGTTAAACCGATCTCTTAATGCAATAAGTCTCAGCACCATCCTCTCTTTTTTCCCCAAGTCCTTCATGAATGCAGTGCAGCATTTAAGGACAACAGTACTTAACGCACTACCAATAATGTTACATTAACAAGTCATTAGTATGAAATAGCTGACTCCTAATATTTTTATTGCCATTAAGGTTTTCCTTTTTTTTTTTTTTTAAGTTATGTAGGACCTGATGATGAAAACTGCTAATCACCCAAGGAGCCATTATGTGTGTGAGTCAAGCCAGGGTGACCGCATATGAGCATTAACACCCTGGGTGTGCAGTTCTGGGTTATGCTTTTAGAAAGTGAATGATCCAGAAGACTCACAGGAATCTGTGGTGAATACAGCTGTTAAGATGACATACAATTATATTAAATATAAAGAGAGGGTAGATAAAACAGCTGCTGTCCTCTGGAGGACTTACCTCAAAGTTAGATTAGTAACTTACACAGATGTGACATTCTTTTGTTGGTTGGGTTTTGTTTTTTTCCCCTTTCTCCAGAAGGAAGCTGTAGAAACTAATATAGGTAGAGGTAGAATACTTTTTTAAGAAAAGAACTTTTAGCCTTCAGTCTGGAAGTACTTATAAAAATACTTTATTTTAGTCACTGAAATATTTGTGCAATCATAGAGCTATTTGGATCAACTTTTAGCAAGTGCTCCAGGCTGCAAGAGGAGAAACACAGAGCTGCCAAACTGGCAAGTGAGACCAGTCCTAGATCCCAAGAAATGGGGTCAGTGTGAGTGCCTGTGCAAGTGCTTCCTGTGTGGCTGATACCAGACAGCTAAAATGGGGACCATAACACTCATTGGTTTTGTTCTTTGCTCTGTGAAGGAAAATTGAGCAGAGTTCAGGTTTTTGAATGAAGAGATTTCTCTCTAGATGGAAGGCTGATGATCATGGTCAGCCTGGGGGGAACAACCCAGTCCCATGTCAGACTGGGTGCTGCCTCCATCGTGTCTTCCAGAGGACCCTCTGTGTTTGATACTGTTCTTTCAGATGTAGGACTGGAAAGCCAGAGGCCAGGTGATGTTTCTGACACATCCTTGCTCTCTGCTCATGTATCCCACCAGATTTCATGACAGTTCAGATGTTGTGGTGGCACCACAGGAACAGACCCAAAGGATTATAGTAACTGAAGAAAAGTCTTTGTCTAGGTACAGTCTTGTCAGAAGTGGTGTTAAGGTATATTATAGCATGTCACTGCAAGAGCAAGTTGGACTAAAAGCTTTCTAAATCCGTATAATTGTACTTAATTGTTTATATAATAAAATTATTTTTAATAGAGAACAATTGAACAATGATGATTCAGTCGCAAGAATTTGCTTCTAAATCTCCAAACTAGCCTCCTCTGGGAGGATTCATTATCTTCTGATATGTCTTCACTCTAAGGTAGTTAGATGCCTCTGAAATACACCCAGTACATAAACATGCCTAATGCAGAAAGCCACCGGATGGCAAACCCATCCCACCAGAGCCTCAAGAATCCTGCAGAAAATTACCAGGCTTACTTTGACCTATTTATTCCATTGAAAATAAAGGAAATGGGAGTTATTGTCGTGAATCCACAGGTTACGGAGAGATGCTGGAGAGGCACCGGAGATGCCCATGGGGCTGAAACAGAGGATGAAGCTCTATTTTTGTTATTGATGAGGTTCATCCCAGGAAAAGGGGCAGATTTATGGACATTGGTTTATGTTCTTGGTATCCTGCTGAGAACTGGCTGGGGCAGAGAACAATCAGTTTTCCGTGATTTTCTGTGGACTTCTCCTTGTGATTGCTGTTTTGAAAAGTAGCAGGTTTTTCTTATGTTTTCAGTAATATAATAAGAGATATATTTGGTGGGTAATTCACATATTCTATTTCAAGTCAATACTAAAATTTTAATTATTTCAGTGCCTGAGACTCGGCTCAATTCTTGTATCAAAACTGGCCTGAAGAATTGTCTTTTAAAGTCATTGTATTCTGAGTTATGTTCTACAACACACCCAGCTATAGGGCTTAAGGTCCACAAAACCACTGGAGCTTTGTGGCACTACTTCGAGTTCTTTTCCCACTTTCACTACAGCCTGGATATGACTTGAAATCGTATCTTATTACCCTGAGTGAGAATTACAGGAGGCACAGTGTTATAACAGGACTCAGCAATGAAAAGGTAGTTCCTCCAGGGCACTTACAGCATCTTGTTTTACAATATATGATAGTAAAGCCTTTTTGTGTTGTGAGCAGGTGGTTTTCCCATCCAGTTTGACATAGCAGTCTGCAGGTGTTGTGCATGATCATGTGCTTCCTTCCTCAGGCATGTCCAGGACTGTAATTCCAGTAGTAGTAGTAGTAATAATAATAATAATAGTAATGGGAAAATGCACAGTTCAAGGCTTTTTTTTTTTTTTAAGTAAGACATTGTAAAAACTTTCTGCAGGAACTTTCATCTGTACGATTTTCTTCTGTATTCTGATGATAAATATATCCATATTCCTCCTCTCACCACTTAAGCACATCGCAGCACAGTCAAGGTGCATCTTCCAAAGTGAAATGCTGATGCAGATGCAGCTGATTTTGTGTGATCCTGGTTCTTGCTCATAGGGCAGGTTGCATTTGAATAAATTACGCCAATATTTTATAGTGGCTAGAGATTATAAGCCATTTAATAAAGCAAAATAAGAAGTGATGGGAACTAGAAAAATGAGAAGTTGCAAAGGTACCCTTTACAACAAGAAATAGATTTGGAAAGGCACTGCTTTAAAGGATTGGATTCATTTTTAAACTGACCCACAAAAAAAATAACAAAAAAATATTAATTGGAATTTCTCCCATGCTTGAACCCAGAAATGTGAGGATGTGATCTGCAGATGGATCAGACCTCCGTTACGCTCCAGCAGGCAAAAGTTAAGCTGTGGACATGCATTAAATTGTGGCCAGGCCTGCAGCAGGCAGTTTGGTGTTCCTGGAGCTGGGCAGAACTCCTGCATGTGCTCAGGGACCCACTGCAGCACCAGGGATGGGACCAAGGGCCATAAGTGACAGTGGAGACTTTGCACAGGGAAGGCTCAGCACCTGTGCTGGAACACAGTATTGCTAATCAGAGCTGCTGCAGGAATATTAAAATGCAAATGGCCCAATTAGAGTGCTTACTTTTCGAGATCTGCCTCAGAGAAACACTTCCAGGAGTTTGCCTTGTATGCTGATAAAGCATCCCGTTAATAAAAAGTTTGCTGATTGTCTAAAGCAAATAGGTGGTTCATGGGAGCATCAGAGTGTCTAGAATATCTTTAAATGGGCTACATTTTCAATTCTATAAATGTTCAGCTCCCTGATTACTGAGGATCAAAGGCAAAAAGAAGTGATTGATGCTGAGCCCTTAAAAATCAATTCTTTAGGAAAAAGCCTGCCCTTATTTAGTGTTGGAACAATAAATGATGAAGTGATTTCAGCCATAAGAGACACATTGTGGGCAGCTGCTGGTCATGAGTTCAGGCTTGTGTTATTGTTAAGAGGTAACAACAGCAAAGATTTTAATTGAGAAATAACAGGTCAGGCTGAAAAATAAGTTAAATATTTTAATGAAAAACTGTAGTCGGGGTTAGACTGTTTACCCAACAGACCACACCTAACCAGCATCTTGGATTCATTCTCCATTTCAAATAGCTTGGATGTTTCACACAACATGTTTATCCAGACGATGGATTCATCTTAAGTATCTTTTATATTTTTAACTACTTTAAAAAGTAAGCTTGAGAAGACCTTGGCTATCTTGATAGTAATCTACAAAGAAAGAAAATAGGCCTTATTGCCAGTTTGTGGTTAATCATGGTAAACTCCTATATGCAATTTACTCCTGCCTATAATTGAAAAGAGAGTTTTGCTTGAATGTGTACTACATTACATGGGGTTACATCCCATGCAGGGATATGTCACTGTGTAATTTCATACAACCAGATCAAATGTGGCATGTTTTTTCAATGTATTTAAAAAGAACACAGGGGTATGTTCTGGTAGAAAATGCTTTTGCAGAGGACCCAGTTCAACAAAAGTGGTTCATGCCAAACCCAGCCTCTAATGGAAATGCTAATAGCCATGTTTTTCTGCAACTCTTGCAGAAGTAAATCCAGAGTATCTTTTAATTGGGAGTCTTTCTTTATGGTCTTCAGATGTTTATAAATATGCACAACCTAATCTGATTAGGGCCAGACTCTACATGCTGCCTGCTCTGACAAAAAGGGAGAAAGTTCTTGCCTGCAGCCTGTGAATTCTGTTCCATTCTACATCTCTTCTGGTATTAGAGTGGCTGAGCATTTTTAATAAAGTATTAAACAACATCCAATTCTTTGTTACTCCATTTTCTCTTGGAGAAATTAGTGTGTGCAATAGTAAGTGGGCAAAGCTAATAGGGAAATCTTTGAGGGAGCAATTTTTTATTTTCCACTTCAGTTGAAATAAAAACATTTGATGCAATGATATCAATTTAAGGAGAATATGGAGCAGAAGGAAAAAGTAAGAAGGGATTCTTACAAAGCTTGCAATGCATAAGCTTTCATTTTTGAAGTGGAGATCTCTTAAATTTAAGCTGCTTTTGGTATTGCAATAACCAAACTAAATTTTTTCAATGTAGGTGAATATAATATTTCAGTTGGTTAAAGGAAAGTTATGAGGAACTTCTAATTTTTCTGTCTTTCATCCCACATCTGAATTTAATCATATTTTAAAGTAGCATATTCCTTCATGAAACAGAATGTCTATCCTCCACACAGGTTCTGCCTTGGGGAATTTCACTTACTGCTAAGCAGCTCTGGGCGATATTAAAATTGCCTAACTAACTTCCACATAGGTCTCAGATCTGCTGCTTGGCTCCGTGCCTTCTGGACTGGCTGGCCAGTAGGAAACAGTAGACTTTGAATACGAGTTTAAATTTGGCCTGTCTGGATACATCCTTCCATGCCTTTTACAAGATTCATTCCGTGGCTCACTTACACTGGCTATTATTAAGTCCTGTAACAGCTTCCAAATGAAACTTAGGCTTGTCTGGTTTAATGTCATGTTATGAAACAAAAAGGACACATCTTTAGGTGTCTATATGCGGTTGGGGATCTCTTTCCACCTCCTCACTTCTTCTTCCCAAGGGGTACATAACATGACCAAAGGTTGGTGGTGAAATCATAAAAATTCATCACTTGTTCACAGAGCGGAAGTCAAGAAAGAATGAATGGTCAGGAAGACAATTTTTTGGTGTAAGGTAATGCTGACCTTTGCAGGAATAATTTGTGCCCTTCAGCATCTGCAGCTGTGTAATAGTCACCAGGGAGCTGTCTGACTCTGAATATATATATATATATTTTACAAAGTGTCAGCCAAGTCAGAGCTCCAAATGCAAAATGCATTGCTCAGGAACACTGGGAGGATTTGTCTCTCCCTGTGAAAAGTAGTGGTGTAGGGAGCAGCTAGAGCTACAGATACAATTGGAACACTTTCCTATTCTGATGAGGATGGGCTCTTTGCAATGCTGCTCAAGTTGGGGAAGAGAAAATTGCTCCATTTGTCTCAGACCTGCATCTGCAATTTCACAAGAAGAAAAGTCTCTGAAGAGAAATTACGCTGAGAAGCTTCTAGAGGAAATACTTAAGTTTTCACCCAAGACAGATGAATTCTGCAGAAATAAATGATGTTGTTGTGTGATGTAAACAGATAATAGTATTGCCTTGTAAACCTCTATAAGGTAGGTAAAACAGTCATTACAGCATTAGAAATGAACAGAAACACCCATCTACAAAATTCAGTAGTGAAACATGTCCAGCAGTGTTACTTTGCTCCTCTGTGGCTTTCAGCATCCTCACCCCTCACTTCCAGTGCTGTACCCCAACCTGGGTTTTGACATGGCATCCCTTGGTGTCCATTGCTGAGTTGGCACCTGGATACAAGGGAACCACTGAAATTCTAAACATACTGAAATTAGAAGGAACATGTAATGGGATGCATGTCATTTTCAGCAGTTGTTTTCTTTCTTGAAAGTCACTTGCCTGTGGAAGGCTGACAGAATTCTATGAGTGATTTAAATGCCCCTTAAGCCTTGCAATAATAGCAGTGAGACTTAAGCAGAACACAAAAATCATGCACACCTGACTGTACAAAGATTCTTCTTTGTCTCAAGAATCACCACACAGTTTGAGACAGAAAAAAGGGTGGAGAATCACACCAGAAGTGGTGGATGCTCATCCAGTGCAAAGCTATAACTCTTCTGCTCTACACAGAAAAAAACCAATAAGGCATAGAAGTGTCATTTCTCCCTCACCTGTATGATCCAGGTCTGTCAGACTTTCTATTGACTCACCACTAACCTCCACTACGGAGGATTCCAGTTCAAACACTCTGTGTGTAATATCACTCCTTTCTGAAATCCAGTGACTGTCTTACAGTTTGCCTTACCGCTTACTCACTCTTGTGATCCTTTTTTAAGTATCTTCAGCCTATCCAAGGAAAATGACTGTATTATATTACCACAATCATCAGAATGTTAAAAGCTGTAATGTTTCTTATTTGCAAATGTATGTGTTGGAAAAATTACCAAGGCAGATAATTCTGTGCATCCTTATAAAGGCACCATGATTTTTGAAAATCCAATATCACATCCTAATTGTGGCTTTTGAATGAATATCAACTATACATTTAGAGCTGATCCATAGCTGCTGTATGAGTTCACTGAAATGAAGGAAGAACTATCTCCTACTTCATTTTGTAGTCATAAAAGTATTCATTTCCTTGCGCAAGGCAAAAAAGATCACTGAATTAAGGGCATAATACCTTCACATGAAACCAGTCTCCTGGGTTTGCAGGAAGAGCTGTGCACCCATGCTAAGGGCAGAATTTGGCCACCTGTATAAACACAATTCAATATAAATACTAAAGCATTGCTTTCTCTTCCCTTGATTGTTCTAGTGAGACCAAAAAAATCATCAGAAGGTGAATCACTCTTGCAGCTGATACTTGCCAAGACATGAAAAAATGGGGATGGCCTGTGAAATAAGAGGCAATGGGAAGAGTGAAAACAAAGGAATTGTTCAAAAATACTAGATGCTATTGCATGATAATGGAAAATACCAAAACCTATGAATGTTGCATCTGGATTGCTGTCTGCCCTTGTTTGGAAAATCTTATGTGTATTTAAAGTGGAAATTAATGAAGATAAAATTAAAACACTTGTAATGTAAAATATTACATGCTTTCTCATAGGATTGAGACATAGCACTCAAGAGGATTAGCTTATAAAAAGTCAGATAATCCTCACTGGTGGGATAAATATAACTTATAGAAATTCCTGAAG
>JAOXXN010000082.1:30013199-30025990 GCA_026770055.1 Myrmophylax atrothorax | reverse complement strand
AAGCATGCTCTCCAGAAGCATTTCACTAAAATTAATTTAGCAATAATAATATAATTCCTTTAGACGTATTTTTCAGAAGTTGTTAAAGATCCATCCAAGTCATACAAAGCATTATTTTCTAATTTACCTAAAGGTCTTTACTCCCTCAACGACATTAGCTGCCTGCTTCCAAATCTGCTCTTTGCAGCAGAATTGGGACAGGAGAAGTAAGCAAATAAGATTTCATCCTAGATATCTTCTTGTGACCTATTCAATGGATATAACAGAGGTAAATATACATATTTCTTGTTTGTTGTGGAGAAAAGAGAGTGCTGCACGTGGGAAATGGGTTTGGCTGCAGCTTGCAATGTGGTCTCTCTCTGGGCTGTCTCAGTGGGGAATGGGACAGGGTTCCTCAGCTGGAGAAGGAGTGAGGCTTCTGCCTGGGACTGACAGCTTCTGTTCTGTTATCCATTAAGGCTAAGTGAGTAGGCAGGCTGATTAGTTTAAAATTGAAGAAGCCCTCAAAGTTGAATAACTAAACAGGAAAACATCTGGGGAAATTTATGAGGAACAGAGGGAGATCTTTTTGCCTTCCTTAAAAGCAGTCCTGGGAAGAACTGATGATATCAGAGAGAAGTGAGGGTGAACCCCAGTGGTAGAAATCACAAAAGGATTGCCCTCAGCAGCTGAGTGACACACTGCCTTGGGGTGGGCAAGGCTGGGAAAAACAATTTCTGCATAAGTGTCGCTTGATGGGACTCATTAAACAGTAGGTCTCCAGAGGAGCGGTGATGTGAGAAGCAGTGCTGGAGTTCAGGTGAGTATTCAAAGCCACACCAGAGAAAGGAACAAAGGAAAAGGTCACTGTGCAGCTTAAAAATTACAGACAGTCATCAGAAGTTTGAAGGTACACAGAATCCCATAATTTAAGGTGATGAAAAATTGGCTGCTGATTAAGGGATGTAGTCAGGATCAGAGTTTGTTTGCTAAAGAGAAATGGAGAGGAACAAAAGGAGGAGTAATGGAACAGTGCCATGGGACAGCAAAAAGAAAGAAAGATAAGACCAGGACCTAGAACTGGAGGAATGCTGAGGTGAGATAAGGCAACTGTGAGAGATAATAAAAGAAAAGGCTATTTTGGTGAAATAAGGAAAAAGGGGAAAAAAAGGTGCATTAAAAAGAGAATAAAATGTAGTTCTTCAAAGAACATCTTATGTCTTTGGAGAGCACCTGCAGAAAATGAACGAACTGTGTATACAGCTGGGAGTACTAGTCTTTAAGAACAAGGGCTGTCCTAGCTGATGAGAAATCACATTATGTTGAAATCTGTGAAAACTTGGATAACTAAGCTCCACAATTGCTGCAAGTGCTCAGGCGTGGATGTCCAGCACACACAGTAGAAGAACTATGTTTGGAAAGCAAGAAATTACTTTAATGTTGGTTTAGTGGTACCAGGAATGAACAAAAGGGATGAACTTGAGAGTCTGGAGCAGTTTGTAGAACCAAATAAAACATAGTTAGAATAGCAACCCATAGTGAAGCAGAAATCATGACTTGAGCAGAGGAGGCAAAGGAGTGAGTCTGCTCAGAAGGGAACACCAAAGACAAATGTGCTTGAGTTGTGATGTTCATTAATGTGAGAAAATGTGAAGAAATCAGAAGAAATATTGGGGGTAGGACAGGACTGACTTCAAATCACCTTCCTGCTGAACAGCAGAAACTGTTGGCATTATACTGGAGGCTAATTTTAAATCTCACCTTTGTATCTGTGTATGGAGAAAATTCTACACCACACTAAAAAGATGTGCAGTCACAAGGGGCCACTGTGAGAATATTTAGCTGCCCAAATACATGTCACAGAACACTCCTGTTTATGAGACAGACCAATTTTTCCAACCTCACAGGGTTAATGGAAAAAAAGAAGTGATTCAGTTTTACAAATTACTTTGATAGGTTGCAAGGACTTTAAACAGACTTATTAAGATGTCCAGAAAATAAATCCAAATTCAGGTATCAGCAGTTTATGGGGTTTCCATTCAAGGTAAAACTAAGTAACTGTGGTTTCATTTTGTTTTATTTGTTTTTCTCTTTTTGATGAAGAAAACATCCAGGGCTGGGATGACTTGAATCCAGTGAAATCTTAATTTTGTGTAGGTAAAAGATAACGAGTGGCTGGAATGTGTATTTTTAAATCAAGGGGGAAAATGTCCCAGGGAACTGTTCTGGATTTACTTGGTTGGTGATGCACACTCTGGAAAATATGATTTATATCAACCAATTAAAAATATCATACTGCTTAATTTATCCAAAGAAAAATTAAAATATGATTTATAAAATGTCTCATAGGGAAAAAAAACCCTGCTCTTGACATCCAGTAATTTAGCAAAAAGGATACAGAGTTATCTAATGCTTAGATGAGGATGCTGAAAAAAAGCCATGTGAGAATGAATGTGAAACCTCTTAAGCAATGAAAAAATAAGTAATATGAACAAGTGTACTCACACCTGAAATTCATGTTTAGATGCATTATCAACCAAATGGTTACTTTTCCGTTAAGCAAGGCTTACAGATATTCTTAATTTATTATTTTCAAACTTACTGATTTTAAAATATACTTTACAAAATAATTTGAAATTATAACATACACTAAATGATCTTTTCCTTTTTTAAACATACTTCCAAATTTTTGGGTAGAAATTATTTTCTTTTATGTGTCCTGAGAACTGGACTCTTTATAATAGTGTGACAGAAAGGCTTTAAGCAGAATCAGGACAGAGCAACAGGGTGGGTGTGAGGCTGAGAGTGCACTAAACCCATGTGTTAAGGTTATGCGTTATTGTTTTGTATGGCACCAATCTTTGCAGCTCTTTTATTAACGAAATTCTTATTTGTTTAACTCTATCCCATGGCCCAGATTCCTCAGCTGTCAAGTGAATACAGGTATTCCAAAAACAATGGCAAAATAAAAGTATTTATAAGGACTCCCAACAGTCCCATACAATTATTTTATTATTTGCCTGCTCACTTGCAACACGGTAACATTGCCTTCGTGGGGAGTCAATGGGCTGGAGAAAATATCTTGCATGGTGCAGCATAATTCCATGTAGTCAAAGGATTCCTATTTATTTCCCCAAGCTATAATGGCACTCTTCTAGGTCTGTGAAAAGCTCTGTCTCTTTTTAGGTAAACCTCTTCCTGAAGCTGAGGAGTGAATCTCACAACTGAGTCAATATTTTATTTTCATATACCACCACGAGCACTGTAATACAAACTTTTCAAGGTAAATAGCTTCAGAAATTGCAATTGTGATACCCAAATGTATTGGAGTCAGACTGTGCAGTGCAGAATCAAAAGTAAATAGTGAATCCTGAAGTGCTTTGGGTTTTTCTACTTGCTGTAATTTTGGTTTGACAGCTCTGGGTAAGCAGAGGCGCCAAGAGGCAGCCTTGTCATGGCACAAAGATAGTGCACTTCAGCCTTAACAGAGATGCTGAGCGTTGCAAGGGGCAGTGTCCCTTATTTGCCCATGAATAGTGAGATTTTGTGACTTGTCTGCAGTAGCAGGATAGAGATTCAACCAGCAGCCATAGGAGATGAAAGACTTTCCAGTTAAACCCAGGACAAAAGGTGATCTTTTGTTTAGGTTAAAACAACAGCAGTTTCCTCCTTTTGGAATCTGAAAGAATAAAATATTAGATATGGTGTTTAAGTGCCTAACTTTCATGCAGAATAGTGTGGTATCAGTACAAATCCATCTTTGGCACTTGGAGAAGTGACTTAATTTTCACAGAGGTTGGGACACCTGATTTTTTTTCCCCTGTAAGTCAGTCAGAGGTGACTGGGTAAAGCAACACCAGGTGGCTGAAGACCTTGCAGAAGGTTCTTTTCTGGAAAAGCCATGTTATGTCTCAGGGCCTTTGCACAGGGATGGGGACACAGAGTGGGTGGCACAAGGCAGAGGTGGGGGGTCAAAGTCCTGCTTAGTGCAATTCCAGTTCACACTCCAGCAGGCACACAGTGCTTTGTGTGCAGGGTGAAATGGGTTTTAAAAGAGAAGGAAGGCACAGTGAGTGGTGTCCTGCTGCCTTACTGGAAGTCACGTGGCATTGCAACACTGTAGGAGCAGCATCAGCCTGGTTCTCAGAGGCTCACTGCAGCTAATGAAACAGAAAAACACCCCAGTATGCAATGACTAAACCTTTAATTACCTCTCTGAATGACGGAGAGAGTCTAAAATCTGATAAACATGTTTAATTGCTGGCAATTAAAAAAACCTTTTTGAACACATTGGTAATTTTGCAATATTGTTTCAACACTGTAATGACAACTACACTTCTCTTAGGAAGTGGTTGACAGGAAATTTCTTCCACTACTTTTAGTGAAGCAGGATTAGGTCCAGTGTTGCAAGGAATGGACACCTTCAGCAAAAACAGAGTGTGGGACTGGTGAGAGTCTGGTGCTTGGAAGCGTTTCTTTCATCCATCTCTTTGGTTAAGGAGATCCCTGTTTGTAAGATGTGGCTTTTCTTTGGAGATGACTGTGAGCTCTCCCATAGAAACGTGGCTTGTATTTACAGATAAAAGCAGTCCCTTGATCTTCAGCAGGATTTCTTGAAGGTGACTAAATAGCCATGGTTCTCATATTGCTCCCCAAACTCTACAGTCATCTATTTATTTTTATTTAATTTCTTATGAGAAAATCTATGAAAGCTTGTTACAAAATTGTAAATTATTGGCAAAATTTGAAAGAAGAATAAGGTTTTTCACTCATATCTGTGTTCTATGAGAGTAATAGTATTAAAAAGATGGTGTTTCCTATAAAATTGGTGAAAGCAGAAAAAAATAATCCCCCTCACTGATTTAATATGAGCTTCTGAGCCATTGATTCAATGTTGCTAAAGTTTGATTGATAATGTAACCTATCAAAATCTCATAGTATGCCATCTGAAAGTGCATCTAATCTTACTGAAACCAGATACAATGGATTTAGAACATGGTTGGAAAGTTCGGGGATTACTCAGGAGAGGGAAGGAAGCATCAGCTAGTGCCATGACTTTGGGCTGTACTCCTTTCAAAAGGAGAAGTTTGTTTGGGACTCAAATAGTTCCATGCCTGATTACGTGAAAAATGAATTTTGTACTAGACATAACCAGCCTGTCTTAAATGTTTTCTGTATTGCCATACTCAAGCAGCACCTGAGAACCTCATCATCTTCTATATATTTAGTATTTCAATGAAGTGGGAAAGAGCTGTTATCTCCAGATGAGATTGGAATAAAAGATTCTGTAATGATGAATTTACAGACGGGGAGGAAAGACATCATGAGACTAAATAATATACTGAAGTCTGTGGCAGAGGAAAGAAATGAATGCAGGTGTCCCTGCTCTTTCACCTATCCTTCCTCTTGCAACTGCCATTCTGCTGAGAGGTGGAATTCATCCTGCTACAACACCACCACCAAATATCTTAAACCCTTGTGCTCTTTGGAAATTCAGTCCACTGACTCTGCCTTGTTTCCTTCCTGTAGATCAAACCCATCTTCAGGAAAAATGTGGCATGCAGCCACAGCAAGTGAAGATTTTTGCAGATACCTTTTCAGATGAAGGCTGGCATTTACAAAGGCATGAGACTCTGCTCTGAAATGCAGTTAGGTGAAGCATCCTAGCTAAGCTAGGTGGGTCATCTGGTCTCTAAAGTGCTTCACCTTGTCAGGTTTTTAAAATATAGCAGGACTCTGGTGGCTGTGGACAATTACAGGGAGAGTGGTATTGAAAGCTCGAGTAGGAGAGAATGCAGTTTGTCAGGTGTTACACTGGAGGGTCTGTGAAGTCATTGGCAAACAGAGGGAAGGGGATGTGTCTGATGAGGTGAATTTCTTTTATGTATTTTGTTCTAGGAAGAAATAAAGCTTGAAGCCTGAAGAGAGAGGGGCTGAGGAAAGCTGGAGCAGGTTGCTGAATGCGAGCCTGAGCTGCTTGTGGGGCTGCACCTGTTTGGAGGGAGCTCCCAGAGATCCACAGGTGAGGGGAAAAGCAGGCTGTTGCTATGGGAAGAATTGGCTAGGGCTGCAATGGGACATCTAACATGAGGCTGTTACATTTAAATGTGATATAAAAGCTATTTAGTATGTTATACATTCAGTTGTGATGCTGAGGAAACATTTCTGTTTGCTTGTGCTGTTATAAGCGAGAAAAAGACTTTGTTAGATTTTACACAATGAACCATTGCTCCAGGCTCAGTGTTTCTAACTTTCACAGATGAGATGACAATCTGCATGTGCCACCTCACTTTTAATTAAAAAAATCACTCATTAGGAAGCCAAAAGCTTGTCTAGTGAGAGGAGTCTAGTGCAGTATCTTGAGCTCTATTTGCATCTGTTCCCTGGCATGCCATGTACAGAAGGCTTTTAAGTGGTGTGAAGAAGGAGTGCTGGGAAAAACAGTGGGATTCAGGTTTGATGTGATATCCTGGGCCTTAGCAAAAACATAATTGTTCATCCACACTTAAATATACCAATCTGTGCAATGGGTGGATGAAAACTTATTCCTCACCTAATCACCCTCTTAAAACTGCCATGCAGTGTCTTAACATTGCTCGAAGTCTTGCAAACTTCCTGCTTCATTTCTCAGGCTGGATGGCTACTCCATGAGTGTCTCCTGTCTCTAGGCAGTGAAGACAAATGATTTTGTCCATGGCACATCTGCATTTGCCTCCTATTGTGGCAGGAACAGCTGTGAGCTTGGACTTTTTATCCCCACTTACATTTCCATGTGGGAAACCTGTGTGCCCACAAAGCAAACCTGTGCTTCTTCCCACCAGTGAAGAGAAACAGAAATTACCAGTGTGACTCTCATTCCTCCTTGTTTAAGAGGGTTTTTATTTATTTGGTTGGTTGGTTTTTACAGAAACTGATAATGTGGGGTAGGTGAGTGCTGTGTCACTTTAAGGTTTTACTGGAAACCTCAGCCCACAGTCAACCTGATGGTGTCCTTCCTTTAACACAGGTGCTATTCCACCTATTCTAGAGTTAGTCTCTCATTCCAGTTTAGCCAATGGGGTGTTTGCCATTAACTTTGGTAAGAGAGTCACCACTATTGATTCTTTTCTATCTGTACATGCATGTGGAGCTGTGTATCATTCAATTGTTTCAGCTTCGAGTTCATAAGAGAAGTTACTAAATATAACTTCAAAATGAAGGACAATTTAAAACCAACCAAACAAAACAACAAAAGAAAACAAATTGGATTTTGTTTTGTTTTCTACTGGTTACCACTGGTTATTTCTAGAGTCTTTCTTACTTTGCATAACAAAAAATATTTACCTGACACCATCCTACAACACACTACACTATAACCTGTTCACTATAAATACCAAGTGTCTGGGGTTTAACCACAGAAAACTCTATAGCCAGGAGACATTTTTATTTCTCTACATGTTGTGGAAAGTATTTTATTTCTTTTGGAACCCTAATGGAAAGAACAGAATCACAGCTTTGGAATCCATTCTTTCTTGTACTGAAACTGCCTGAATTTCATGACATTCAGAAAGTTCACCTTTTCTCCCTCAGGCATCTGAGAATGATGAATAACTATGGTGGTGGTGGGGAAATCACTCTTTACTGTTATTATTATTACCTGTCTTACCAGTAATGGTTTCTATTAAATTCTGCTGCTTTTCTTAAGTTATTACTTGAGATCAGGGCTGTGAGAGGAAAAAAAAGTCTGAAAATATGGTTTAGATAGAACCAAAAGCATTTAAGTGAAAACCAAGTATTACCAATGCTGGTCAAACAAACTTTTCCCCAAGCCAGTAACAAATTACTTTCCTTCCATGATGGGCATATGCAATGAAAGTAGAGCAATGTAAACAGCAGGGCCAGACTTTGTGCCTTTCCCAGAATGATGTGGCAATGTCTCTCTCCTTTGAAACAGTCCAGCTCACCAAGCACATATCCAGACCTAGGTGATTTCAACCTGCAGCCTCAGGTCACAAGGAAAATTAATTTATGTGGAAGGGAGGGTGGCTGGAAGTCTTTATGATCTTCTTTATGATCTTAATTTTCCCCCTAAAAAATATTTGAAAGTATTATGACTTATTTTGGATTGATTTTTAGACTATTCTCTAGTAAATATCCCATTCATAGGAAAAATTAAAAGTTTTAGGGTGGTTCATTTTTAAATAGTGAGAGGACTGAGTCCATATGGTTAAATGCTACCACTGGGTTTTATATAACTCAAATAAAAACATGCAACTCTGATGAGAAATTATCAATAATAATGAAGTAATGGTTAAGAAGTTCCAGTCATAGACAGAAACCTATTATACTCAGTACTCTGTAAATATAAACCAAGGACTAAATTCCTGCCCTTAGTCACTTCTTGTTTGAGACAAGAAATAATAGTAGCAGATATGGTACCACCATAGTTGTAGTTGTACCAGACAGACAGGGAAGAACAAGGAAATCATTAGGTAAGAGTAGCCAGAGGGAAAAAAAAAAACAACCCACAACATTATATTCACTATCAAGTGTTTTCCTATGGTTATTCCATGAAAAGAGATGTTTCCAGCAGCTTTTGAGGAAGGACAATGAGGTGGGTTTTATGAAATGCTGTGAGATTCTTCCATGCATGAAGGCTGGCATGGGAGAAGGGGAAGAAGTGCTCACTGGTGAGCATGACAAAGAGGGGATGATGGCAGGCACTGCTGGCTGATCCATGGAGAGAGCTGAAATGCTGATAGCATAGAAAAATGGGATAGGTGGAGTGTGGATAGTCATGAAGGGCTTTAGAGTGAAGATGAATGGTGTATGCTTGCTGCAGTGCCAAGTTCACACATGATTCACTGGTTTTGTTTTTGAAAGTCTAAATTTCCACATTATTTTTACTTGATTAATGCTATTGAGTGCTTTTGACTTATTTTCTCATAATAACAAGCATTCCATTCATTTTACAGGGAATCTATGCAAAATAATTGATGGATTCCATGAGCTAAATGAAGTTGATGTCATGACATGTTGGTACATTTCTATACTATCAGTTACAATGGCTCAGTGCACAGAAAAGGTCATTTCAATTACTTTACATAAATTGCTTGATTGTTCTTGGGTAAAGAGCATCAAGCAGGTTGTGGTAGGCTTGAGATAGGTGATATTAATTGCCTGGAGAAGGACTTTTAAAACTATAGTTAAAGATTGAATAATATCCAAAGTGAGCATCTGGTAGTTGGGTTTGTTCAGATGGGTCTGCCTTTTTAACCTGTGATATGACATGAAGATTTCTTTTTATGCCTTTCCAAGAATTAAGTTTTTGTGTGCAGAGACTGATCTCAAGGTAGGTTCTCAGTGATGAATGTCCTGAAGAACACACTGGGTATGCTTTTTGAGTCTCATGTGAGCTGTTCATCTCCCCTCTCCAAAGAGAGAACATCCACATGGTAATGGAATTGTCCTTATTTACCCTGTTTTCAACTAGTGTCCTGGTGTTCAAACTAGCTACTCACATTTTGTGTGCACAACTCTACAAGCAAACTACCTTTCCATCCTTGTTTGGAAGCCAGGGTTGTCTCTGGGCTACTTCTACATGCAGTAATGAATCTTTGCTTTAAGCATCTAATTGGTACCTGAAAACAAAACCTAAAGCACTCAAGAAACTCTTTTTGACTTAAGGTATCTCCACTTGTATGAGCATCAAGCAATATCCACGAGCTAATATCTTTACAAATGGCTAACTTCCCTTAAAATAAAAATTAGAAAAAAGGTGAAGCTTTGGCTTCCTGAGGCAGGCCATCAACCATCTTACTGATGCTTCAATAGCTGATAAAGAAAATAGTAAATATTTTCATCCGTGTAGGATGAAGCCTGCAATCCTGAATGAAAACTCGTGCAAATCTTGGTGAGAATGTACTTGCCAGCATTTCCATCGCACTTGCTTTGTTCAGAGCAGAGCAATCAGCTGGAATTTATCCATGAACCCTGTTTGTTAGAAGAATGGGAAAAAGATGTCTCTGTGGCAGAGGTAGATAGTAGGGCCCAGAAGTGCTATATTCTTATGTGTATATTACATGAAAAATCTTCATGCCTTTCATTTGCACCAAAATTGACTGTACACCTTTTGCTGTCCTGACTATAGACAGCTGAATTCTGCCTCCCTTCACATCCCACAGCACATGCCATGTAGTGATAAAAATCAGGGACACTTTGTAAGCTGAAAATCCATGAGTAAGAAATTGCAAAATCATGACAGTTGGAAACTTAGATGGAAGCAGCGTAAGGTGGAAGAATCCTCTCAATTTTAGGAATATGTGTGAATGTGAACAATCAAAGCAAGTGTTCCCACAACATTCCTAAAGGTAGTGGTTCTGCCTGCAGGTGCTGTAAGTATTTGCATACATCTAAGACACAGCCCTTTCAAAAGGTGAATTTGTTTTATTTAATGCTAAATATAGATTTAAGCACCAATGTGGAAGCATCCAATTTTAACAATTTTGGCATGTACCTTCTTTTCTCTGGACTTCCATACCACCCCAAAAGCACAGAAGTTCCCTCAATAAAAGTTTTTGAAATATTGCAAGACTGAGAATCTTTTCTTTTTGATATTTGCTTTAAGAGGGGCTTATATATAATCCCTTTTAAATTACTATGCCTATGGAAGTTTGCATGATAAGGCACCTTATAAATTAGACTGTATTATGTTGTATTGAAAGTCAGAATATGAAGCTATATTGGCTAGACAATATCTTATAATTAGAGTTTGGTTTCACCATCTAAGTGTAAGTGTTGAGTGCTCCTCAGCCTGAAAGAGCTGCTTTTTGCTTCACATACATCCCTGAATAAATCCCTATATCTTAAAACTCCATGTATTTACAGGTAAGGTTTCTAGTACGGAGTACTTGATTTTTTTTCTCTCTCTCTCTGTATTTTTAGACAAATGAAGGCTGAATGTTAAATTAAGAAAAATGTTCAGAAATGGAAGCCTAAATTTAGAGCTTTTTCCAGGTATTTGTGTAGGGCCCTCTACAGAAGAGCTTGACTCCATATGATTATGCCTTTAGATACTATCAAGAGCTACTGAAACACTGGGAACCAGGCCGACTTTGTTGCCAAAATATGTAGAAAGTTGACCAGCACTGGTGACCAAATGGTTTATCAGCATCAAAGTGAGGATTTCTGGGTCGAATTCTGTCCATGTGCAGGACATTTTGGCACCTATCTTTCTATAAGGTTTTAGTATAATTATATATTTTGCATATAATGGGCCCAGACCTGTTTTAGTATCTGACCAGTTTCAATTGAATTTTTATAAGACACAGCCAGAGATCAGCAGCAGTATAAAGGAAGAATACTTCATAAAGAATGAAAAATAGTAGAGGATTTTGGCGGCCACAGATGTCCATTCTCATGCAAAGTGGAACCAGTTTTGAAATTGGGTTAACTTAATAGGCTGTGAATTATACAAGCTCTTTAAGTTAATCTGATTTCATAGCCACCTTAGCGTATCCACACTTAACTGTCTGAGGACCAGAGCACAAGTCCTTTGAAGTGTCAGATGAGGTGGATATTGCCACAAATTTCCACACCACCGGAGGATGTTGCTGGTGGGATCTGCTACTGAAAGGTATTTGAACCTCAAACTATGACATGAATAGGTTGGTTCAAAAACGTCATTGCCAGCACTGGTTTGCTTGGAGTGATGACAAAAGATTATGCTGTTTCTTTCCATTGTGTGCACAGTTCTCTGATGTTATTCCATCCTCTTTGCTATATCACAAAGATCATTCAGTTTCTGATTGAAGTCCCTGGCATCTCACTTCCAGTGCCCCGCGGCATTAACACATTGCATGATTCTGTTTCAACATCCTTTGCTTCTTGGCAGAGATTTCCCTCTGTATTCCAAGCCTAGACAGTGCATGAAAGGATTTCTGAGCTTTTATACAACAGTCTTGGCTGCCTTTTTTCCCTTTTTTTTTTTCTTTTTTTTTTAGATAGTGACTAACTGGTCTATCTCCCCTTAGCTGTAATGAAGACATGAATTACACAGAGGTTACCCGAAGGTAAATGTCCCTGTAGGATTCAACACAAATGTTGCCAAAACCAAAGCATTTTGGTAACAGATTTTTTTGATAAATGAAAGACATGAAACCTCTGATTTCTTTTATCCCAATTCAACTGAAAGACAATACATACATGTGTGTGCATATACATATGTGTATCTATATATATATGTACAGTCCCCAATATTTTTCTGTGACTGAACTTTTTGGCAAAGCCAACATGACTTCTTAAGTATTTTTTATGAAATAGAATTTTCTTTGGGAAAACCGATTCTTCAAACCTTTTTGTATCTATTCCAAGCAGAACAACATACTGGTTTGAAAGTTCTTGGAAGGTATTTTATACCAGTCCATCCAAAAAACCTGTGTTATAAAGAAGTAGCCTGTTCGATTCCTGTCTAAGGAAGAGTAATAAATTTACAAGTATTCAAAATTCTCTAAAATAACCACTTCTGCCTTTCCCAGCTAATACAGAGCACATTAGATAATGAAAGTAAACAGAAAAGGCACACAGCAATATTTCCTGTAGCACATAACTGCATCCTCACCTAAATGCTAATCACAAGCTGATACTTGCCTGCATAAATCTAATCAGTTTCTTTCAGAACTGCATGAGGAGTGATTCCTTTCATCTGCATGGGAAAACATCCAAATCAAGTAGCACATTTGTGTCCTTTAATAGCACTGTTTTCTCTGAAATATAGGGTAACAGGCTCTCTACTTCTCACAAGTGTCCTGAGACCAATACACTCTCACTCATTT
>JAOXXN010000082.1:29947525-30005257 GCA_026770055.1 Myrmophylax atrothorax | reverse complement strand
CTGAAGTTGAAGGTAGAGTGGCCTAGATCTAACTTGCATGCAGTGCACCAAAATGCCTGGTAAGCAGTGTTTTCCCTTGGTTGGCTCAAGGTGTTCAAAGGCGGTTCCTCAATAAGAGACTCTTGTCACTGGGATTTCTGTGACTGTTGTCCATGGAATCTCACCCCAAGTTACTACAGAGTGCTTTGAAAGACTCCAGCTTTTGATATGGCCATTGTCTTGGCTCTTCTCTCATACTTCTGCCAGTCACACCAGCAAAACCTGGGTGTGTCCCACAGCACTATCTTTCCCATGGGAGCACAGGTAACTGAAGCTCAGCCCTGGCCTATTTCCACCTCTGGGCAGCACAGAGTCACTGAGCTGGGACTTGAGCACAAACTCAGTCTCACCCTATGCAGGCAGACTGGTGAGACCTGAAGGATACCCACAGACATCAGAGAGGGCGAAGATCCCCTTCACCTCCCTCCTGAATCCATGCTATCACCCACAGCTGAAATGTTAATCATCAGCTGATAAATTGGGAACGATGCTGTTGATCCCTGGAAGATCCAAGCTTAAGTGTTTTCCTGCCCATCTTCTCCTATCCCTCTCCTCTCATGCTGCCACCTTCAAAGTGTTAACTGATTAGGAAAGAATCTGCAGCTGAGCTTGCATGGAAAGCTCTGTGGGCATGAGGAAAGTATGTGTATGTAAGGTGAGACTCTTGTCTCTTCAGTTTGAAATTTGCATTTGAAATGGATTTGAGTTTGGTGTTTAATGAGATAAGTAGCATTTTTCAGGAAGAAATTTGCTCCAAGAGGAGGTTTCCTATTGAAGAGCTTTCCTATCATATGTAATTGCCACTTAATTTGAACTTTTACTTTCGCCCGTGTCGGGCAGCCAAGTCCCAGTCTCTTGAGCAAAGCTGGAAGAAACATATTTTGCCCAGGGGATCCCTGCAGACTCTGGCATGGTTCTGGCTACAATATACAAGCAGTAGCAATGATTGCTTCTCCTTCGCTCTCAGCAGAGACAAGATTTTGTCCAGTGGACCTGCAATGCACCCACCTGCCTTTTCTTGTGGGTTATTTATTTCCAAGGCGGGCAGCGGTGCCTGTGCCTGGTGCTGAGTGCTCCTTCCCACTGTCTGGAGAGATTTCCTTGCCATACAGACAGCCTGCTCTCGAGTCCCCCTCCTTCCTCTGCCCAATCATTAACATAAATCATAACCTAGCAGATGAAAAGAAAATTCCAGTCTTTTAGATCTCCTGCCAGAGTTCTCCCAGTTTTTCTCAGTTTGGGAAAACAAATGTGCACTGCAGCATGTCCTGAGGCTTTGACAAAATAGGGCTGTTACAGACCAAGAAGATGAATCCTGAACATGGGGTCCCACTGTGGCCCTCAGGTGGAGCTGTGGGGCCTCCGCGCAGAGCTGTGGGGCAGGACAACCCCTGCCTACCTGGGATGCTGCTGGTCTGACACAGACATGGAGGGGAGGATGGAGTGGAGTCACAGCTCTCTGTGGGCCCCCAGGGCTGTCCACACCATCACAGACCAGGACTGGTGCCTGCAGGGAGGGCAGAGCTTGTCCCCATCCCTTGGCACATCCATGGCAGAGGGTGAGGAGAAGTGCACCAAGAGTGGGGCAGGGGCACCCTGTGGCAGAGCTGCCTCCACGCAAAGAGGCTCCTGTGCTGCCAGCTGAGACAGTCACTTTACAAGCTGAATGGGGCCTTTAGGCTCATTTTTTTCAAGCAAGTGTTGTTTTCCAGATTTTTTTGTAACCCTGCCACACAGTCCACAGGGACACAGCCTGGGCTGTTGCTGTTTTTGAGCTGTGATCTAAACAAGATGTGATTCCAAGCACAGTAATTTCTTGGAGAGGAGGGTGGCTTTCTAAGAAGACTTCAAGCAAAGAACATATTTCCAATAACCCCCTGAGAAGTGAAATCACTTCTGAAATAGTGTCAGAAGTCAATAAAAAGTTCAGTTACCCTGCTAAAAATGAGCAGCTTAAACCAGACTTGCAATATGAAGCAGAAAAGCTTCACCTTTCCTCATCACACTGTCTGCCTTCCTTGGGCTGGAAATTCAGTCAGAATTTGTTTGCCACAATCTTTGCCATTGGGGGACAGGATATAAACTCACTGTTTGTGAGTTTATATTCTGGAAAATTTAGCTTTGGTGCAATCAAATGATCACAACTTAAGGTCACTAAAGGCAGATAATACCTGAGTAACTGTCTTCAGCCCTTCAGCACAGCCCACTTTTAATATATTGATCCAAGTCCATATGGTCTTATTTTATTATTCCTAGCTGCCTACTATATTGAATTTTGAGGTGGATTTTCGAAATGGATATGGCTTCCAAATTCATTCTCCTCAGGACTTCAACTTTGCTGTTTGAAATTTTATCTTTATTTGAATTTTTTATGAGGAAAATACATGTCATAAGGCACAATTTCTTTTTTGTTTTGTTTTCCAGGCAGCCCCCTTTCCAGGATAGGAACTACAGAGAGATGTCCCTGTGGGGTTTTGTGTTAGTTACCCTCTTTTTTTTCCCCTCAGTATATTATTGAGTAGAACCTGACCTTAACAAAGTGATGCCAGGTCTTGCTCATCTATTGCATGCCTTGATTTGTGTAAGTTTTGTTGAATTCCTTGGTTCTCCACTCTCTGTGCTTTTTTTTTTTTTTTTTTTGTGCATGGCATAAACCATCAGCAACAGAGTTTCTTGTCTCCCTTACCTACATGAGAACCTCAATATTTAAAGTCACAGGGATCCTCACAGAGGACCTGTTGAGGCCATTTTAGCTGTCGTTACTTCATGACGCACACTTTAAAAGCTAAAGGAAGATTTACATGATGCATTTTTCTTTCACTTACAATCTTTGTTGTTTTATGTCCTTTCCAACCCAGAAGTGGGAGTGTTACAGAAGCATCTGATATTTGCCTCCATGGGGAAGAGCCATGCATGTAATCAAGAGTTTTATACACAGGGTTGGGTTTCTGGTACAGTTATTGTCATTATAATTTGATCTGCCATAATAGGGATCATAACTGGATTGGCATCTCTGAAGACATCTGCAATATGAATAAAAATCATGAAAACTCAGAAAAAAATAGTATCCCAGCACGTTTGTTAAAAGTGTTCTTTCAGAGCCTGTCAATGACTTTGTAGGAATTCCTTGAAAAAGTAAACACCAAAGGCATTGTGAAAAAAATCCTTCAAGGATTCAGATGAATATTTGTAGGAAGCATGTTATAGTTTCTTTCAGCTTCACAAATGGGATTACATGAGTAATCTTCAAGTAATATAAGGATAAATCATTTTTGGAAAAAGCCCCCAGTGGTTTAGGTACCAGCAGGCTTTCACTGGCTAGCAGGCATGCACGTGTTCCTGGCCCACCTCTCTTGCAGAGTAGACAAGGAAATACAAGGAAAATCCCACTCCTTCTTTAGGCCCAAATTTGCTATAATCCTGATGAATATGCATTTTTACATGTAATTCCAGAATGTGCTGAGATGCAAGTTTAGATTCCTACCTTTCTAAGCTGAAACACTGACACTAAAATGTTGTCTCCTGGTTATATGTCAGTGTGTGATTTTTTCACTATTTGAATCTCCCGTTTCCAAGATGCCTCCAGGATTGGGCTACTATTCAAACCTCAATTCCTCACAATTGTGGACATCCAAAGGATGGTTGTGATACCCGGTGAGTCCTTCAGATTCTCTTGCATTCTTGTGGAGTTTGGGTTTTTCAGCATCTCTGATAGCCTGGTACAGTTCCTCCTGTGATTCCTGCTGAAGGCAGTGGGAGTGAAACTCTTCCAAATAATTTTCAGGATTTTAGGGTATGTGAATAGAAATGGATGTGTCCAAATAATTCACATCCTGTAAGTGCTGATGAGGTGGAAATTACTAGGACTGCTATGGCTGCTTGGCTGTGATTCTCACCACTGCTCCTTTCCATTCATAACAGCTTTACTTCAAAACCATTTTGGCTACTGCTCTATTAAATAAATATAAAAATGAAACACATAACTCGGATTCAGGTAGGTAAAGTTTCACAGACTATCATAGTGAACACAGCAATGATAATAAATTCCTTTCTTAGGTGCACAGTTAATTTATTGGACAATTGAGAAGACATGGGGTCTTGAAACTACAAGAATGAAGGCTGTGTTAAGATGTAACTAAATATATTCATATAGCTGTATCTCAATTCTGAGTATTATGGCATAATTTGATCAATGAAACTATTTTAAAATTATTTTTAAATTGATTTTTTTAACCTGTTCTTTTACAAGCTATGAGATTAATTGAAATTATGTTGTTTGAGAAATAGTATGCATTTCTGAGTGCTCCATTTTTATTTATGTGTATCTAAGACTTTGGTTCAATAAGACGTTCGGTCTTTGAGGCACTTACTCAGGTTTGTAAAATAACTTTTAAAAGAAAAGTGAAGTAAAAGTTAGTCCAGTTCTAGAATAGGTTTTAGCATATGCACCTGCTCTCTACACAAAAAGAAAATCTAAATTTTAATTAGTGATTTGGCATGGTCTGCTCTTCTTAACTAGCAGTGTCTTTTATTTCTTCATCTGACAGCCCCCCAGGGTATGGTGGAAAATGACTCATTTTCATATAAGGTAGAGGAGTTTAGTGAATATATGACCTACAGTTTTTCCTATTTTTTTACAATATAATGTACTTTGATGCATTTCAAAGATAATCTGTCTGACGCTTTGCATATTCCTACATAATTACAGTATATCTTAAGATGATTTACTACACTCAGATAATTCTGAAACAGTCTTTCTGTGGAGGGCATGCATACCACAGGCAGCTGTATAATTAGCCAAAGAGTTCATAGGGGAAATTACATGTGTATGTGGAAGTGGGGAGGGTTGGCACAGGAAGACTTACAAATCAAGAGATATATGGCCTCAACTAATGCTCACTGAAGAGGACTTTCTGAGAGTTTCAGAGTATTTTGGCTAAACTCCAAATATTATTTAAGCATGGTCCTGCTTCCAGCCTCTCAGAGTAATGAGTGATGAACAACAGAACATTGACCAAGTATTCTGAAGAAATTTCCATGATTACTTATTTCCTCTTCCAGGTTTATATCATAATATTCTAGTAAAACACAGATCTATTTTAAGGCCTAAGAAGTAAGTCTGGAATAGCATTTTGCCTCTTTATTTGACCATATGTGTTAAAGTTCCAGTGATTCCCTCTACATAAAATTAGGCTGGGATGAAGTGATCAGTACTTGAGAGCATTTCAAAGCCCTGGTAACAGTTCCAGATTTTTAAGGCCAGATGAGGACCGTGAGATCATCCAAGCTGGCCTTCTCCATAGCACATACTGGAGACAACTGGAAATAAATATGCACCTCTTCACCCTTTAACTAAATGCTGCAGCACATCAGCCCAAAGCAGGTGACGGGTTCCCATGTGCATGATGGGCTACCTCTGGGCCACCAAACAATCCCAGGGTCTCTGTGCCAAGCCAAGCAGGTGTTTCCATTCACAAACATTTGAAGAAAACACCAAGATATTAAGTAATTTTGGGGGTAGGAAAGCTTTTTGGGAATTTAGGATTCCCTTGGCTGAGATAATGGTTGTATTTACTTCTGATTTATTTTTATTTTAGCTAGTACAGTGGTGAAGTCTGGATTACCATGACTTATTTATTTTTGGAATGTTTTATTCTCTCTAGGAATTCACTTATTTCCACCTCTCCAATCATGTGTTAGCCTGGCAAAAGAGTCATCTGTAAAACTTGCTGCACATCTGCAAATATCAAATGTCCACGAACAGGCAAAAGACTCACTGCACTTACGGTTTTTTTGTCAGATGGTTTCATTTAGAACCCAAAGGGTCAGGAGTCACAGCATGACCTCATCAAATTAGACTCAACCGAGAGAGGTGTTTAGCACAACAAAAAGGAAGTAATCTGAAGGACATTAAATGCAAATGAGACTGCCATGTGCAAACTTCAAAAACACCTGATCCAAATGAACAGTGTTGACGGGGGTCGAAGGGGTGAGAAAGAAGGTTTCATATTTTGGTTAGTTTTTCTTCAAGGGCTATCAGCAATATTACATCCTGTAGAGCTGGCTGAAAATCTTGTAGGTATGTGAATATTTAAACTTAAAAATACCCACTGTTATTTTTGACAGGTGAGAATATGTCAGTATTTACTGGCAGGTTTGGTTGACTTGTAGATCAAACCTGGTAGCAGCCCTTTCTTTGGTAGTAACCCTTTCTCTTTTAGTGGACTTGTTACTAAGCAAGAATTTTTAGAGTGGGTTCATTATTGCTTGAGTCTCATTTTGGGGAGGCAATAAAAATTAATCTTGAACACGTAATTGAAGAATTACAATGAAGATTTGGTTGCTGATAGTTCTTCTGTACAGAGAAGAAAAGGCTTGTTAGATCTGCACATTTTCCCTTCGGGACATTAATCCATGCCCCCATTGGCTGAGATATCTTTCAGCCATGAAGGCAATGGGGCAGTGAAGGTCTTATTATAATGGAACGAGGCTATTTCCAGATAATGTGAGTCAGATTGACTTCAGGGACAGATCTGCTCTCCAGATGTTGGATATAGTCAAGTGGAGCAGGGAGGCAGAGATGGCAGCTAAGTATAAGGAGAACTTCAGAATAAAGTCAAAAGTGCTGTGTTTGCAATGCGTGTAGAACTTTTAAACTCTGAGCCAGGGAAAAACAAAAAATATTTGTTGCTGACAGACACAGGGATGTCTAATTGTATTGAGAAATGAGCCAAAATGAGATCAAAATGGGATCAAAATAGGACTGAAAGCAGTACTTTGTTAGAGCTCAGGATCTGAATACATCCAATGAACTGCAAAAACTTGGAAGTGCTTGAAAAGGTTGATGAACAGAAAAAGAGACCAACCTTACTTGCTCTTGGAAATCTAGGACAAAATAATACAATGAACACAAGAAGGAAAATGTGATTCAAAGAACTTTAGGTGTGATAAGAGCTAGTCACAATCCTGAATATCTAATCCAAAGCCTGTGGAAGTCAGTGGAAGCTCTGTCAAGTGCTAAGGCAGAGGGAGTGGTTTTGTTTCTTCATGTTTGACCCTGTTCTCCTTGTTTGGTCTGCATCCTGACAGCCATGACACCAAAATTAGCTGCCTAACCAAGTAGCCCAAGCTGTAGGCAGATCAGTGCTATGTACATCACAGGACAATAGCAGTTTGTATGGACAGTCTTTGGGATAGAAAAGTACAGGATGATGGGGGAGATGTTTGTGAGCAGCTGCCAGACAGGCTGAGAGATAACTGTCCATGCAGAAAGTAGATTATTTTATTTAGGCAGATGGGCAGATTGCATCGTACAGGTCCATGCTTTCAGGAGTCTCTTCCTATCCCCAGTGCTCTCCTTTGTAGCAGGGTGATCACAAATTCAGTCTTGATCTCCATTGAGGAACATGCAGAACAAGCCCTGCAAGAAGGGCAGGAAAGAGGATGTTCCTCTCATGGCCTGTGGAAGGTGCTGCTTTTATTTCCTTCAGCCTGGAGCAGTTGTTTCAAGAGGCAACTGAGCCTTCAGAGAGTGTGCAGCTCATGGGAACAAGACCAGCCCCATGATCAGGTGTCATTTTCTTAACCCGGCCAGTGGGTCTTATCTCCGAATCAGGCCAGCTGGCAGCAAGCTGAAGGCGACTGCTGGCGGTGCAAGCAGCCAGGGGAGGTAGCAGGAGATCTGTACAGTCAAGCATATACATTCAGGGTGTGGGGGCTCACATCTGGCTGCAAGATGCTTTGAACAGTTTGTTGGACAAAGGCGCTTGGTCAAAAAAGGTCAGGGCAGGTTCAGTTGTACTGCCAAGGGTGAAAACTGTAGTGAAAGTCAATAAAAGGCTCTCATGGCTTCCAGTTTACCCAAATAAGGGGAGAGAAGAATTGTTAACATAGGGTTTTCACTTACCTTTTCAAGGTCATAGGAAGGCTAGCTCAGCTTCAAATTGCTGCATAAGCTTGAAAGGAAGAATGACAAAGTGTGGATTAGGAAAATACATGGTTTTATTTTTAAAAGGTTGTTCAGCTGAAATTGCGGAGGATGGTGGTCACCAGGAGGGTGAAGTGCAGGCAGGGTGTGAGGAAGGCTCCAGACTTTGTACCTTGGGCATTTTTCTCCATGTTTTGAAAAAAGATGTAATGAAAAGAAAGATTTGGATGTTACAGCTGGGTGAACTTCAGTTACAGGAAAGAGGCGTGTTTTTAACAGTATTATTGATTATCTACGGGAAAAAGTGACCAGGAAAATTGGAGGGTCTTAGCTTGGCTATTTTCTGGAAGCTCAGATTTACAGAAGCAGTAATGCCACTTAATATATTGGAAGCTGATTAAATCCTATCACTGAAGATAATCTGGTAGATTCCTGATGTAGGAAGCTTTTTTTTAAGATCCCCTTTTTGTACAAAGAAAAGCATCATGGACAGTCACCTGGGCTTCACAAACTATGCTAGGGCACTTTAGTTCTGCCTTTAGAGACAAACACCAGGGCTGACTGAGGCAGACTGTGAATGAATTTTCACTGCCAAAGAAACTGATTTTGCTGTTTACAGGTAGTGTTTCAAACAAACAAAAAACCCCGTGTATAAATTACTTGTCCTGTAATACGGTTTTTCAATAATTTCAAAGACACCTGTAGGGTTTGATGCCCAATTCCAAGATAAATTAATAGTAGCTGTATGTCCACCAGCAACAAATCATCTTCAGGCAGTTCAGTCATCCAGAATTTAATGTCAATTTACAGTAAGATATATCTTCTTTCATACAGAAATAGAAATTGTTGGGGGGGAGGGGGGGGTTGAATGGTATCAGAAAAAGACTGTGCAGTCAGTTTATAAATCAAGGATTGTGAGTCCCTCAAATGCTCTTCAAACATTACAGCATGGAAAAATATCAGGGAATCTCCTTTGTTTTTTCCTCTTCCACCTCTGGTTACATCAGTTGTTGATACTGTGTTCCCACTGATTGTATCATTGTTAAAAATAATAATACAAACAGAGATTTAAAAGAAACTCATGAACAAATACTTTATGGTATTTACAAGGTGCATTTTTTATGAGTTGATTTTCATTGTCTTTAAGCAATGCTTCATCTGTATCTACTAAAATCCTAGATGAGAAACAGTTTGCTCGATACAGAGTATTAAATATAAATATTGGGCAGTCATAATAGAAAAGTCTGAAAAAGGTTTTAAAAGAAACCAAAGAAGATTTCGTATAAACAACTAGAATAAATATATTAAAAATTGGGTTCTCTTAATAAAATCTTGTTTCTATGTGTGTAGTTAAGAAAATGTCCACATTCACATGCATGTATGTGTGAGTATATACCTATATTTGTGCACTCACATGGTTCAGCTATACATGTATACACATATTTTATATATTTATAACATCTGTTTATTATACTCATATATGGTTTTCAACACTGTTTCACTGTTTCAGACTGTTCAAAACCAAAGCTGCTTAATGCAAAATTCTAATATTGCAGCTGGAGGTAAATGTCATGCTTCTAAAATAATGAGCTGTAAATATAGCTTTTGTTTTTACTGTTTACTCCAGATTAATTATATTTTTAACTAGTGTGGTATTCTGAGAACATGGAAGATTTCCATGCATATATACAAGATTTGACCATTATTTAGTGGGAATAATACCAAATTACACCAGTGTTTCAAAGGCTCTGAGCAGCCTGAAGCATGACACAAGCTTGAACTTAAAAGTTGCATTCATTTGCAGAGATGTTACTGGTTCCAGCTGTGTTCTCTGTACAGAGGAAGGGGAGAAAGTGCATGTCCAGCTGGAAATAGAACGGGCTGCCCAGGGCTTGTGTTCAGACTGAACACACAGCAGGAACTATACAAAGAAATGCCTAAAATAGACAACACTACTCAGAATAAAAGCAGAAATAGTAGTTGAATGCTGTCACAAGAACCTGAGATACCTTACAGAGGTCCTCCTACATTCTTCCAGTGAACTTCTTCACGTGACACTTTGTTTAATAATGGAAAATACTCCTATATGTAACCTTTAGAATCTCCCTTAAAGTCTTGACTGATGTATTTTCATCACTGAAATTTATAGTAATATCAGCATTGGTAATTTATGTGTTTTAATTTAAAGCATCTGTTTTTAATTTATGTAGTTCAGAGGTTTTTCAGCAGTTGCCCATGAGTAAACATTTGATCTTGATACTATATTTTGAGTCTATATTTGATGACTATCTTTTCAATGTGTGAGTTTTCATTAAAAGTTAAATAATTTTGTCTCAAAACTCAGTTTTTCATAAGAGAGATTGTTTTTAAATAATGAAAAAGACTTTTGTGTTTCAGTCAACTCAAACAATGAAAACAGCACCATTCATTTCACATTGGACTTTGGTGACTCTCAACTTTTTTTTTGGAGGGTTTTTGTATACTCATTCAGTACTTCTGTGCTGCATGATACTGAGACAAAAGAAAATACCACTGCAACAGAGAAACTCTCATACTGGTTTTCAGAAACCAACCAGCCTCAGTTACTCCATTTCAAAAATAATGCTCCTTCTCTTTGTGTCATATGGCCTTGAGAAGCACTCTTAGCTTCCCCTGTGGTTTTAGGATGACTCATGAATTTTGATGGTTTTCTTGAAGACCTCGTTGCTAAAGACCTGTAAATGCATTTGAACTTCATTTTATTTTAAAGTGAAGAGTTTTCAAGCTACTTGGCTTCAAAAAAGTGGTCAAGAATGCAAAGTTCAAGGGCTCAAACACATTAAGACATTAATTATGGAATGCCAACATTTCTCTGCCTGAAAACCCATAAATGAGGCAGGACTTTCTGAGTACATGGGACTGAATTCTGAATGCCATGGAACAGGCAGTACTGCCAATCTCTGGCAAAAAAAATGTCACTAAGATGGTTTCCTGACAGCAATTTCTTGGTTCCAAGCCCAAATAGTTCAGCTTGGATTACTCCTTGCTGCTTCCATCTACTGTCCCGGTCCATGGGTTCTGCAGCAATGGGCTTTCCCTTCCCTTCACATGGACAGTGGCAGTAATAATGAAAAAGCTGGGTGGAAAGTTAGTTCAAACAGTGTCTGGAGACCCAAGTGCTCCTTCTCTAGCAGAGACAAGGACCCATTGCCCTGAAGCTGGGGACACTCTGTACATGACTGTGCCTTACTCTTTAGAAGGGACTGTTTTCCTGTGATTATGTGTGTGCAGGGTACATAACTAACAGGCCCTTGTTCCAGAATATTCTTAAATATATGAAGTCTTTATCAGGGAGTGTAGCAATTGGATAAGGGGTAGTGGTTCAGATTAGATATCAGGCAGAAATTCTTCACTGTGAGGATGGTGAGGCACTGAAAGAGATTGCCCAGAGAAGTTGTGGTTGCCCAGAGAAGTTTTAGATGCCCCATCCCTGGAAGTTTTAATGGCCAAGATTGGATGAGGCTTTGTTCTCTGGAAGGTGTCCCTACCAATGTCAGGGAGGTCATATCTAGATGAACTTTAAAGTTCCTTCCAACCCAAACCACTCCATGATTCCATGAATCCATGATTTCATGATTTTGTGTATATTCCTGTTAGTAAAGAAGGAGGTACAGAAGACCAGAATTATGAGAGAGGTGACTAGATCCATTAATCATTTAAAATGCATAATCTTTTTTGCTCTTTAATTAATTCATTAATTACAAATTAGCTTCCAGGATTTCATAATAGGAAACTTTACAATTATCTAATCTTAACTCCAGTGTAACGTAGCAAAGAACTGTGCCTTAATTCACTCTCCATAACTGATGACGGATATAAAGAAGAGATTCAATCAGGAGTATTACTCTATCAGGACTCCTTTCTCTGCAATTCATGATACCATATAGTACATTTAGTCAAGAATACAGGAAATTTCCAGAACTGGAAAAATTTTATATCAAGGCTGGGAGATATCTAGCTGCTCCTCTTTCATTGATATGAAGCACATTACTCTAATCACAGCCTTCGACTGAATTTTTGTTTAATGGCCTTTTTGAAGTAAAATTCTGTGATTTCTGTTTTTAAGAAATTTTGGTTTCCTGCCCAGAAGCCAACCATGCTAGGAAACCTCATTGAAGTCTTTTATTTTTTTAGCATATTTTTACCAGTACCTGAGTGTAATAATACAGCATTTTTATCCTGAGAACACAACTCTTGGTCTTCCGGAGTTCCAAATGGGAATGTCCTGCTCCTCTGTATCTGTCTCTTCAGGAAGTAATCCAAAATAGTTTGCCTTTGGTTATAAGAGCTGTAGAAGTGTTGGGGGGTCTCAGACCATAGCCTTGCAGTAAGCCAGTTTAATCAGAGTCATGCCAGCAATTCTACTTGAAGAAGTTTAAATTAATCTCTCTAAAGAAATAATAATAAAAAATATTAACAAGTCCAAATCTTAATTAAATTCTATATTTTAAATTCTGTGAATAATATTGTTTAAGAAACATTTAATCGTTGTATTTTCTTGTTTAGGATTAGCTGTTTAAAGACAAAAGACTCTAGGCTCCAATTAACTGCTGCCAAAAATTAATTTAAGTAGCCTAATTGACAACTTGCTTTAAGCTACACAAAATCTTGGCATAAAACTTATTGTCAAGGGAAAAATATTCCTAATTTATTGCTTTATTATAAATGAAACTATTGACCACAGTGCACTTGCTGTACTGCAGCTGTTACGTAAAACAACAATGTGTAGATGGCAATGATAATGAGTCCTTGTCCTTATGTGCAAATACAAGTCGCTCTAAAATTGCACAGGTTGTTAATGAGTGTTCGGTGCCACCAGGCAGGAGCATAGCTGTGGAAGAGGCAGAAATCTCATTTTCAGGCACCACTGCTGGATCGCAGTGGGTTCTGTGCAGTGCCTGCCCTGCTGTGCCATGCTCGTGGTGGTGGGACTGGGCTCTGATGGGCTTCAGACAGAGCCTTCGAGCCTATCCTGCTCACCGCAAAAACCGAGCCCGAGCGCCTTCCACCTCTATGTAAAAGAGAAACGTAAACTGTTCCACATGTGGGAACAGAATGTGATCGCTGTGGGGAGAAGGTAGCAAGGCTATTAAATGTAAAACCAGGGCTGAACAATCAAAATACTTGTCTGCGAGTGTGCAAGATACTCGGATATCTGTGAACAGGGAGAGAAAATTAAAAGCTGTAAGTACATACTGTAAAGCTCTTTAGTTTCTTGTTTATGGTCGCAACGGGCCAACTTTCAAAGCCACTTCTTGAAACATTGCCCGTGGTTTTCCACCTGCAACTAGTTAGACACAGAAGTCCTGTATTTTCTGCACTGGCACAGCTCATTTGCATCCCTGAATACCCGGATGAGTTACAGAGGCATCAGTACCTGCCAGGGGCACAGCTCCCTGGCCAGACCCTCAGAGTGTGCCATGCTGGAGAGGCAGCCCTTTTCCTGCACCCACACAGCAGTGCAATGCTGTGCCTTCTGCTATTTGGCTTTTCCACTCGCTGTTTCTTGCCATCCATCCATCTAGAGCTGCTGAAGCATAAGCCCATCTTCTTGATGCATTGTTAGCCACTATATTGGGCATTTTTCCTCTTAGGACTGCAAAAAAGTGATTGCATCAGCAAGGTAGCTTACTGGTGTGCACCTTCTCTGAGGAGTCTCTTTGAAGGCTAAAAAGGTTGCTTGGAAAATATAGTATCTTGGCTCAATTTTCATTGCCTAGGCACATTTTGTTTCAGAAAATCACAAGCTACCAACACAACCATGTCATTGCAATTTTTCAAGCATTTTCTTTTTGTGCCTGTGTGTTTTATATCTGGGTGAAGTCACATCCCCCCCAGGCTATTGGAACAAAGCTCAGCTGAGAGCTGAACGTATGGAACAAGAGGAAATTACAAAGGAAAAGTTAATGTCTCAAACCATTAGTATGGGCACTTCTCCCACAGCCTTGATGATCCCCAGAGCAGCAACCTAAGTTCACTCTGAGAGGTGCTCTGGCTCAGATAGAAGCACCGTGTCCAGTATGGCTGAGAATATTTGAAAAAGCTCTCCCAACCAACAGCACAGCATTCATAAAGCCTCAGAGGTGCTTTTGCAGAGCTCCCAGGGCACTGTGACCCTTTACACCCCTCCTCGGCTGAACAAACTGTTTAAAGATTGAGATTTGCTGCAGAGATAACTAGCACTAAAGAATTTACAGCAGGTGCTATTTGAAGAGACTTCGAACAATGCAGAATTACCTGTGCCCGTTTAGTCCATTAATCTTCTCTTGTAAAAATAGCAATAAACAATGATTTAGAAGCAGGGAGGAGCTAAGTTGGAAGCCCTGAGGTTAAGAGAGAAGAAGATTGTGGTTAAATTTCTGTCTGTTCAACAAATGACTGAACTGATGAAAAATGTAACTGCAGGTACAGTTTAGAAAACACCAAATTACAACAGTTGTGACTGATATAATTTAGCAGGTATACGATGAGGCTTCTATGAGGTCATATCAGATGCTGTATAAATCCACAAGGAACTGCATTCAGTGCACAGAAAGGGTTTACAAACTGCAAAGACCCTCATAACAGAGATACAGGCTTGCACTGAATGCCCAGGGAAGGCACTGCAATAAAGAGGTTGTCCTAAAACAGAGCAACTGCCTGAAATCTGAAGGGAAGTGACAGTGGATAATCACAATAATTACCACCTGCTTGGCTGTTATCTAAGTTGAGGCTGCCGATGTGTCCACAGCATGTACCCTCAGCCCCAGAACAAAGTCTTATTATGATGGATGGGCTCTGGATTTTCAACTAAAAAACACAGAGACCTGACCAAAGATCACTGGAGCCAGGGGGGAATCTTTTCCACAGGAACAAGCCCTGTGGCATCAGGAACCCATCAAAAAAGGTGATTTACGTGAACACAGCCTTAGAATAGTTTCTTCCTGAATGAAAACAAATGAGCTGGCAAAGTATTAATTTCAAATACTTGACTTGTTAATGAGTGGTATGTATTATAAATGTTGCTTCTGTGAGGACTCTCTGCCTTTGCTTTGCAGGTGGTTGTGTGCCTGCCCTGCTCTGGTATGTGGGTACCTCCCCCAGAGGCTCCTGAATCTGCCATACGCTGAGGAGAGCGATGTGCTTGTTGCCTTCTGGCTGGGAGCTTGTCTGGAAGCAAAGATGTTTGTGACTGTAGTGCAGTTGCTGAAATTTTAGTAGGTTTTAATGCTCTTCAACAAGTTAACATTAATTAAAAATGACCTTTTTTTCCTTCTGCATTCAAAAAAAATCTGAAATAATTTTTGGAACTATTTTTGTCTTATTTTTCATATGAACAAGGGCTTTCTCAGTATCACTCTAAAACAATCTAGATTGAAACAATTGCTTCATCAATAATTTAAAAACTTGCAGAAATAGTTGCCCTTTTAAAATCTAGCAAGCTGAAAATAATTATGACTTTTTCTTTCTAAAAAGCAATATATTTCTGGGTTTGATCATGTTTATGTAGACAATTGTAACTTTTTTTGAATGAGGCAGTCACGTCAACAGCAAATGATGAAAATACATAAAAATCTGAGGAAGAAGGGGACCAGCATTATTTAACACATTTCGTAAGATAATTACAATTTTTAGAGTGAAGTGACTTACTAAACACCAATGTTATCAATTTAGACTTAAGCCAGTGGAAATATTTCCTTAACAAATTACACTCCTTTCTTCCTCATTACATGCTGAGTATCCTTTATTTCTGGACAGCGGCCACACAATGGAAAGAAAGCAAGACCTGAGCATCCAGGCAGAAAACCAGGCGTTGTCCCAGAGCCAGGAGGCAGCCGGGATCCCGCACACACAATGCCACTGCCTCCGTGCTGTGTAATGAACCCCAAGTGGTCGCCTTTCACATCTCAAGAGCTGCAACCAGCTGGATGCTGAACACGCTGCCTCCAGCTCCAGCCTTCCAATGACGACTCGGCCTGACAATACCACTGAGAAAGGCACAAACCCCTCTGCCTCTGACTGGAGTTTCTGGATGCAAACTGGCCAAATATGTCAAGGTCAGCAGGACCACGATGCTCTTTGCTGGCAGATTACATACAGCCAAGCGTAGGGGGATGGCAAGGATAGTAAAATTTGACAAATAGCATTTTTGGAACATGCAGAGGAAAGTGACTTTTTTTTTTAAATCATCCCTCAAATCTGCAATGGGGATAAGGTTTGCAACAAAGCAACCGGGAATTCTCGAAATGGAGAGGCCTCTTGCTGTAGAGCCCAGGTTATTTTGCAACTTTGCTGATGACTTACCTGAAAAGAATTCATCTCCCCTGGTTCCTGGTAAGGAACTCGCCCCTTCAAATTCCCCACACAGTGCAGTGAGCTGGGGTGGGGGGACAAAGTGGCTCTACCCAGTTTCCTACACTTAAGCTTTCGTTTGTGAAAAATCCTTTTTATTGAAGCCAAACTGCAGCATAATTGAGGTAAATCTCGAGCCTCTGTTGGAGGTAGCAGTGCCACGCACTGTGCATTGCAACGCCTGCCGTCCCAGGGATTTTTATGAGATCATATTTCACAAGGAAATAAATTTCCTCCTCCGGTCTGATGCTATTTACCACCAAGTGGTAAACAGCTATGGATACCTTGTGTGCTGTTTTGCAAAGTGTTTGTGGATATTCAAGGATGAGAGTTGCCCAAGATAAGATCTTAATCACTGAAATCTGGAGAGAGATTGAGAAAACGGCCCCATAGGGATGCAGCAGGTTCCCTGGAGGAAGCCCAGGCACTGCCTGCAGCCACTCTGCACCAGCATAACCCACAGGAAACGATTTATCAAATAGCCTGTCCCAGCACAGCCCCACTTCAATGACAGCCATCTCTCTGCCTGCAATTCCCAAGGCACTGACTTGAATTGATTCATCTCTAAATTGGACGGAATTTGGCATAAGATTGCTTAGTGTAAGTACATTCATTTAACTTCTCTTTTAAGAAGAAAAGGAAGATAATATCTTAACAAATATAGATTCTCCTCCCTCTACCTACACAAATTTTTATGGGAAACAACAGATGGGTGCTGCCTTGCACTGTTTAAAAAAAAAACAGTAAATTGAGTTTTAAGGGAGCTGTTTTTGGAAAGGCTTTTGGGTTGCATGCTGTAGGGATGGCTGAGGCATGCATAGGCACTCTCTGATCCATGGAATGGGCACTGTGTGCTCCGTGGAGGAGTTCACTCCTCTTAGCAGCCATAACAGCTGCTGTTGTTTCTGATAAATTCAGAAAATTGTCCATGACCAGCAAGCAATGCAACAAGTGGGGTCTTTGTGCCACATTCAGTCCTGAAGCCAAATGAAAGGTCAAAGATGTGAAGTCATGCTGGTCTCCATCTAAGCTTTTCCCTAAAAACTACAAATTTTCCCCAGGAAGAAGGCAGAGACAGCTGGATTGCCAGCAAGACTGCTGCCTTCTGGCAGCTCCTTCATGACTAAATCCTGTGGATCTCTGCTCTATAAGAAGCAGGAAACTCAAAATTTCAGACTGAAATTTGAATCTCGTTCTTGCTAATTTTGGATACATGACTCCCAAAATAAGACAGAAGATCTCCTAGAAATTCTGAGATGTGGATCAGAAACTGGGAAAACTCTGCTGAAACTGTAGACATCAATGACTGACATATTGCAATGGCCTGTGGAGAACCGTCCTTCCACCCTTGACTCCAGAGAGCAGCTTTCAGCACTGTGTGATCTTCTCTTGGGAGTGGACAGTTTCCACACATTTGGATTTAGAAGAGACATTTCAGTGCCAGTTGCTGGAAGCAAAACAGGAGGTGTCAAACATGTCACCATCATCACTATAGCCCATCTAGGTTCATCACACAGGCCAAGATTTTTCCACCTTCTGCTTTTTATCTCTCTATTTGCTAATCACTCTCTCATCACTTCTCAGTGCTTTTGCAGTAAAGAGATTGATATAAAAATCACCTCCATGTGATTTATGCTTTTGTTTTAAAACAGGCACTTGCTATTTAGTAATTCCTTAATGTGAGATTGTGAAATACCTAAAGCAAGGCCTGATCTGGCAAGATAACGAGCACGTGAATTGCTATTGAGATCAGTGGTAATTGCACGTTAACGCAAGCATCATGAACCAAAAATGTGTGGATCAGAGAGCAACTCAGCACTAGGTGCAAAAGGTGATGAAATGGGAAGATATCTTGAGCATTTTGATATGACATCCAAAGGATTTGCCCAGGTCAGAGCAACCTGATGAATTCACTTGAAAGTGAATCTCCTTGGAAGCTTTCCTTCATCCTGGAGACAGCACAAGGGATCAGAAAAGGAGTTCTTCACAGATAGTGTGATACTCAGCTCAAGCAATCCTTTAAGTGCACAGGAGAGGAAAAGAGGGTGATGGGCTAAGGGTTAGGAAATACTCTTCTCTCCCATGTACATCCACCATCTTGCCAGACTCATAAAAGGACTCATATATGTTCACTTGCAATGCAATTGGGAAAATAGAGTTTTTTTAGAACACTGCGCAGGACAAAAACTCCTGAAATCTGTATTTTCCTTCAAAGAATGAATTATTTTAAAAACAAACATGTTCACAGAATGATGCAGGTTCATCCTCTAGTACTTAATTTTTTTTCTCTTGATCTTCTTTAATATCAAGTGGTTTCCAAACCTTCCTAGGACCTAAAAGACATATTAATGAAAAATTAAATTAAAAATCACCTGGAAAATGAAGTAAGTTCATGGGATTTTCAGTAATTTTCTGAGTATGTATCTGAACTTGCATCAAAATGATCCTTCTCGAAGGTGACTGGGATAAAGAGGTGATCTAATGTGTCCTTGAGACGTTCCTCCCATGTTGATTTGATACAAGATTTGCCAGTCTTTAGGAAGCTAATATCAGCTTCTCAATAGAAATGTTGAAATTTCTATTATTGCCCCCATCCCCCAATCCCCAAAAGATGCCTCTGTGAGATCCTTAGGTAAGAGAAATTTTGATCTGGACCAAGGTTTTGGTTTTATTGGTTTTCTTTAACTTGTGATTTACCTTTGCAACAATATCCAGCTATATGAAAATACACAGTGCAATGCCACCGTAGCTCTGCACTACATCAGATTTTTAAAAATCATGAGAAGGTGGGCAAGATGCTTTTCTGTGAGGTATAAAGAATGTGATGATAGCGTGGGGCAGCCCCAGCTGCACTTTGCCACCTTGGAGCTTCAGACCACTAGTTGCCTGCAGCCACTGCTTGGGTTACTTTCTGACTTGGGCTGGGAAAAAGCACCAGTATGACTCACTGATCAGGCACAAACTACTCCTGTTTCTTCTGCAGTCTGGAGGAGCTCAGAAACCCACCATGACTGCCTGTAGGAGTCTGACTAACCATATACCAAGCAGCCAATATAAAGCCAATGAGGCTTTTGCTTCAGTGTATGAACTCGGCACTTAGAGATGATTGTAAAGCAATGCTCTCTGTGAATGTTGATCCCACTGAAAGGCTTTTCCTGCTAATCTCAATAGCCCTAATTTCTTTAGACATTCCAGAAGGATTTTGCATCTCAGTCTAGACACACTTCATCCCTCTGTTTTGAGGGAGAAAGCCTTTTGAAACTGCCAGAGCTCCTTTGTTTTCCTGCTCTGAAGGGCTTTGGTGCCTGTGAACAAAATAGGATAGGCTAGGATGAAGATGAACTCTTCAAAGCTCACTGTTTCTCTATACATTATGCAAGGTATAGACTGTATATTAGTTTCCAGTCCCTTTTTGCTTCTTGTTTCTTAAAGTTCCCTATTGAAGTTAATAAAAGCATGCGATGAGAGTTCTAGTTCTGCCTCAGCCTCTCTGACACACAAAGTCCTCTCATCTTTTGGTTTCCTATAAATATTATTTTTCTTGTGCAGATTAATCATGTAATGTCTATACAGTGTTTAAAGCATTAGCTGAAGTCGAGACTAAAAAGGCATAATCACGTCTGTTTCCGTTTCCCTGTATGAACTCTTCTGTTCAAGAATCAATCTTGTAGGGTATAAATACCTTCTGCTGGGATTTCTGAGTATTTCTGACATCAAATGGAATGAGATCTGACTATATTTATGTTTGGGGGTTTTTGTCACACAAGTGCTCACATATGGAAGACAAACAGTGCTTTTAAAGGCAGAGATCAGTGAGCTATTGCCTGGCCCGGTGAGAAGTGACAGACATCAAGGCTGTGCCATGGGTTATTTTGCAATAAGCAAGTCAACAGCATCTTAAATGCAAAAGCAACACAATGTTTTTATTATTTCCTTACCTTTTCATACAGTCCTGAAAAATGTCACAAAGTGTGACTCATCACATCTGCATGAAGTTATGAAAAAAGTAAGCCTTGTTAACCTGCTGTTTGAAAACCAGAACACTTTTATCAGTTCATATAATTGCTAACCCCTTATTCACTGTTCAACACTGAAGGGTTCTTTGCCTCCTAAGATCCCACTAATTGCTGACAGATTTGATTTCTCTGTGACAGCAGGAGTCCTGTTTCTGGCCTTTACATCAAGTAATTGCTTTATTTTTCTCCCTCTGCTCTGAAAAACGGAATTCCCTTCTCCCCTGCTTGAACCTCTGTAATGACTTCTTTCTATGTTATTAAATCCTTGCCATTTAAATCACATTTAGAGATGTTTTGAATAACTGATTCCAATTACTAAGGCTCTTACTAAGGAGCAGCTGAAAACGCAAGTCATTACTTGCCCATACACAAGCAGTTACACCTTGCAGCAAAGTCTCTGGTGGACTCTATTTTATTTCTACTCAGTAAGGTGCAATTTATACTCACAGGAGGCAAGTGTTCAACAAATATACAGCTGCTGGAGTCCTCCTAAGTTGTCACTTGTGCAAAATGGAGATCTGATTTTATATTTATTTTATAAATAGTGCTATTCCTTAAAGAAATCATCCGGTCCTTCCTGTAGTGGCTCGGGAAGCCTGCTTGGAACAACAGTAGAGATGAGCAGTTGACCGAGGAATGACCCACGTAAGGTTACTATCCCAAGATCTAATAAAAAAGCATGGCAGGGTAAAAGGAAACATGACTACAGGTCGTACATTCCTTCTGTGAAGTACGATCAACTTCTGTTGTTCCCAACATTGTTTTTTTTATACAGGTCACAATTCATTGAATGTACTAAAACTTCCTGGCAATAACAGTTTAGTTCAGTTATTAATCATACTTGCAATCATTGGCGCCTTTGTAGGCAAAAAAATATGTGCCAGGAGATGATTATTTGACAAATTACTGCAGGGGCTCAGCATAATAGCTTTGCTGATACAATCAACATTGAGCCATTAAAAAAAAAAAAGAAATTTCCAAACTGTTTATGAAAAACACTACTGTGTCAACGGAAGGGGACTGACATTTAAACAGCTATCACACAGTTGTCTTCACAAGCACAGGCTCAGTTCTTTACATATACAGTTACTATCATGGCATATGTAAACAGCTAATAAATGAAGATAATCCATAATAACTGAGGAATTTGCATTTGTCTCTAATTTATGGGCTTATTAGGAGCATGAGTGCTGCAAACTGAACTCTGCCTGAATCTGTACTGGAAGCCAGTGCTTGATGTACTGGGAGTCTGTGTGCAGCTCCCACTTCTGCTGGTGCAGGCTCGACTGGTGCCTTGGAATCTGTACAAGAAATAAATAATCCCTTCTATATTTGCATAGTAACTTTCTAGTACTTCCTTCAGACAAGCCCTGCTAATTAGCCCTGCTAATATACACAAAGGCAGTAGTTTACTTTTGACCAGCAGAGTAAAACTACCACCAAGTGGAATAAAAGGAATGATGATAGAAGTGCAGCCTGACTGCTGAACTTGCATCAGTGGTCAGGACTTCTGTCAGCACAGGTAAGCTGTAATATGGATCTCACCCTTCTGCAGCCCTGATAGCACAGAAACCAACACAGGCCATTAATTTTTAGACCTTAACCTGTGTATGGTCTGTGGAACAAAATTCACCTCTCAAAATGCAATTATTGTTTTCATGCAACACTATTTTTCTTAATGAGTAGATACATTTGTGCCTCAGTGTTGTTACTGTATTTGTTCTAGAAAGTTATTTGGTGTAGGGTAAGGTGTTCCTATAATTTAGTTGGAAGAACACTGCTTTTTCAGATTGTCTAAAAGTGTGAGCAGAATACCATCTGTACATCTCCTTACAGGCACTGCTGTGTTTTCATGCACTGATAGATAACTATTCACTGAGGTCCAACCTTACTGTCACTGAAATAAATGAACATTTTTCCATTGACTTCCTTAGGCAAAGATACGGATTCAGAATCCCAACTGCCAATACTAATATTGCCTCAAAAATACCACTTCATGCATATAAAATTATACTTAATGAACAAACTAAAGTAGGTGGGCTCATTTGGTATTCAGAGATAAGCCTTCTAAATGTGTAAATTAAAATAAAAATAAAATTTTGATGAGTATAAGGGAGCTGTTTTCTGTTCTTTTGTGCAGATATTATTCACAACTTTTCCTTTCTATGCGTAAAAATAGAAGATTGAAAATGCCTGCCATTGGTTTTAAAAAACAGCACAATATCAAGAAAATGAATATCTGTAATGCTATTTTTGTTGCTATGAGCACAGACCAATACCCCTGACATAGCATATATGGTCTGGAAGGCCTTTGCCAGGGGCTAATGAAGGGACTCACCTGCGCATACCAAGCACAGGCTGAGAAAGAAATGTTGTCTTGGTGCTGAACATCCTGCTTGTCATGTGTTTTAATTAACCCCATTATTGGTTTTAATTAGAGATGCATAAGAGAGAATAATTGCCAAGTTTTGATCTGCTCTTTCCAACATGGCAGCAGAACCCAAAGGAGTCTTAGTCATTTCCCCCCCAGAAATCATGAGTCAGCATTTCCAGAGGGCTCCTCACGCCTTTGGTGCCTATGTGGGAAATTGCAGAAGGGTGAAATTTTCCCACCCTGGAAGGGAGCAGACTGGAAACCGCTGCTGGAGCCTGGCAGCAGCACCGTGGTGCCGGCACGAGGGGTGCCCAAGCTGCCCACAACACCAGTATGGAGCGGTGCCAGCTCAGCACTGGAACGAGTTATGCAGCTGTACCTCGGGGTACCTGAAATTAGGCCCATAAGGGCAGACTCTACAAAATGTTTTAGAAAGAGCAGCAACCTTCTCCAAAGAGCCAGGATGTCAAAATTCACTTTTGAAAATCTCCCCAGGAATCCCATCTATCTGCCTTTTTAGTCACTTTGAAGGTTGGTGATTAAATCCATACTTAGAGTGTGATTCTCCCACACATGGGGAGCAATGGGAGCTTTGTCATCACCACTAATGGGGACAGGATTGTGAGGAATGAAATATGCAAGGAATATGTGAGGGGTACAAAAAAAATGGCTTGAAAATCATCAAATGAAGAGCCAGGGGAGTTTTTAATTTTTCTTCATACTTTAATTACTGAAAATGATATAAGCACGTTGCCATTTTTAAAAGGGTTAAGCTTTAAAATATCTGGAGTTGTTTGTTTCTTTTGGGAATGACTTACAATAACGAAGAGATATAAATCAATGCACGGTTTTGCTTTTCTTTTCTTCTGCAGCCACAGCTTAAACAACCAAACAGCAGGGCAGCTTCTCTGCAGCCTGAATCCACCCAGAGTGCTCTGGGAATGTTGGTGCAGGGCTGGCAGCACTGCTCAGTCCACAGCTTGTGCCAGCACTGCCAGCCTTGCCCTGATGGACCTTCTTACAGTGTTCTGGATGCCATTCTGGTTAGGGTGCCCTCCTTTGGGATAATTCCTTCTTTGGTTCAAAAAAAGAGTGATGCTGAAATTTGCAGGATAGCCCAGAGTTTGGGATTATTTTGGGAGAAATTCTTCCTCCAATTTAGCAACTCCATAGGGTTTGGCTTAAAAATGCATCAAGTCATGCACCCAAATCTTCCACTTTCATATCTCTCTGCACCTTCCCTCTCCCCCTTTCCCATCCCATATAAGCATCCGATTTTAATCTGCTTCTCTCTCTCTTGAGGTGAGATCCCTCAGTGTCCCCTGAGTCCCCAGGGAAGGAAGCTCATGGAGCCATCCCCAAACCTGATCAAAGCAGCTGCCCGGGGTACTGATGATAATGCAGCTGTGCTGGGTGGGAGGCTGGGGTGAGCCAGCTGTTGCATGGATATTTACCTGGTGTTTGGGATAATAACTTCTAGGATGCCATGGTGGTCTTACCTTTACTGGTCACAGGGACTGTCACAGTCTGGTTTCTCTCAAGGCCCCTCAAAAATGGTTTTGCTCCAATTACCAGACACAGAACACAAATGAGCTCTCAGGTGGCGAATGTCCATGTCATTCTCTGAGGACCATTGAAGAAGAAGACCAAAGCCATGGGACCTATCACTGGACTCTTCATTCATCCCTTTCTTTTTAAAATTTTCCCTTCAGCAACAGAACATGCTAGATGAGCAAACAGGCCCACTGGCATTGTTAACATGTGACAGATGACACTGCATCTCGAGGAGCCCTGTGCTTTGTGTCATTGTGCTGGAGCAAGTGGCAGGAGGAGGCCAAGGCAGGACCAGGGCACGGCTCTCTGGGCAGCTGAGCTTGTGGAGGAGGTTCCTGCAGTCATGCCTGCAGGAGATGGGCCTGCCTGCTTTCCCCTTGGGTGTTTCAGCTTTCTGTTTTGCAGAATTGCAGAATTTCCGTAAAATGCGAATAGTAGCTCTTCTTTGTCTCACAGGCATACTGTGAGGATAAATGCATTAAAGATGTGCAGTAGTCAGAGTCCACATCAGGGCAAAAAATCTTAGAGAAGATAAATATGCCTGTAGACACCAAGTAGTCTTCTTCTTTGATGCTTTAGTGCTTTTTGTGGTCAATAAAGAAACCTTGAGTTTCACACAGGCTGTCTGACAGTTCTAATATTAGCATCCTCACCACATCCTTGGCAATGTGTTTGTATCTCTGTGTGATGCTGATGTTGTTGGTAACATTTTCATGTATGATAAACCAAGCTACAAACCTGGTTTGTGCTTGACAGTGAATTGGATTGTAAACAATGAAACAAAATACAGTTCAATCATTTCAGAATGTGAGGAGAGGAAGATTACATGGATATTTCTGTGTTACATGAAAAGATAGGGAAGTTGTGTCTTCATAGGAAGGTAAAGGAGTAAATATAATTTAATAGAAACACCAGTGTAAATCTGCATTTTTCTTGGCTTTAGTTCAACCAAGTTAAGAGCTTCTTGCTATAAATTTGATGAAAGCCATCACTGGATCAGTCTGAGCTACAGGGACCCTGTTCTGGTGGCTGCAGCCCCAAGGCAGCCCCTGCTGGGAGCTGCTCCCACCCTAACACACATGGCAATGGGAGCACAGCCTCCACATGTGAGAGGTTACACATCCTCAGCACGGCCAAATGCATCTATACTGGAGCATGAGGGATCGTGCTATGGATCCCCTGTACCAGGGCCAGAGTTAAGCCACGTGTACAACTTCACTGTTCTCCTTTCTTCCTTGTGGAGTCTTACCCACCCAATCGCAGCTGCCTCAAAGGAGGGTTTGTGTAGTTTTTTTTTTTCTTCCCTGGAACATTTGACTAAATCACATTTGCAGATATTTCAAATGTTTCATTCACGTGACACCTGAGCTTTATTTACTTTTGAAATAAGTCATCTCATTAACAGAATTCATTATCCATTATTACTGTCATGTCATTCTCCTAATAAAAGGAATGACTGTTGAAGCATTCAGTGGCTTAGCTGGTAGCATAGTGAGCTATTATGCAGCAAACCTGCATTCACGCTGTACATTGGTATGCCAAGGCTGGCAGAGACTAGGAGCATCAATGAGGTAATAGTCTTAATCTCTGAGGGGAGGATTATGTTGTGCTGCACTGCAAATACCTCCTACCGTTCGCAGGATAATACTTCAGATGGAGCTATAAATTGTTCAACAAATAAGGACAGGTGCTGGGAAGAGGGTGAAAAAAACCCCTGCAATGTTCCACCATTATCTCCAGATAAGAGGTAGAAAAACTGTTGTTCTCACTGCTAAATTATTATCACTCTTTCTCCATTTAAATTACCAGCATGGCACGGCCAGCCACTTAAAAGTGAAGTGCATTGGTAGTAGTTGGGTGTCTTCTTCCCAGAAATGCTATTTGCTTCTGTGACTGAACAAATGCTGCCTGTGGATACGTGTGGCATGAAGTGATCACGGACAGGGTGTCCCAAACACACAGTCCCACCTCCTTGTGTGAGCTCTCTACTCCACAGAGTGCAGTGGCACAGTTGGCCCTGGAAAGACTATACTGTCCACCTTTTTCCTGCTCTGGAGAGCAGTTAGCATTCATTACTGTCCATGGCATGACATTTGTAACTCCTCCTCTTCATGTTTTATAGACCCAATACTCTCGTTTCACCTTAACTGTCCTGGAGGGACACAAGCTACCGAGTTGAAATAGATCATAGAATCATAGAATTCTTTGGATTGGAAGGGCCATTTAAAGGCCATCTAGTCCACTCCTCTGCAACGAGCTGGGACATCTGCAACTAAAACAGGTTGCTGAGAGCCCCATCCAACCTGATCTTGAAAGTTTCCTGGGATGAGGCATCCACCACTTCTCCGGGCACCCTGTGCAAGAGTGTCACCATCCCCATTGCAAAAAAATTCTTCCTTATATCTACTCTAAACTGACCCTGTTTTAGCTAAAAACCTTGTCCTGTTGCAATAGGCCCTACTAAAAAATCTGTTCCCATCTTCCTTATAGGCCCCCTTTAAGTACTGAAATTCTGCAATAAGGTGTCTCTTGAGGCTTTTCTTCTCCAGGCTCTGTGTACCTCTGTGTTTTGATGTACTTCCTATTCCACAACAGGTCTTAGAAATGAGAAAGAGATTTCTCATTTATTAGGAGGAAAAAGAAAAAAAAAAAAAAGATGATGTGGTTTCCAGACCATCTTTTGACATAGGATGTCAATGAATATCACAAAGCTGGACAAATTGCATTATTCCCACTTTATAGAAGATAGATATAAGATAAACATTAAAATATATTTAAGCAGTGTGTGTGCTGGTATAAACTCTATCACAAGATAGCAGAAGAGAGGCATTTAATGGCAATGTACAAACCACCAGTTCAGGCTAAAATGTAACCAGAGATTTGCTCCTAAACACATGTTGCATTTTACAGGTATCAGTGATTTACAGTGGGTCCAGCACTCGTCTCTACTATTTTCCTGCTGTTCTTCCCGCTGCCAGAATTTGCACTTGATCCAAAGCCGCATCCAGCCACACAACAAACCAGCAGTGGCCTGTGAGGAGTGGGAAGCAATGCTTTCAGTCTCATAGGTTAATTCTGGAGTCTGGCTGAGAAGCTTTGCTTTAGACCAAGGCAGCATTAATTAAATTTGCCTGCTTTACTTACTTACTTACCAGATTCCCCTGCTTGTCCAGCTGTAACTCAGTTCTTTGCCCAGACCACAACTCTAATGAAGCAGTTAGGACCTTCTTTCTCATCATGTGAAAAAACACATTTTAATTAAAATTGCCCAAAGAAACATTTCCGGGTCTCTGAATCAACAATTTTTTAAATGGTTTTGCTCGTGGAAAATTTCAGCATTTGCAAACAGTGCCCTGTTCTGGGATTACAGCAAAAGCAAATGCTGAAATATTGACTGTGCCCATAATTTTTTAATTCCTTTTAAAATTTTATCCAGGCTCAAACTTGTTCATCCCTGAAAAGTGGGAAGAGAGACCTCTTTTGGGCAAACTTTTATCAGCATCTGATTTAAATGATGTTCAGATTGTGGGTCCGATTCCACTCCCAGCCATACACATGGAGGCATTCAGTAATTCCCCCCATATCACTAGTCCTTCCAATCTGATGAAGGCTAGTGGAGAATCAAGGTCATGAAGTAGCTGAGGATATAACTAAAGAGATTTGTCTGCCAGAAGCAATGGAACAAATGAAACTCTTGATGCACTGGTTTAGTTTTTTAATTTTGTGTTGATACTTCTTTTATAGGAAGCACGTGCAGTCCTGCAGAGCAGCAAGCTACTGCTTTTCCTTGCAAAAGGGTTGACCTGCTGCTCACTGCAAACACGTTTTATCTTTTCCATATCCACATCTTTCTCTCCATAAATTAGTAACACTTTTGCTCTCAGGGTTTTTTTACCTTTCCCCACAGAAATGCCTGGTTACATTTGGTAGAAAGTTAACCATTTCTCAAGGTAATTGCAAAGACTGGGATAAAAAAAGTCTGTCCCTTTTTAAGCACTTTTTCTGGAGTTTGGCTTTAATATCTAGTCATCCAGCCACAGCCACTTGTGACTCAAACCCAAGTGTTTTCTTCAAGTGAGAACTTCAGTTGGAAATAGTGTGACTGTGGCTAAGCAGATCCACTCCAGCATGGGAACTGATTCCACAGTTTCTGTAGGAACTAGATCATTTTTTTTACACAAAAGGGAACTTTACAGAGTCAGGACTGCACCCTATTTGCACTTACACCAGATTAACTACTACTGAAAGAGGTGTCAAGGGTCTTTATGGTGACTGCAAATTTAAAGCCACCTTGGTGGAAGTGAGAGTGAGACTTGTAGAAATGTGAGCAGAGTGGCTTGTCTCTGGTTCCCCTGCAGCCACATGAGAGATCCTCAGGAAAAAGCATGAGACAGTTAATCTCTGAAAATGCATTAACACAAAACATCCCAGTACTGAAATCTAAGCACACCCTGCTTTACCAGCATTGCAGCAAACTACCCAGTGCATCCCAGTACTGTTGTTTTTCAGCAGTCTTTGTGAGAGTTTTTATCTTTCTGATTTAAAATACGCTGTTACTTAAAACCCCCTAACAGTAAATCAAATGTCAAAAGATGAAAAAAAATTTCCATCACTCTCTGCTTTTTATAAAAATATATCAATTTAATAACTTGGTTTAAAGAAAAACAGAATGATCATGTTAAAATACTGCCAAATTTATAAACTTTGACAGTCCCACATACTGAGATGAACAGGCAAATTTATTTAATAAGAAATAAAATACATTTTCTCCCTACATTCATTGAAATAATAAGACAGACACATCTGTCCCAAATTTCTTTTAAGGAACAGAATGGCTGCTACTAACTAGAAAATAGAGCCTTTCTGCTGGCTTACCTCAAGATAAATTTACAGCTTCACTGTGACGGTATCAAAATTCAAAATGTAATAAGTTCAAGTAGAATGAGATCAAACATTTCTGTCCACATTAACTCTTTGATGTCACAATTCAATATCTCACAATGAAAGATGGGGATGTAAAATGCAAGAAAGTTTATGCAAGTTCTTGCTGTTCTCAAAGTGGAAATATCTGCAGGGTCTGTTACGAGGGATTTGCACATTCCCTTAGGAATGTGTGGTGAGTGCTGTGGAAGGAGTTACATATTTACATACTTTTTGAGAGATGCAGGTCTTACTGTAGGCAAGACGTCAGTAGCTGCTTAGACACCTAGACCAACATCTCAGAGACAAAAAACATCCCAGGAATACTTCAGGCCAAGATCTTTATGCAGTTAGAGTAATAACCCATTTCAAAAGTACTTCAGGAAAGGGATGATTCTTCTGCTATCTGACTTCAGAGGAGGAATAGACTACTCTCACCCCGAAACAGTGCAGAAAACAGAAAACAAAAATTGCAGCCATACCAAAGAAAAAAGGCACATTTTTCAAGCCAAAGAATGATCATCTTTCTCTATCACAACAGGTGGAGTTATTACAATGTGTCTCCCTACATCTCCTCAAGGGATTCACACAATGTTCCCCATCAAATGGAAGACACTTATTTATGAATTTCTGCCGTCCTCCCAGACCAGATATTTCTTCTTGATCTAAAGCCTTTGGTCCTCTCTGTTTCCTTTGTGCTTCTCACATGGCACCAAGGGAATACCAAGAAAAAGCAGCAAAGAATTTCCTTATTTAAGAAGTTAGAATCAGATCATGCAAGTCAAACAGACATATTAGCAATTATTTAGTTTCATGTGGCATTCCCTTTATGAGGAAAGAACATATACTGATCCTGTATTTTGGGGACCCGAGTGTTAAGAAACGGAACTTTGAGAAAAGTTTTAAAAACAGAAGGCAGGAGAAGTGTGCCAGTAACTGGCTATGAGGGTGAACCTTCCTAATGAGAACCAAGCAGGGGTTTACTGGGGGTAAGTAGGAGTCAGTGCTGCCTGATAAAGTCCTAGTTTGTGGGTTGATACAACACTGCTGCAGCTGCCCAGCAAGGCTGGGCTCTGTGTGCCCTGGCACATGTTCAGCTTGTGCTGGCCACAGAGTGCTTTTCTGGTCTAGCCTGAGCAGTTCTGCAAACAAGGCAAGCTGTATGAGCAAAAATCACTTGATGCCAGTATAAGCTGGGTTTCCCTGAAAGCTTTTGCCAGTGTGAAGTGTTCTTAAAAACTGTAAAAATAAAATCCAAAAAATGTCACACCCTTGGCTGGCATTGGCATATGTGCAGACGTTTTAAAGATATATTTGGCTCAGGTTTGCTTTTGCTGGATAAGGCTGCACCAATGTAATTGAAGAATGTTATGATAATAATAAATGTCATGTTTATTAACATATTTAACAACATTAATAAATGGGGAGCTGTCAAACTGGTGTTACCCTGAGCAAAGACCATAATAACACCAAGCAGTAATTCTGGGGGACTGTGTGGAAACAAAAGTCTTTCTTGGGGAGTTGTGAAGTCTATAACTGAAAACTCAAGCAATACATCTCCTTCCTTTGTGAAGAACAACATTTAGACAAGGAAGGTTACTTAGGGTCTAGAATATACAATGAAAGGAGGAAAGGAAAAAGAAATGAGCTTGTGCTATGACAGATTAAGGCCTCTGGATTCCCGAAGGCTACTTCTTTGCTAAAAAAAGTGTTTTGCTGTCTATGAAGCAGACAGTGAACCCACTTGTCTATGAGATCATACTTGTCTCTGAGAACATACTTGTCTATGAGAAGCAGCTAAAGTGATTTAACCTGTCATAGTGAAATGAAACCTTCCATGAGAGAGTCCCAGAGGAAAAATAAGTAGCTCTGATGTACCTGGCTGGGACAAAGCACATGTTCTCCAAGGGACAGAGACAGGCCAGGCTCTGTCTCTGAATAAAAAACCTTGAAAACTAAAATTAAAAAGTAATTATCTGAATAAGGGCCACAGAATTCATTACTTTGTATATAGGCCTTATTAGAATGAAAGAATATCATACATACAACAAATATGATCTGCCATAAACCAACTAAACCACGTCTGCATATAAAAATATTCTGTTTTATTCTTTGGAGCTGCCTGTTTTTCAGAGTATTATTAGCACTGACCTCTAGCTTTGCTCAGTGGCAAACAAGTGATGGCCTACCTTCTACACAGCTGGCACATAATGGGGACTGTAGACTGGGGAGACCAAACAGTTGGGATTCAGAATGGACCATTTGCCCCATTGCACTTGCCAATTGAGGTTTGGAGACTGGAGGTTTCACATATATTTTAGCACATTTTTCCCTATTCAACCAGAACTTTTTCCATAAATGCTTGCAGGTTAGAAGGACATTTGGACCCTGACCAGAGAAAGCTCTTGAGTATTTCCAAGTAAAGAGCTTGGAAGTCAACAGTATTACTCACTTGTTTGAGACCTTGAAGGAGCAAGGGAGGCAAAGTTTGTAGGGAGAGGTAATGTATTTTATGAGGAAAACTGATATCCCTGGAAAAAATGGACAAGCTCTCATGGACACAATTTTTAAGTGCAGGCTCTGTCAAAGGTTTTAGTTTCTAGTGCAGATGAATTATTTGGTTTTCACCTTCTGTTGTTTTGAAACACCTCGAGGCCAGTTTCCTCCCATTTTCAGCCACTTGGCTGTGGTGCCTTTTCCCACAGACTCCTCATGGAGATCTGAACTGCTCTCTAGATGTACCTATACTTTTTTCACAGGGCACCTGAGGCACCTTCTGAATTATATGACTGTAATTCCAGGGGATTTAGGACACCTGACGTGTCATGTAACGCTACACAATTACATCCCAGATCCCAGCTTTCAACATCTAAAATCCAGCAAACCAAGATGAAGTGGTTTCAGGCTGAGTTTCTTTGTGGTTCCATTATGGATTTTTTTGGACAAAGATTAGCCGCAAACACAAAGCAAATCTAAAAAAATCTGGCTCTGAATTCTTTATATACTCAATCCTCTAATCCACCCTCACATAATCTGTTATATCATACAGCCCTTGGTGTAGGTGTGTAGTTCAGATCTGATGACTGAATTCTATTGTGTGAACACCCACACAGCACTCGCAGACGGAGCTATTGCTGCAGTTCTTCCTTCTGCACAGCAGGCAAGCTCAAGCATCCTTACTCCCCTCCTACCCATTCACCCCATCTGTGCTCTCTTCTTTAGCACACTCCAGTGCCAGGGAATTGGCTTCTACGGACCAGACTGGCGCTGGAGCTTCACTCCCTGCTCTGAATCTGCTTTAGCTAGATGGAAGAAAGGTACTCACTTGTGTTTGACGTCACCAGAGCAGCAGGATCCCAGTACTGCAGGTGAGAGTGGAAAATGTGATGTACTGTGCTTCATATTGTGCAAACCCATGAGCTGACAGATAGTTTTTGTGAAGATAAGCAAGAGAAGAGGCCAGGGATAAGAATTTCAGTTGCATGTGCCTCAGATATTCTACTGCCTTTTACATACAAGGTCTTCATTTAGTTCTGCCCCTGTTGGGGATATTGAAACCTTACTAGAAATTGTGTTGGCAAAATAGCTGCTGTTACAACTACATAGAATCATAGAATCATGGAATGGTTTGGGCTGAAAGGGAACTTAAGGATCATCTAGTTCCAATCCCCCTGCCATGGGCAGGGAATCTTCCACCAGACCAGGTTACTCCAAGCCTCATCCAACATGGCCTTCAACACTTCCAGGAATGGGGCAGCCACAGCTTCTCTGTGCTATCCGTTCCAGTGCCTCACCACTCTCACAGACTTTCTCCCTAATACCACCTAATCTAAACTTGTCCTCTGACAGTTTGAAGCCATACTACCCCTTGTCCTATCAGTACATGGCCTCTCAAAAGTTCCTCTCCAGCTCCCTTGCAGATGCTTTAGGTTTGGAAGGGGCTCTAAGGTCTCTACCAAGCCTTCTCTTCTCCAGGCTGAATAACTCCTGTTCTCCCAGCCTGTCTTCATAGAAGCATCTTTGTAGCCTCCTCTAGACTTGCTCCAACAGGTCCATGTCCTTCCTATATTGGAGCCCTTGACCTGGATGCAGCACTCCAGGCAGGATCTCACTGGAGTGGAGTAGAGGGGCAAAAACATCCCCTTGACCTGCTGGTCATTCTTCTTTTGATGCAGCACTTCCATGAAGATGTTTCCATTTCTTGCTTTCAAGAGGAAATCACAGCTTTTACTTGCATACAGCACACATTTTTAGTTCCTTCCACCCTCCATATATATTATTTATGCCAGTACTGCAACTTTTCAATCAAACAACTTCCTCTACTCATTTATATTTTTCAGCCTTCACAATATGCACAGAATGCAGAGTTCATGAAAAATAGAGAACTAGTGAGCAAGTGCTACCACATTCCAATAAAATAAATTGTGCTACAGAAACTTGTTAGGATGCGTGTCAAAAGTTTAAAGAAAAAGCAACAAAACAACTTCCACCCATCCAAGTATTAATTGAACAAATTGGTCAAAAACCTTGTATTCTTATATAAATCTACTTTATTATTCAGAAAATATGTACTAAGGAAGATCCAGTCCCTAGCAAAAGGGAGCTTAGAAAAAGCAATGTCAGAGACATGCAGGACAACAGCAATATATCCCTTCTGTTTGTCTAAAGGAAACCCTTCTAATTTGAAACCCAACGAAAAGCTGTTGCCAAATATCCCATTAGCTGATTCCAAAATCTGTTTCAACAGCTCAAACCTTTTCCGTATCACTGCGACTGCACAGGTGCCTACAAATGTATAATTTGAATTTGTTTCTTATAAAACAGCTCATAAGAAAAAACCCCCTGTTTTAGCTATTATCAGACATATTTTTCTAGGTGCCCATAATGGCAAAAGCAGCGTCAACCATTCACATCGTTAAAGCTTTGGGAGCTGACCAGGTTGGGTACATGGGCTCTGTGAGACCATAAAGAAAATGTCTGTGAGCAAATTTCTGTCAAGAATGAATCAGAACTCTGTGTAAAAGGTAATTTCAGCATCTCTAGCCTAGCAAAGCAATGCCAATTTAGGTATATGAGAGAGGTTGTTTTCTACTCTTGGTTTGTTAAGTCAGTATTAACAATACTTAATAAGTCAGACACCTCTCAGGCAAGAGAGAACAACTCAGAGCAGGAGTTTGTGTGCATTAGAGACAGAAGAAATCAACTTGTGCCATAAATCTGCTTTATTCTTACAGCAGCCAACCTCAGAGGTACCTCTGTGAGCTCTGGAGGTTAAACCATGGCAGTCAAGATCCTGTTTAGGCAGTTCTTGATCAGACTGGCATATTTTGTGCAACCACACGCCACTGACTCAGAATCCCAGACAAATGGCAAAAGTCTTAGATAGCATTTCCAAGCAGAAAAAAAAATATTCATGTTGTAGAAAAGCTAGGTGGGTATTAGTCTTTTTTGTGTTTGTTTCTTTTTAAAAAACTAATAACACACCTTCATTTTAAAATTTATGATTACATCATTTAATGGTTGTAGCTTGTGCCAGCTGTCTGGATTAGTAAATCAAAATAATGACATTGTGAAATCTCTTCCTACCATCAAGAAAATAATAAAAAAGTAGTTCTAGGGCTTTCCCAAGCATTTGCAGTGATGATCTTGCCAATCAATTCTTGTTGTACAGTGAGCAGAAAAGAACTAATTATATGACTTTTTTTATTTTTAATTTCAGAACAAAGAACATAATTATTGGTCCTGGAAACTTAAATATAGAATATTCTATAATCCGGAGTTCATTATGACTTGAGGGACTGGTAATAATAATAAGGCATTATGCAGCCCTAAGGAGCTTCATATCTAGAAGGTAAATGCTTAAAAGCCATGATACATCCGCAAACCCAGAGGCAGGAACAGAGATTATTATGGGTTTAGGTGAGGGTACATTATAGTTCTTGTTTTAAAATCATCTTTAAATCTGATTGCAGGAGAGGTGGAATTCAAAAGAGAGATTTGGTGTGCAACAACACAGGAAGGAGTTGCATTTATCTTTCTACTCCTTGTCTGTTGGTGGTACTCTGAGGTAAAAAAAGTGCCTGAAAATCGTTAAGTGTTGAACAAACTGAAGTTAAAAGCTTTGATCATGGAGTGGAAATAGGAAATAAATAAGTATGTTGTGTTGTTCTTCATTGTTTTGAACTCAGACCAGGATGTTTGAAATTTAAAGTCATTGTTTACTGGGGGGGGTGTTTGTTGTTGTTGTTTACACTTTCTACCTGTAATGTTTTGATCTTCTCGGTTCAGTTTGTCATATAGAAGGAATTTCACTGTAAAACAGCAGCCACAAAATTGCCCTTGGTTTTGACAAGCTAAAAAACCTGTGTGCTTAAGGTTATTAAATGACCTTATCCTTAAAGCACTGAATAGCACCTAAGCCAGAACTCTACATCAGTAATAACATATTATCTATATTATATAACTCTAGTTACAGAGTCTAACTATAGTTATTCTATAACTCTAGCAAATGTAATATTGGTAGTTAATTAAGGGGTGCACTGGGGTGTTCTGTCTCCTGAAGGGCCAGGCTGCCTTCAGTCACCTACTCTGTGCCCTAGTTCGCTTTGCTCCTAAATAATGCAAACCTTGTGGAGAAAAAGGAGAGGAGAGACCACATTTGGGGCTTTCCTTATTGGAAGGGTCAGTGATTTCACAGTCCTTCTCCAAATGAGATAGAAGATTTCAGTCATGAAAGCCACACACACAAGGTATTGGACTATGGCAGAGAGGGACTGGTGGGAGAGTTGCTCTCTGAAATGCAAATTTTGCTTAGAAATGAATCCTATAGAACTGATGTTCCTTTCAGTTGTGTTTCTGAAGGCTTTAGCTGGCTTGGCTGCTGTGAATCCTCTCATTAGGATGCTACCTCTCCACAAATACCAGGAGCTGCACAGGTCATAGAACCCACTAGTCAGCATAAATATTCTGTTTCTATAATGCTTGACAATGTGCTTTTGGATTTGGCACTGCTGAGTGACCAGGAGTGACCTGTGATCTTACAGAAGTGAGCCTGCTCCTGCAGCAAGGGGCTCTTGGACAAACACCCTGTAAAACCAAGGGTAGAAAAGACAAGAAGATGAGAAAAGCATCCCAAAGAAGCCCCTGAATTGAGGGAAAGGTAACAGCTGGATTAATGTTCAACTGCTTCATTTTGGGGTTTGCCATGAATAATTAAGTGTAATTAATAAATAGTGCCCTGAAGATAGGATCAAACAGACTTTGGGTGTGGTGTTTAATCCTTCCTGAGTTGGAGAGTAAGGCTAGCAGCCTATAATGGATTTAACTAATTCTCTTAATTGCAGCTTCATTTGCCTGATCTTTCTAAATGGTATTAATCTAGTGATTTGCAGAATAAGCACTTGGAAAAGACTTACCAAAATCACGGTAGGATCTCAAAGATATATTGCTCTTCTTAGATTTTTTTCAGTGGGAGAAGAGATTTCATTGTCAATGCAAATTCTATTAATTTGGCTAAGTGTTCACAGTCTTTGTTGGTATAAAATAAGAATTTAAAATGTCATTAACAAATTCAACCCTTAGAATCAACAATGGTAATGACAAATTCTGCAAGACTCCTAATTAGTTATTTGTAGATTAAATATTTTTCAAAGGCAAAACTGCTGCATTTCACTCTCATTTCCATGCTGGGTACTGAAGCACTGCACAGATTTCTATGTCTCACAAAAGCATTCAGCAGAAACACATCCCTTGTGTTGACAACCACACTGGGAGACAGGAAGATAATCACACTTCTTTATCACCCTTTGCCTGGACAACAACAAATCTGCACAAGAAGCCTTTAGGTCTGAGCTAATTCCAACTAAAACAAGTTATAGGTCATATCCTCAGGTTTCCCAGATCAGACCTGCCCTCTGCTCCCACCACACACCACCACTCAGGTGTTCAGTTCCCTTCTCTACAGAGCTGGCTAAGTCGAACGCAGCAGAGCTAAAACAATTAACAAAACCTGAGATGCAGAGGTTAAACCTACTGGCAACAGTTCCCCTCCTTGGGCACAATGGAAAATTTCTTCTCTGACAGCAGTTTGTTGGAGAGAAAAAAGCTAATGAAGTGGAGCTCAAGTGGAAAGAAGTGAAGCTGAGTGAATGTCTTTGCCTTGTCACAGGTGGCTCTGTGCCAGCTTTGACTCTTGAGCCATTCTGGGTTTGATCCTGGACATAAGTGCCGCAGAGGGAACTGCTGTCCTACTTGTCTGACCCCCAGCAGCATCATTTGTGCTGTCACCCATGCAAATAAGTGGCAAAATTCCAACTGGCTCAGTGGTGCTGCAACTACCACCCAAGTCCAGTTCTGCTGTGTCTTTAGCTCATGTGGAGGATTCTTCTATCTTTTCATTACAAGCTATGAGTAAGATATATTAAAAGTCTAATCAGACACAAGTGACATGGGCTGTCCAAACATGCACATGGCCATGCTGGCTTAATGAAGGCTCCTACCACTCACTTTTTTTCCTTCCTTTGCTGCCTCCATTGCTGTATTTTGCCTTCATTCGGGCTGTAAGTTATTAGGAAAAATGTGGGGTTTTTTTCTCTGTTTGTACAGCATTGAACACTGAGAATCCAAGGGCCTGTCACCCTACTCTACTATTAAAAATTAACAAAAGTATTATTTTATTCCCATTATCAAATCGAAGAAATAATACTGCTTCGAAGCTGCACATGCTGTTGCAAGTAGCAAAGTACACATGATATCCATGGCCCTTTTGCTGCTCTTAGCTAGCCACTAACTCACTTAATTTTGTGTAGTTTAGCACATTACAAGATTGTTCAGGAGTGCCATAAATGATGTCAGGCACCATCAGAAACCACTTCAGAAAATCATTGCCTGTAGCCAGATCAAAAGGTGAACACCTGGAAACTTGCAGTTCTGGGAAAGCAGAATAAATCTTTTTTTTTTTTTTCTCTCTCTCTCTTTTTTTTTTCCCCCTCCCTTTCTCTTCCTCTTGGAGATTTGTTTCTTTTTGCCTTAAAGAATTTGAAAGGTTTATTTACAGCTTTTCAAATGACCCCTAATCTATTTAGAAAAACATAGCATGGCAAATTCATCTCGGGTGTAACTCCATTTGTTGACTTAAGCAGACTTGTGCCAGAAGGGAGCCTGGCCCAGGAGTTTCTCTGCAGAGAAAAACAGCATTTGAATACAATGTTTAATTGGCTGGCTGAGTCCCCTCACAGAGTGTCCCGGAATATATTTATTAAAGGTAATTCTTTTATTTTGGTAAGATTGTATCAGTAACTGAAACTCATGGTATTAGTTTTAAATCTTCTCTTGTTCCTCAGGCTTCCTTGCTTGGGGATGTAATTTTCACAGCACCTGACAACATTTAAAGAGACATTGTATTATGTAGTTGAGTGAAATCAAAGACCGTAAATAACTAGGAAAGTTGCTTATTTTGTCAGATATCAGCCATATAATTAATTGCAATCCATCAGGGTCAACTTTCAGGAAGTAATACAAAAAGTTGTTTGCGGTGGAACCGCAGAATTTAAAGATGTGCTGGGAGCCTGTTACAAAGACACACTGAGTCCATAAGTAATGTTAAAATTATGTCTGCTATAGATAATTTAATCAGAAGGTAACTGGTTTGTTTAAGCTTACAAATTGCTGGCATTCTTCTCTAGACCAAGTTAACATATTGATTCACTATTTTGTAGGGATTTGTTGTTTTTCTCAGCAAGGACCAAAAAGTGAATACTTTTATGAACATATAAACCCCTGAAAATGGTCTGGGGCACAAACAAATCCAGTAGCTGCTGTTTTTCCTGTGATACTGCACTAAGTGCAGAGCATGAATCTGTCTGTAAGAGCTCTCTCCATTTGTTTTATACAGACCAGGGGCAGTAGGGGAGAGTGGAAGGACACTGTGTGAAAGAATTGGCAAAAAGAATAAGGAAAAGAGACAAAGCAGAGAGCAGGGGCGAAATTAGAAAGGGGGAAATACAGAGGTGTTATGAAAGCAGAATACAGCAAGTGCAATCAGGGGGCTGAGTCAGGGCCAGACCATAAACAAGCAACTGTCCCTCTTCCCTACACAGCTGATAAATGGATACAATGGTTATAGTACAAATCTTCCCTTCTTGTCCCAGGAAATAAGACTTATTTAAAAAAAGAAAGTCAGCAGAAAATTGGTGAATAACTCATGTATATTTTGGAAGCATCAGTTGCTTTGCCTTTGTTTGGATGTTAATGTTGTCGTGATTGTGTTAAGAGTTTTTGGTTTCTTCAGCTATAAAAAAATCTGTACGTTTTTAATTATTTTACCATAAATGGGCTCACTTTAAAGAGTAGCATTTCATGTGGATTGTAGAAGATTTCCATCTCTTTTTTCTCACTTTAGTATATAAATGTGGGAGTTGTGCTCACTGTACTGTTCTCTCTGTGACTTTCAGTGTGACTTTGGTCATTACAATTTAACAATTCATAAGAAAATCCTGAGGCCACAGAGCATATGCAAACACACAACAAGCTGCACTGATGGGGACAGCACTAAGAGGGAAATTTGTTTTTAAAATGAAAATTACCTTCCATGTGCAAGTAAACTGATTTTCAGGGAAAAAGCTAATAGAGTACTTTAATGAGGCATGCAAACAATATTTTTATGAACAAATTTGTTGCTAAAGAAGCTGGTTGGGTGTGTGCACATGCGTTGCTGGTAAAACTAATTAGTTCACTACATATGTTTATAATACATATATATTATTAGCAATTGAATAAGCTAATAATTAAGCCAGGACAAAAATATTAAAGTAAAAAGAAAAAAAAAAGTAGTATTCTGTAGAATGCTGGTTTCATTTATCCAAGCAACTTGAATTTATTCACCATGAGGGAGAAAAATTTTATTTTCTTAATTAAAAACAACAACATGTAATTTAAAAGCAACAAATATAAACAGTATGAAACCCCAAGTAATTATCTGAGATTGAGTAAATGAAATGCCCAAATTATTTCTCTCTGTATATCTGATCCAGTGTCACTGGGATTTTAAAGCTGACTTCATAAGAGCAAGGTCAAGCTTTGTAGTAACAATGATATTACAGACACTATTTTGAGCTGAAATTACCAAGTCTGATAACTTTTGGTTTTGCTCTGGTGAGCTCTCCTGCATGAATCACATTTCCAATCCTTTCTGCAGTTCCAGGTTAAAAATGACAAACTTAATCTGAAAATAAACATTTATATGTTTGATGTTAACTGTAATAACAACTCTATTCAGTTAGAGCTCTTTAAACCTTTTAACAAAGCAGACACTTGACACAAAGTTTTTATTTTATTTTTGTAATATATGTGTCTCCCAAAAGTTTGAAGTGATTAATCTGAATATAGAGTAATATTTCTCAGTATTTGCCATACGGTTTGTACTTATTAGTGTTGCATAACAAATAGATTTTTTAAATATTTGTTCGTAGAGGTCTTTCCTTGAACTTAAGCGTAAGTTATCTAAACAGTTGAAAAAAGATTTATAGTTATGAAGAGGCCTATATGTCAGGCAAAGTTTTATGATATGTTCCATAATAAATTAGCAATAAATGGATACAGGTGACTGTGGAATTTATGGCCTTTAATGTTTTAATGCTTCACCAAAGAAAAACCTATTATTAAGGTCCTAAAGGGTAATACAGGAATACCATCTACAAATTGTCAAATTAAATAGTTGTTGCCAGGTATGTGAACAGTGGAACATTTTGGCTGCACCAGCAACAGGAGTAGACAGCAAAGAAAGTAAGAGGAGATTAGATCATTTCAGAAGTACAACTGGAGATTTCATCCTGCAAACCTTACACACTGAAAACAATGGCCCTGATCCTTAACCAGCTCACTTGTGAAAAACCTGTAATTATCCAGGTCATTTAAGTCTACTCATACTCATAGGTCCCTGAGTTACTCAAACAGGTAAAGGCTGGAGGATTCATCCCAGTTTAATGGGTGGCCAAAATCTAGTCAGTGAAGCATCACTTGGCACAGACCTTTTCAAACGATTCTGTCCACAGGAAAACTACTGCTTGAATCCGAGGAGTATCACGCTGTGCAAAAGAAATGGATTTCACTGCCCAACACTGTGACCTCAGGTAATACTGTAAAGTGCCCTAAAACATGTTGTGCCAAATGCCAATCTGCTGCTGCAGATGCCTGTAAACCCTTTCTACTAACATCTCTTGAGTGCTTAAACTCCCATCAAAAGATAAAAATTGTGGATAAAGCTGATGAGAATCCAACCAGAAAACAAACCAAACCTTTGTGTCAAAACAGGGATGGCATTTGGTGAGTTAAAGGGAGAGAGATTTGTCTTTGAAGGGAAAGCAGACCTGGCATTAAGGAGTTAAGATCCCAAAGCCATTTGGCAGTGCTGCCCACTCACCAGAAACAGTCCCCCCAGGGATGTAGCAGAGACCCAAACCCGTCCTCAAACTTACTTTTTAAGATGAAGCATATCCAAGCCATTAGCAGGATGTCTGCACTTTAACACATCAGCACAAAGATCGGGCAAGGGGGAGGGCAGAAGAGTTATGCAAAAGTGCTCTGTGACTGCCATTGGGGCAGTTCATCTCTAAGAGGAAACATATGTTATACAATCCTCTGCCTAATAGGATTGGACAGTAATTAAAAAATATCTTTTATTTGGAGAGCTGGGTCTTGAAACTACCAACTCGAACCATTAATCTTTTTGATCTACTGCAAAGATCTGCAGCAAAGGTCAGCAAGCAGGAGCTCTGCCATTTGTGGAGGGAGAAGAGCACTGATGGGACAGTGAACTGCAAAACAGTTAAAATAATTACATACAGTCATCAATTAACTGTGGTTTGGAAATGGATTGTTGGGTAACCATTACCTGATCACATCACCATCTGCTCTCAAACCACTAAGCCTTTGGTAAATCACCGCAAAACTACTAGCAGCTCCTCCGAAATAAAAGTCAGGTGAGGCAATTGTTCAGTGAAATTATTTTAATTGAATGGGAAGCAGGACGAGGGCTGAGGGAAAGGTATCATTGCCCTTAGGCTGCCTTGTTCTGTTCCTCAGAGATGACAGAGCAAAACCTACTGTAAAATGAGGTGTCTAAGCTTCAAGTTATTCATGTTGGATGTGCCATAACAGTTAAAGCAGCAAACCCAATGCTACACACTATCCCCTCAGCATTAAAACTGGTCTGCTCCACAAAATGGTTTCATCAGTCCCATTTGCTCCAGTGGGGGAATCTTTTGGTCTAAAGCACCTTGACTTCCTCTGCCAGCAAAATTAAATCCATAGAGCAGTGACTGCCAGTATAACAGTGCAGAGTTTGTGGTCAGGGGAAAATACATCCATTACCAGAACAGTCACCATAGCAGAACCTGGAACAGGACAGTATCTTAGTCCCTAACACTGTCTTGGAAGATGTGTCAGATTAAGCCCTGTTATCATTCTATTGATCTCCAGTATGGCTTCAGTAAAGAGAGAAATTCTCCATTTCAGTAGCTGGGATGATCATTAAATAACTCATTAGTCTTTCTCACTTCACAGTGCCTTTCCTTTCCATGCTCTACTGCCATGACATCACTAGATGTCTTTCCTTATTTTGACAGGGCTAAGAATCTCTCTTTGGGACTTTTTTTAGATTTTGAGGTGTTTTTAAAAAGAACTTGATGAACACCTGTGATTTCATCTGGCAGTTGTTTTTTATCCTCATGCTGTGAAGAACTAACTCCCAGATCCCCCTGCCGTCCATGTGTCTATCAGATGTGTTCATCTTTTCTTAGGTTGGGCAGGGTGGTTGGGGTTTTTTCCCACTATGAACCATGAGATTATCTGACCTTTAGCAATGACTGCTGCAGGTGAGTCGTAAAGCTATCTGCTGTTCAGATGAAACTCAGATACTATCTACAGGTATGACCTCTGTTTCCAAGAGGTTTCTGTGCTGCTCTGTGCAGAGGGCCACCAGCTTTTGATTCCCAGGGAGCCTTAATGGCTACAGCAAAGTCTAATATTATGGAAAATCTAAATAATTGCTGTTTCCTTGTGCTTTTATTTGCTATTCATCCCTTGCCCTACAAATTCTGTATCACTGTAAAAGATTATTGAATAAAGATCCCATGATTACTTTTTTGAATTCTTTATTCCCCCAGGACAGAACAAACTGAGATGATTGTATGAGCAAAGGATTAATTTAGCTTGACAAATGTCCCCAGGGTATAATATCCTATTGTCTCTGAAGTACTTCCACTCAGGAAATAGAGGGAAAAGACATCCTCAGATAATTTTTATCCTCCTTGGATGTCAAAAGTTAGCAGACTTAGACCTTTCTATGCCTCTTAGGTTAACACTGTTTTTTATACCTGACTTCAGTAGATGTGATGATCTTCTGTCAGAAGGAATGCAGAAAGTAATGGAAGGAGCACAAGACAGAACCATGTTCAAGTAAAGATGAAGAAATTAAGATGTGGATTTTTCATTTAGGGACAAGACATGACTACACAAAATCAGAAATATTTTGTGAGAAGAGGTTAAGCCTGCTAGAGAGACAGGGTTGCTGTTAGCAAGATGAGGAGGAAGATGCTGGGATCAGTGTTTGGTAGAGTTGCTGTAAGAGATGGTACATACCATACTGATTAAAAAAAAAAGAAAAAAGTGGTGTGTCAGTTTGTATGAGTTTAGACATTTCAGGATTTACTGGAGAGTCTGCATGGCAGAAAAAGGGCAATGTTGTTGGAAAAAAAGAAAAACAGAACAAGACAGAAAAGGGAATGAATCAGCCTCAAGATCTGTGAAGTTGGTGATACTTTCCACATGCGCAGAAGGGCTTCCTAAAAAGCAGAGTGTCTCCTGATGTTGAAAGAGAAACACAAAAGAAAAGAACGAGTAGCTATGACTGAATCTCCATAAAATGTTAAGGTACATTTGCACGCACAGTTTCAATATAAAGCAGTAGTCTAAGATGCCTGGGTTACTGCCTGACTTCCTGCATTAATTTATTTATAGTCTATTGTTTCATGTTAAGTATTTCCATCATAATAATGGAGTGTGATGTTTGGGGTTTTCTCCTTCTTCTGTCCTAAAGGTATGCAGCAAGCTGAGTTTTGTATTCAAATATATTTGTCTCATTTGATATTGGCTTAATGGCTACTCTCAAATACAACAAGGCCTGGTCCAACAGCATTCCTACTGTGATTTGTAAAACATCCAAGTTCAGGGCCATTTCTTCTTCTTTTTTTTTTTTTTTCCTTTCTCTGACAATACCTTCTTGTCCTTTGCTTTTTCTTTATTTTTTCTTTATTTCAATTTCAGGGGGGAAAAAAAGAAAGTTATGCTAATGAAATTCTCTGTTTCCCTTTTAAGGATACAAGCATAATCTTTTGCTAACATGCTTGTTGCAAATTCAGGCATGGAGAATCAAAATTCAAAATCATTCTCACTTTCAAAAAATAAAACAAACATGTAAAAATCTCTAGAACCCAGATTTAAATCGCAGCAGAGAACACCACACCTGTGTTGAATAGCTGAATCAATAGCTGAATGAGTTCATATACAAGGCTGAAATTCTACCTTTAAAGGATGTGTGGTCAAACTTGTCCAAGCTGTGGCCTGTAAATTCACTTTATCACACATCCCCACCCAAGGACTGGGAGAATGAAGCAATAGCAGAAAGTCACCTCTCTGGGAACCAAACTGACTGCAACATGTCTGGTGTTGGATGTCTGGTTCTGGTTTTACTTCTCTAAGACTGAAGTTAGACCATATATTCTTGCCCTCTGTCATTTGACAGAGGAATGTGCTCAGCCCCCAACATTTGCACTGCCTGTCTTGCTGACATCGTTAAGAGAACCTACTGCCTTGTAAAAATGTAACTACACGTGTTTCATAAAAATCGATATAAAAATAACAACACTGGGGTACTTACATCTTTCTGGAACAATTGAATTCTGAAACAGCATCTCTGGTTCTTCCTCCTGCAAACGGATCAAATTACATTTCACTGGGTAATAAAGTGTGGTACAATAGCCTGCCCAATCTGTTTTCATCTTGTCTTGTACAGAGTTTCAGATATACTCACTCATTACTCACCCTAATGGGCCTGCCTTTGGCATATATTGAATGTTAGCACTCTCCTTGGAAGTTGCAGAGGTTAACTGCTCCTAACAGTCTCTTTCCTTCCTTTCTGGGCATGTTTTCCCCATGAATAATAGAAAAAACAGAACTGAATGTCCTAATACCCTAGAATGAAGGTGCTGGTACAGGCCACAGCTATGAAATAATGGTAGCAATTTTTTTGTCCTAATCCTTGATCATCCCAATGGAAACTAGTCCATTCCTGGAAATATTTTGAAATGTCTCAGGGAAGGAATCTGCTTTTGCCAAAATACTTTCAGAATTGAAGGTCTATATTATATTATTAGGTACTATTATCATTCTTTATTCACTTTATTGGTAGTGTTTACATGATTGTGGCTTTCCATGAGGAAAAAAAGTGCTGTTAGAGGCTGAACTGGAAACGTTACACCCTTCATTCAATTACCATTTCAGAGGAGAAAATAAGTCTTTCTAAATACAAATGAACTAATTGAATATTAACTATGAGCTAAATAATGGTCATAGTAGTCCTGTAAGTGGTTTTGCTGCAGGAAGCTAAAAACAAACTTAGTTTTAAAAACAGAAGCCTGAAAAACATATGTATATGATTTCTAAGCTCTACAGCAAGGAATTAGTCAAATTGCTAATCAGACACCGAAATGAATATACTGCTGATACAGTTGAACTGTTTTCTTTGCTCTTGTTTTGAGCCATAATATTTTTCTAGTCCCAGCACTCAAAGTAGATACATCACATTTTGATGTAGTTAGGCTCTTTTCAAGGTGTGAAATTGGTAAGTACCAACACCAAAGGAAAAAAATTCTTTTAATACTGCGCTGTGCCACTTGAAGGAGTATTACCCTTTGGCTTCGAGACAGCAAACTCCAGCGAGAACTATTTTATAGCACATGACTATAATAAAAGATATTTAAACACGGCCTAACAATGGATTAAACTAGTAAGACATAGTTTGTGTTAGATCCCAAGGATGAATATCAAAAATAGAGGCAATAGTTTTGAAACAACAGCCAGCAGTGAAAAGTTTACTTCTAATACAAACCAGACAGTCCCCAAAATAATTTGTGGTTTATTTAATTCTTACCGTTCATCTTGTGTTCTTTTGAGTAAGCTAAAGTAAGACACCCGCATAAAAACAGCAGCTGGTTTAGATTTTGATTCTGGATCTCTGGTGAGCTGAAAAACTGTAATCTGCATCTGCAAGGGTGGGGAGTCGCTTTTGTAAACAGGAAAAATAAGGGTTTGTTGCAGGGGGGAAGGGCAGCTTATGAGAAGGTGCATTTTGGGAGAAGAGAGAAAAAACAACCTCGTTAATATATTATAATAAATTACTGTTTTGTCATTATCTGGTAATATTTGCACAAACATCAATTGCTTGTGAGTCCTGAAAAAGAATCTTTCATTGCCTTTAATACGCACTGCAGTGTGCACCCATACAAAATCATTACTGTAACAAAACCAGCTGCGTGTAATAGAAAGCAAATGATTTACAATGTTACTATAAGAAACTACTTTATTTCATATTATCATAAAAAGAACAGCACCGAAAATTTGCATGACAAACACAGGAATCCAGGAAATTCCAAATCTAATTCATTTTTAGGTTTTAATAGGTATTCACTTATGGAGGTGAATTGTTAAGAACATTTCTTGAACAATATTTCCAGAGAGTTTAGCTGCAATATTGGAACTCATATTTAGTGAAATGTGAACTAGCTAGTAGATGAAGAAAATGCATAAGCTCTAAATTCACTGCTGGACCTAAAAAAAGCATATTTATTTTTATCCCCATGCTGTGGCTGAAGATTTGAGTCTATCAAGGATCTCTCAAGTCATTAGGCTTTTGGTCATCTAAACAAAGACTGATGGATTAGATGCTGTTCCAAAATTTCAGTTCTATTACCAACCTGCACAGTGACTGTTTTCAACTGTGAAATTTTACCACATAAATACCAGCAGTTACAAACCCATGTTCTGCTTGCTCAGGGAGTAATTAGGATACTCTACTGATTTAGCAGATTATGAAGGATCAAATCCCAACTCTATCTCACACAAGTCATGCAGCAAGTTTCTATTGCATTGTGGAAGGTGAGTCTGTTGTATTCAACTATCAAAGGAGATAACAGCTGTTACCAAAAAGGTGGCAGGCATGTAAAACAAAAACTGAAGTCTTGAACAAATGGAGCTTTATAAGACCCAGGCAGAACTCAAACAAATGTTCAATGAAAGTCATTTTTATGGCTTTACTTTGGTTTATCGCAAGGCAGTAATAAATGTGTCTCATTAAAAGCCAGTAAAAGAACACCACCTACACCACCAATTGCTGTAACTGCAGATATAGCAGATCTGGAATAGTTACCTAAAGACCCTCATTTCCTAGCATTTAATGCTTCCCTGTCCATATAAACTAGCCTTCTATGGATTTAAAGACTGCTGGATGCTAAAAGCAGCAGCTGTCCCTGGGAAAACGACACTTTCAAAGCCCCGTTTCTTTGTCAAGGTGAAGTTAGAGGAAGGTTGAATGAACATGGAACACTTGCTGGTGAAAAAAAATTGCCAGAGGAGGACATGCCAACAGAAAAACAAGTAATTCCCCCATCCTGATGAGAGTGTAAGTGTTTTGCCTCAGCTTTATTGCTCAGCGGGTCAAATTCATTCCTGGTGAAATGGCAGTTCCCATGGTGAAGCCGCAAGAAAATTCTGAAACCTTCTGGCACCTGTCAAGAAATGGGGATGTGAAAGTGGGGGGAGGAACTGGCATGTAGAAGCTGGGATTAAGGGTGGGAGCCACCACATAAAAGGTTATTCTTGTTCTAGTTGTTAGAACTTTTTTATTGCATAGAATTTACATACATGCTTATTAAGTGGTTTAAAAAAGAAGCCTGACAGATATTAAACAGCATGCCACACTCTTTATGCTGCTGCCATACAGATGTGTCCAAAGCATAAACAGACTTACAGTCAGCACTTGATTGCTCTATGGGAGAGTATCTATGCAGTAAATTTCTCCAAACTTTTCAGGACAATTAACTTGAGAATTGGAACATTTTTATTTTTTTACCCCCAGATTTGATCCTTTGCTTGATCTCTCACTGCTTTCCAATTATGCAGGGAAAATATATAGCAAGTGGTTTAATACCCTAGATTGAATTTCCTAAACCTAAGCTAGCAGCAGAATTACTGGGCCAGGGATTCTGGCACAAGAAGTACAGCTGTGTGCGAGCTGGTGGGAAAACTACTGGAATATCATGACTAGTCTTGGTGTTCACACTTCAAAGAAGCCATGGAAAATTGAAAATAGATCAGAAAAGAATGATTTCAAGATCTGGAGTATCTGCCTTTTAGGGATAGATGTTTGCAGCCTAATCTGTTTACTTTATCAAAAGAAACTTAAGAGGCTCGATCAATGTATTAATACCTACATGTGGAGAAGATTTGTAATGGCTCCATAATTTAGCATATAAAAATGAATCAAGACCTAGAAGTTAGAAATGGTCAAATTCTGATTACAGATAAAGCAGATAGGATTATTAACAGTGAGGTTAATTAGTCATCAGGAAAACTTCTACAAAAGAATTGTGGGCTCTTCTGCCCAGAAGCTTTTCAGTCAAGACTGGATGGCTCCTTGAGCTGTGAACTGGGCTGGGTGCAGGTTTTCCAGGTGAGGCATTCTGGCCAGGGTTAACCACGATGATCCTTATGGCCAAGGATGTGCTGCGGCAGGTCTTATTCTGCTGAGCTAACTGGCAAAATCAACATTAGTTTATGAACCATGGTAAGACCTACTTGAAGAGTGCCCTCTGCACAGCCCTGTCACCTGTGCTCAGCTCAGTGAACAGATCCCTCTTTCCTTCCTGATACTTTCCATGTCCATGCTTTCCTGTAAAAAAATATAAAAATGGAGCCAGGTAATCTGCTTTGTCCAATCCCACTAGTGCCATGCACAAACCAACTGCTCTGATCTTTCTTCTACCAGTGCCATGCACAAACCAACTGCTCTGATCTTTCTTTTACCTCTTCACCTTTTATTTTTTCTCACAGACACTTAAATTTCAGGCTTGCTACTAGACAGAAAAGTCTGAAATAATGTCTTCTGTGGGAACATATACTGGATACTTAAATGTTGAAGTGAATCTCTGTTTCTGCAACTTAAGTAATTCTAGTAATGACCCTTAGAAGTTGTATCTTGGCTAGGGTGATATTTAGGTTAGTACCTACAACTGCCTGTGAGTTTTGCTGAATAAAGAATATTTGCACAGTAATGTTAGTTTTGTGCCTCTAGTCCACACCCTCCAGGTGTTACCATGCTGCTCAAACTCAGCAACCATGCAATTATTAGTTTCTGTGACATCTTGATATTGTCCCTAGCAATGGAAGGACCCAGGCAGTGGCAGAACACTGCACAAAAGATCCTCAGATAAATAAATAGCAAGAATATCTGATTGCCAAAGTGAAGCATTTAATCACATAGCCTTTTCTATCACTGGAAATGAAGGTGGACATACTGTTACAGTACTGTGGGGAGGGAAAAAATGAGATTGAGCAGCAGCAAAGAAACAAAGGAGAAACTGAAGGAAAACAAAATATGGAGATGATTTAAAATCACTTGCGAGACCTGTGCCTGCTAATGCATTTTTTCAAATGATTATGACTTACAGAAAATACATTCAGACATCTTCTTCTCATTAGAAATACTGAGTTGAAAAAGATATAACCAGTATACCAGTGTTTTCTTCTAACATGAGCTTTTGAACCGCAGCTACGAAGTTGCATCCAACACTGGTATGTCTTCATATCATATGTGGCTGGATGAGGAGACATCTGTGTTCTTACATGGACAATCTCATTTACCCCAACGTCAGCCAGAGTGTTCCTAGAGAACAATTGCTGATGTGTTAGCATGGTTTCTAATTTTCTATTGAGACTAGTATGCTCCACCTTTGATTTCTTAATTTTCTAGCAGATGGAAGTTTCAGAGGAGCTGCTGTAGAGAGCTTTTACTGTTATTCACTGCTTTTTCACAGTTAGATAGACAATGCTGTCAAACATCAACAGAAAAGGAGGGAACAACTTTGGTTTAAGCCATGAAGATAGAGTGAAAACCCTTAGGTAAGGACAAATCACTTTATTTAAAGCTAAGTCCATTCAAATTGGTGAGTGAAGAAGCTCAGAAGGTGATGTCTATATTCCAACACTGTTAGTGGAGACTTTTTAGTGAGACTTAACCAGAAAGAGCCTCAGGGACAAACTTTTGGAAGCAAAGACAAAGTAGCATGAAAAACAAAGCAATGAGAGGTTGTAATACCAGGTAACTGTTCTCATTTTTATTTACTCTGACTCCAAACCCAACTAAATCTGACTGTATTGCTTTGCTTTCATGTGCAGGTACACTTTCTGAGCACAACTCTAAAGCAATAGTGGACAAAGTAACAGAAAAGCCTCAGCAGATTACTAGTGTAGAGGAAAGGCCTTCGAGCTGCAAATAATAATCAGAGACTAAATTCTGCTCTCCATCACACTGGAGAAAATTCAAAGTAATTACCCCACTGACTGCAGTGGAGTAATCCTAGATTTATATTACTGTAAATGACAGCAAAAATTGGACCCAATATAGAAATAATTTATCTAAGGCCCTAAGTATAGCTAGTTGCACAATTCAATCTGTAAATAATGCCTCTAATGCACATATGGCTAATTTACATCCAGACTATGAGAACATATCCAGCGCTGATTTCCAGGATGCTTGAAGCACTAGGCAGTGCCAAAATAAATCTGTAGTATTCCCATAGCCCTCACAATCCTTCCAACTTCTGGTGTTGGAAAGAAGATGCACTACAGATATTTTGGAGAAGTGAAATTCTATCTGTTATATTATTAGTTACTGGATAATTCTTACCAAACGGACAAAGAAGCTGTCAAACAGCACTCCATGTCTACTTGCATGAGCTCTGCAAGCTCTCTCCTCTCAAGAAGTTGTTTTTATCTAATTTGTCTCTTACTGGGAGCAGAATTCTAGGAGCAGCTTGAGTTTTCTAAGAATAAACCACACTTCAAAGAAATGGTTTTAAGTAACATTGGAGAAGAGTGCTCAGAGTACATACATTTAACGCACATAAAACTTAACTACAGCAATTTAATTTAGATTCCTTCTCTAATCACATGCTTATATTAAGACTTTGCTGAAGCCAAATTGAAATTTATATTGCTAGGAGGCAAAGATGATAAAAAAAATCTGAATTATTCATCAACGTGGCAAGAGAAAAAAATTCTGCCAAAATACCAAATATTTTTCTGGGCTTTATATCAGCTCTGCAGTGGGGGGTGAAGAGTTGGAAAATCTATGTCTCGGTTTACCAGGGCTTGAAAGGAGACAAGTCTAAGTGTTACAAACACATCAATCCTTTTTTCTTCATTCATTAAGTATTTTAAGTTATTTAATTTTTTGGTTGGTTGGTTGGGGTTTTGATTTGTATCATCAGGGAAGAAGAGTTCTCCTGTTACAAACACGCAGGAGGTGTTGAGTCCCTGCAGTTCACTGCAGATTAATCACGGCTGACTCTGTGCTGCAGGTGGATTCCATTAGACCCTTCAACAACAGAAGAGACACAGGGTAGTCCTCTGGTAGAAGAAAATCCCTGGGAAGAAATTCTGGGGGCAGCTAAGCCTGGGAAAAAGTCTTGGGAATGAGCACGAAGTTTAATTGTGTTGTTTTAGTTAAGAACACCAAACTTCAATGAGGACTTTTCACTCATTTAAAGACATACACTATGCTTTAAGGGGGGTAGGTATTTTACCCACTTGCTCCTAACTTATGACATAAACAAATGATATAAATATAACAATTTAATCTCTTTATAAATAATTCCCTTTTGTCTATCCTCATAAGGCAGCCTACTGATGTTGAATGTGTAGGTCCTGTAAAGCCCTTTGAGGTCCTAGAGGGGGAGAACCAATAGAGAAGTTGAGAACTTCTCTTAGGAAGAACTTCTTTGAGGATGCAATTTTCTGTATTTGCTGAGATTTTCCTTAAGAGTGTTGATAACTTAGGAGAACTTGTGATGTGATGGCCTCTGGGATTCATGGAGATCCCACAAAGAGTAAATGACCTAGAGAATAAATGCAGGAGTTATTGAAACCCAGGAAAAATACCTCTGAAGAAGTCTCAGACAATGATAAAAATCTTTCTTTTTTTTTTCCCCTCCTGGTTCTTTAGGAAACCAGAAAGAAGGAAATAATTTTGAAGTAGTTTGCTTCTATTGTTAATATTTCTTAGGTACTGTCAAGCACAAAAAAATATTATTCTCTGCAGAGATGACAAAAGTATCCTCAACTCTCCCTATATAATTCATGTCCATTTACAATGCATAAAAGTTATTAGTGACCTTCAAGCACTGGACATGTACCAAAACCAAGAAAAGAATGTTCATATTTAAGTCTAAAAACAGATGCCATATAGCCAATTTCCATTTCTAATGTAACTCTTCCGTTTGAGCCCCAGTTTCTGTTTCTATGATTTTTGAATGGGTACTTCTCTAAGGGTCAACTTGGAGGTTTCCTTGAAGTTTTAGGAGAGCCAAGGGCAAATCTGAATCTAGTCCTCAGAGCTTAGTTTTAGATGAGTTTTGTGTGACTGGTGCTGTTGCCCATGAAGGTATTGCTGAAGACAGTCTGAATCCTACCAGGTGTAGGGCAGGACAAAGGCCCTTTAGTGTCCCTGAAGTATCCCATGGCCATGTCAGGTTAGAAGTGCTCAAGGACTTTGCATGATGGGGAGGCTTTGGCAGAAGAACACAATGGTTTGCCTGCTAACAATTTGTGCAAAAGATGCTGAGAACTAGGTGTTTTCCTATTTTTAAAAGATGGAATTGAAATCTAACCCAGACAGCTGACTAACATCTTGAGACATGGGCAGTTTGGGTCAAATCTGGATGAGTGGCAAGTTTAATTACAGCATTTGATGACTGTTTTACAGCACTTAAGCATCTTTGAACTTCACAATGGATGAAAGTGTTGAAAGGCTGTGAAACATGTTCAGCTAAAAATGAACAAAAAAGATGATGTTTCCAACACTCTTAGTGGTACCTGGCATTTATTTGAAGTCTGATATTGCACACAGTACTGCCATATCTTTGACTCCAGGTTTCCACTTGAAAAGTACTGGATTTGTCTGAGAACAATGGACAATCCTATGGATGTTTGCCTGATTCAAGCCTCCACTCCCCTCTTCAGAAACACATTTCCTTTGTTTCCTGTATGATCCTGTTCATTACAGTAATGGATGCAAGACAGGAGGAGAGTGAGACAGGAGAGACCGATATTGCATCCTAAACAGAGGGTAGGATAACACCATAGCTGTCTAGAGAGAACAATGGCACAGAAGAAATGATAGAGGCAGTACCTGAGAACTCAGGACCACTGAGGGGTGTGAAGGATTTTCAAAAGCTATCAGAGAAAATTCAGTACTAGTGATGAGGCCAAAGGTCTCCTCTGTCTGAGGAGATGTTCCATAAGGGTGAATGTGGAATGTGAAAGAAAGCACACAGAGCAGGGCAGTGGCCTAACTCATCCAGCCTCAGAAAACCTTCAATATTTTGGAATGCAAAACTTGAGTTCAGGACAGAAATTTCATGAATATTCATCCAGCTTTTTACATCAAAATGCTGCCAGCTTAATGAATGTTTCTCCAACCAAGAGAGCAGACAGAAACAGTAAATTGAGAAAAAACTCCTAATTCACAATGATGGGTTTGAGCCCAGCTATTTGATTTCTGCAGTCAACTAATTCTAGTGAATTCCTGAAGAAATCACTAATTGAAAAAATGCTGACAGCTAAGATAAAGCTAACAGGCAACAATATTCAGCCTCAAAAATTTCCTAGTCTTTCTGGAAAACATGCAGTCTGGACAGTTGTAACAGCTACTGAAAGTCAAGTCAGCAAGGCAGAAAGCAGCAGCTTGTCACATGTCTAGACAAAACCAGCCTGTTCCTCGCAAGGGTGTAACATTCAAAGCAGATACATTGCCGGAGGGCTACCAACAAAGAATTATTCAGCAAATAATTTCAAAAAGGAGAAAGCATTTTCATTAAAACAAAATAACAAAATGCTTCCTGCCTCATAAACAGGAATCAGGGAGAAATTAAGTCACCAAATTATCTGCTGCAGTGGACTACTGTAAGAAAAACTGCTCTGATCCCCTTCAGCAAGTGCACAACCGGAAATGAGAAGCAGGACGTGGAACTCTCACAGTACAGGCAAAAAGACTTTCTTGCATTTTGTTTCAGATGTACTGAGTGGTGATTACAAATTACTGAAATTGAAAAGAATCCACCACAATTGTTGGAATTCCCTCTTTAAAAAACAATGTCGATCTCCAGGGTCAGAAACAACTGGAAGAACATGTATTAGAGATAGACAGCACACACGAGCTTTAAGACTCCATGCTAAACATATTGTAGATGTCCACTATTCTGAGATAAACAATCATTTTTCAAACTCACTCTCATCATTATCTACAAGGAGATGGGGTGTTGGGAGTAGCCACCAGGAGCATAGGACAGCTACTGCAAATCAGAAATGCAGAAACAGTTTTCCTAAGCCAGAGATCCCAGCTTTCATGGCTTCTTCATCAGCAAGAATTCTGGGCTTGCTTTTCTTACCTGGCTTTCTCCAGTGCTACACAGGTAGTGACAGAACAGAGTAAGGGGTCAAGGCAGAGAACAAAACAGGAGATGCCAACCATCCATAAGGAGAAATCCTTTTTACCACAATGTAGCATTCAAGGGAGCTATATTTTGAGTGCAAGCCCCAAATGTAATGTTTTGAGCTCAAAATCCTCCAGAAGAAACCACAATTTGTGATGGAACATCCTCATAGTGAGTGGACTTGGACAGAAAACACGATACAGCAGTAAGAGTGAGTTTAAAAGATTCTTATTACAGAACAACAGTGGATATCTATAGTGTGCTAAAGGAATGGTACAGTCTTGTAACCAAAATGGTGCACAGAAAATAAAATGGATTTTTATTGTAATGTTCACTGAATCATGGACAGTGATGAGCATGCAGGCACTGAGCAGTGGTGGTAGCTTACTAAACGGCAGTCTGAGTCATTTCTGGATTAATGCTCTAACAGTGCCAGAGGATACTGTGTTGCTGGAGATATCATTATTTCTCTGAGATATTTTGTCATTTATATTGCATGTTTCATTCCAGAAGATGACAATTACTCTATTCCAAAGCGGACACAATCAAAAGGCCAGCTTACAACTTGACCCTAGAGGGGTACAAGAGGGAATAAAATATATCTGGTGCACCTTTGAGCAGAATTTTTTATGAAGCACAATGGTGGAGGAGTTGAAAGGGCATCTCCCCAATGCTTGCTCCACCAGCTGAGCAGTGAGGAGAGACATGAGAAAGGGAGGAAGGCTCCACACTCCTCTTCTTACATGCCAAATTGCACATCAGGAGTAGAGAACTAACAATCTGCTTATTTTTGAAAGCAGGAAAGGCAGGTTGGGTATTGTATTGATAAATTGTCTGCAGAGGTACAAAAGTTGTTCCACCTTCCCCTGTTCAGCTGCCTGCATATGTATTGCAGTCAGCTCCTGTTTAGGCAGAGACAATCATAAGAAATAAGAGAACACTAATAAAAGCACAAATCCTGCCTGTTTTAAAAACTCATAAAACTTTTTCCTATAACACAGCACGGGAGACATGATGTTTGACTTAAATTCCTGATTAAATAAATACATTCTGCCTACCTAAAATTCATTTCTTGTTTTGATTTGATGAGTGCATCATGCTTGGTTTCTCTTTAGTGCAATGAAAGATAGTTTCTTAAAACAGAATTTGTATGTGGTGAAATTCATTTAAGAAATATTCTGATGTACACATGTCTCTCTGGTTTCCAACAAGAACCCTGTGGCTTTCCCCCATGGCCCAAGCCTCCTGCAGAACGTTGCCACCATAATCCCTTCTGGCTCTTCCACCCTGAAATGCTGCTCCTCTTTCACCAAGCACAGCAGCTCACCCTGGGAGCTTCACTGTGAAACATTTGGGAAAGATACCTGAGGATGTGGGAGAGGGGCAGCTGCAGAGTAATTGAAAGGATTTTCAGGTGAAAGGGATGGTGATTTATGGCCTTAATTGACAATTAGTATCTTAGCATCACAAACCCAGGCAGATAACCATAGCACTTTTAACTCTTTCAGAAATTACTACCCTAGATAATCCATTTACATATTTTTGCCTACAGCCCCAAGATACGTTCTGAAGTTACCATTTCTGACTGGACGATCTATTTTCCAGTAACAACAAAAATCAGATACAAATGGAAGAGGAAAGAAGTGCCAGCACTGTGTTAATTATCACAGTGTGCAGACAGCTACCATTCACAGGCAAAATTTAAGGGTCAGTGAAGTAGTTATTTCAATTGTATACAGAGATAACATGAGATGGGACCTGGGCTAATGACTGTGTGTAGACTGGTGATCCCCTACCTGCTTCTGACCCTGGACAATAACTTGTTTGGCATTAAGAATTTGGGCAGCATCATACTTTACCCTCCCTAATGGCCTTCAGCCCTAACTTTTTAATTTCCTGTAGGTCTCAGCAGTACAAGAAGGTCCCCCAAGCTTTTTATTGCTCCCTAACCTGTGAGCTGTGGACTGGGGACTCAAGAGCTTGGTGGTGGATGAAGAATTACCTGACTTGGCTGTGGGTTTTCTGCTTGTTATGGTTTGCAGGGGTGAGATATGTATTATTGCCACCTTAATTCTATTTTTGGTATTATTTTAATTTTTGTGGTATTATTTTAATTTTTGTAGAAACCAAGTTAATACCAGTGACTTCACTTACATGTGTGCACGTAAACACACACACAAACTCCATCAACAAAATTAAGTGTTCTCAAAGCATCTTTTATTATTTTTCATCTCTTATTACTATGCTTCATATTAATTTTATTCATATTGTTGCATTTTTATATTTTATTATTTTCATATTCTCATTTAAATCCAAGAGAATTGCCAGGGTGGGAAATTAAGAAGTTCCGGACGCGGTGGCAGCAGGACAGGCTCCTGGAAACTTGCTCCAGAGCAGCCCCAGTTCGCTAGGATTAAATAATAACAACAAAAACACGTCTCCATCCAGGCTCCCTCCTCTCCGCAGCTCCGGCAGAGATCCCTGCCCGCTCCAGAAACAAAAATAGCGCGGCATTAATTACCGGGACGGGGCTCCCCGCCGGGAGGGCTGCGGGACACGGGGGAGCCGCGGCCTGTCCTGCCCGGCCCGGGGCGGCGGCGAAGGGAAGCGGAGGGAAGGGAAGGGAAGCGGAGGGAAGGAGCGCGGCGGGGGCGAACCCTGCCCTCTGCCCTCTGACCGCCGCCGCCCGCAGCATGGGGAAGGCGGAAG
>JAOXXN010000082.1:29904569-29947214 GCA_026770055.1 Myrmophylax atrothorax | reverse complement strand
CGGCGGCGATAGGAGGGCAGGGACCAGCCCGGCCCGGAGGGGACCCCGCCGTAAGTGCCCTTACCCAGCCCCCCGGGGCTGACAGACGCCGTGTTTGCTCCTGCTGCTGCTCCGAGCTTCTGAGATGATGCTGGCAGAGCAAGCCCAGAAGTGGTTCCCAACTCACGTGCAAGTTACGGTCCTTCAAGCCAAAGGTCTGAAGCCAAAAGGTAAAAATGGCAGCAACGATGCCTACACCATCATCCAGCTGGGCAAGGAGAAGTACTCCACCTCGGTGGCAGAGAAGACCCTGGATCCCATCTGGAAGGAGGAGGCCTCCTTCGAGCTCCCTGGATTACTCATGCAGGAGAATCCAGAAAAATACATCCTCTACCTGATTGTCATGCACAGGTCGCTGGTGGGGCTGGACAGGTTTTTGGGACAGGTGGCCATAAGTCTGAATGACATATTTGAAGACAAGCAAAGGCGGAAAACAGAGTAAGTGATGGTTGGTGTTGTTTCATTATAATTTGTATTCCTTGTACAGTTGCACTTGGGGAGGGTGGGGAATGGTAGCCTTACTATCGACATACTTTGAAATGAAATCAGAACATTTCTCTCTTCAATGCTGTGGTCAAACCCCTTAATGTGTACAATTATGTCATTTTGGCCTGACCTCTTCCAGAGAAGTCTGCTGTAACGCAGTGGTTGCCTTGCACAGGGAAGGAGTGTCAGTAACATTAACTTCTTTGACAAATTCTTGTGTGTAACATGAACTCATTATAGTCTGTTTTTCTAAGGATTTTTCTGTGTTCTGCACAGGGCCATATCCCCATTCAGCTCCTACCTCAGTTTAAACCATGCACGAGACTCAGATGCCCTCGAAGCCTGGTGTTGTTCTCTTTAAAATTGTTTTCCTTCAGTTACTGCAACCAAGCATGGTTATAAATATTTAATATTTATGTTTTAGCGGTCAATGAACTGTGACTTAATGAAGGCTTACCACAACAACGCAGTGCTTTGCTGATCCTGATTAATCTTAGGCCACGATCCTGCCTCTGCACTGGACAGCAGGCCTCCACAGAGAAGACTGAAGAGACATTTCAGCTGTTGTAGTGGCTTCCATCATTGCCTACATAAGCCTTTGTCAAATAAAATTGTTGTTTGCCATCCAGTTTGGGTGTTGGAATGCAAAGAAAGGAATTAAAAAAAAAATAAGCATTATAGCAGTTTATTAATGTGAACTGTTATCTAATTTTCTGTTTTTTTCAACTACATAAGTAAAGTTGTAACTCCTAGTTAGGACATGGTTGCACAAAGGTGTTTGGTACCAGCGTAATTTATCCTCCAAAGTGTGTGGGAATGAACTGTAGGTATGAGTGTACTGCAGGCATGCCTGGGACTGCACCCTTTGGGTTTGGCTCAGTTATGGTTGTCCCACAGAAGTTGTCTCAGAACATCATGGAGACCTCCAGGTGAGCTCTGTGTAGGCAGTGGCATATGAACACTGACAGATCTTTCTGTCGGGGTGACAAACTTCCTGCTCCTGTTCCTGCTCTAGTGTCTCTTCAGTAGAGTGGGAAGGCTTCTGTGCCCAAATCTCAGCTGCTGAAATTAAAGTCTGGTATTCACAGTGATGGTGGGTCTGTGGTGAGGTGCTGGACTGTGCATCAAAGCGTCTAAAAGACATCCCTTGTCTGTCACTGTGCTGGGGTGAGAACTTCCAGCAGAGTTGGTTCAGGCCATTGGAGGTGGAAATCCACTCCAGCAACACCAGCCAGGTCTTGATGGTCAGACAACTGTTTCTGGAGAAGCCACCTCAAACCCTGGTCTTGCTTCTGTACAGGGGCTGCAGTTGAAGGAGCAACAGAGATAAGTCCAAACTGTCTTTGCCTTGGTGTTTGTTTACATTTGTAAATTAAATATTTAGCAAAATGGTATGTTCACAGACCATATAATAGGAAAGAAGAGGCCTGCACAGAATCTCTTGTGGGCTCATTGTCTGGAGTATTATGTTCTTAATTGCTCGTCTTTTTAGGGACAAACCAGTTATCTTGATGCAATACATGGTAATGCCTTGTAGCCTCGGGGTCTTAATTTCTATTTACACTTGACTCAAGAAGTTTCAGTGCTCTTTAGGCATGCATCTTAAAAATTCTTTAGTCATTAGTTGTAATTATCTTGCAAGTCAGTAGGCAGCTGCCTTAGTTGCAACACTTAGATGCTCTACAGAAAAAAAGGTGAATGAGTGAGGAATGAATGCTATTACGTGTAAAGACTGAATCTAGTTAGAAATATGTATTCAAAAATTGGAGGGAAATACGTAATTATTCGTGTGTTACTGTGAGTAATAAATCCTAGAGAAAGAATTGTTGGCTCCTGCACCGATTTTAGTGAAAGTAGTATTTGAGACTTACAAAATTATTCCAGAAATTCTGAAGTGGAGTAATTAACATAGTCCTTGTGATAGTTAAACAAACATCAAAAGTGCAGATCTCTGCACTATTTTTATAAGAAGTTATGCTTAGCAGGCGCTTCATAGGTGTTCTTTATTTTTTCATTTCTTTCTCTGAAGTGAGAGAGAGGAACTTATATAAACCTGGAGCGATTCTTCCCAGACCACCACTGAAACCACCAGGGCTCCCCAAAAAATCTGCGTTGCCCGCGAGCTGTGCTGCACAAGATGGGGGTCTATGGGGAAAGTTTTACAAACAGCCTAAGTCCTTTTTTCAGAAGTTACTTGAGCATTTAAGATTGCAAATCTTATTAAAAGTTGATGGGTGTTAGGCTTCTAGAGCCGAACAGACGTACTTGTAAAAGTCTTATGTAAGTGTAAAAGTGCAGCTTGTGGGATTTTTGGCAGCCTGTGCTCACTTAATGCTGATTTAAATTCTTATGAGGAAGGAGCCACTGAAAGTCCAGTTTTCCCGTTGCTGCCTTAACGTTCTTAGGAACGTCAAAAATGCCCTTTCTGAAACTGACTTGAAAAAAAAAACAAAACAGAAACCAACAGTGAGTCCTTAAGTGTTTAGATGTTTTTGTAGATGTTCATGGCTGTTTGTTTGTGTTGTTGCTGTCCCCTTTCAGCATAACTTGGAGATGTGGATACAATATTGGTCCACGTGCGCAGGAGGAGGGCAAACTTGCAGCAATATATTTGCAAATACAATCTCAAACAAAGCACTATTTTTTTCTTGCCCTTTATTAAATCGTTTTTGATACAAAATATTCCTAGTCCTGTGTTGGCAGTAAACTGGGGTAATATAGTTGGACCTGACCCTTCTAGCTGTGGCTGTGGTGTGGGAACTGAGACACTCAGTGCCTTTCAAGACCAAGTCCAATGTCTTTGTTACGAAAAAATTGTGATGGTTGAAAGCTATATTCATTGTTTCAGAAACACTAATCTGTTTTATTAAGCAATGTTTTTACTTTCAAATATGTTCAACAGGCTTGTGCCGTTATTAAATCCAGAGTTATTTTCTTATGTTGATGTAACCTTAACATTTCTTGCTTTGTTTGGGGATGAATGAGATCCAGTTATTTGATGAAGTGTCTATTGGTAATATTTCTACTTTTTAATATATTTAATAGCTTCCTCTTTCCAACACAGCTGTACATATGGTGCTGTAAGAGACAGACTCAAGAGTCACCAGGGTATTGCAAAAAAGATATTTAATATTCTGCACAATGCTGAACCCTGTCAGCAATTCCCTGGTGCTTTTTTACTAAGGAGGTATGAGAAGTGAAGGCTACCAGCTGATTTTGAATTCCTCGGAAGACCGTGGCTTGTGTGACATTTGGCTTTTTTATATATATTTTTTAAATTTAATGTTTTATAATTTGGATGAAATAAATTTCAAAAAATCACTGTGGATTCAGGAACACTGTGCTAGGGAAAAATAATCCTTTTTTTTTTTTCTGTTTAGCTTTTTTTATTGTTCATCACATCTGAAGAAAAATATTCCCTGCAGTTAAGTTTTCAGGCAGAGGCCTCATGATTGGATTTGCACATCTTGTGTTCTAATAAACTTGCTCTGGCTCAAGACTTAATGAAACAAAGAGATCTATTTTCTACAACTTGATAGTGAAAGTTTTGTATCACCACCATGCAATGTCCTTTTCCTTTCTGAAACTGGAGATTTTTTCAAATTATTAAAAATAAAAATTCCTGGCACAGTTAGATCCAGATGTGGCTCAGTTGGTCCCTTACTAGGACTCTTCCAGAGACTTCATCCAAAGCATCTGCAGGATCCTGGTTCATTTTCTTTCTGTCTTAGTTCAAAGATGCCCATCACACTGTGCAAGTTCGTAAATTTGTGTCTCTGCCACAGAGCAGAAATGGACAGGGACTTTTTACTCCTGCTCTTTTCTCAGAGCTGAAAACTTGGCTCCAGATGCTGAGAGATTTTACTGGGTTTTTTTAACAGTTCAAAAATCTTGGGAGTTACTGCTCTACTGGAAGTGTATTTAGCGTAAGTTTTCGAATGTCAGATTTCTGACATGACTTTTATTTCTTGTAGTAACATCGTGTGGGTTTTTTAATTCATCCTGAGAAATACATGACAGTTTTTGTGGTCTGCTCTTGCAAAGTAAATAGAACTCTTCTACTCTTGCATTTGAAATGTAAATTGTGAGCAACAAATGTATTGTTTTAAAGCATATGTACTTTTTTCTAGTAATTTCAGTTCAGTTATAATTCATAGCTGCCTTAATGCTGCTGATAATCTGACTGCATAACATCAAAACAGACTTTTGAATTACCATGGAATAAAAAAAATACTCATTTACTGACATGTCTTAATTTCCTGAAGTATTTTCTAGTTGTTTTTCATCATGACTGTGCTTGGTTTGTTGTTTTTTTTTTAACCTATGGGCTAAAGGAACACAGCAGTAGAAGAACAAATTTCTGTTAGATTTCACCATGATGTTACTTACTTCATCAGCTTTTGCTTCATCCTTGTTACTAATTCCACTTTGTTTATTGTCCATTCCTTGATTAGCTTCCCTGGACATCTAATTTTATTGGATGTTCAGCTGATTTAAGATGCAACACTTATAAGATGGAATGTTATAAATTTGAGGAGGGAGGTGATGTAGAGTTACTGTTTCTTATGGAAATGTCGGAGGAGACATCTTTTGTTTGTGATTTAGTTCCTCTTCTGCCTGGGGTCTCTAATACCTCAACAACACCCCCTTACACACAGACACATGCACACAAAAATCACAGCACTGTTGTTTAAAAAATGCTTATTTGAGGATAATACAGTGAAGGAATCTTGGCCCCATCTAAGATAGTTCTCTAATTATATTGATCATAAAAAATATTCAAACCCAGCTTCTCAGCAAGCAAACAAAAAGAACTAACGATTGACCACGATCAATACTCCAGTGTTGTAGGCACTTTAGTTCTGCTGAGCTTCCTGAAAGACATGCAAATAGTATGTCTTCCTCCAAATTAATGTGAATTCTTTCTTGGCAGCCTCCCTCTTGGATATGGACAGGTTCCCTCTTCAACTGCCTCTGCTCTGTCCCCTCTCTTGTCTGTAGCAGCAGAAGCAAGAGGGAGGCACTCGAATAGTGGGCTTCAAATACAACTTGAATTATGAACAAGCAAACAACTAGAAAATATGTGTTATGGGCTCAGTTTTGTTAATGAGTAGTACCTTTCAAACAGTATTTCTACAAAACATAACACAGTATTATGTACTAGTTTTTAGTCTTAAATTTAGTTTAAACCAGAAAGATGCACTTTAATGCTAAGCCTCGGTATTAGTGGAAATATCAGGCTGTAAGCAAGAGAAGAATTTTGTTCCACTCAAGTCAAAAGCGGGAAAAGCAGTAACTGAGAAATCTGGTAAAGGAACAGAAATAAAGAGCAGTCTGGAGGTTCCATATGAGTTGTTTTGTTCCACCACTCAGTAAATGTGAAAAAAATGAAGGAAGGTTGGGAACACAACGAAGGAAGGTGAGGAACACAAGAGAATGATGGTTATGGGAGAAAACAGAAAGTCCTGCCCAACTGTAGCTTTATGGAATTATAGTGATATTTCCAAATTATCTAGTAATATTCCCAGCATTTACATTTTGACAGCAAATGCACACACATCCTCTGAGTCAGTCCTAAGTCTGGGTCAGTTTAAGTGCCATGTGGTTTGAAATGTTTCCCCATTGTCTGTGCACACACACTCAACTGAAATAACTGGCCTTAATTCTCACACCTTCAGTTATTTTGTTTCTAAAATAAAAGTATTCACACATAGCCTTTAGCCAAAATAATAGGTAAACTAAGATCACTTTAATTACTTTGCTTCCAGTTGATGGCAGTTAACCCCATAGTGAGAGTGTTGTGATATCTGGCAGTTCCCATATGTTTTGTGATGTTACAATGTCACTCTGTAATATTTATTTTAAACTCTACTTTGAATATGTCATTTCTCTTGGCTTCCAGAAAGTAATAGTATTCATCTTTGTGGGTGTCATCACTTCCTTTAATAAATAATCTGTTTTCTTCTTCATTTCCCCTCATACATGATGTAATCTGTGCTCAGCCCCTGGCCTTAATTTTCCTATTTGCTGACTTCTGGGGCAGTCACTCATTTGTGGTATCAGAATGATCTATCACCAAACATACTTCTGCATTTTTCAAAGTGCATATGCTGCTAATGAAAATGTCAGACAGTTCTGGACTTTGGATGTTGTTTTTTATCAATTAGCTGTAGACATTATGTGGGTGAGATTTTGTGGAGAAAGTTTCTTCAGTGTATCTAAGATGAAGTACTTTTTTCCCGTTACAGCTGATGAACATATTCTATCATTGGGATTCTGATGGTCTTTTCCAGGGATAGGTTTAGAAGTATCTGCTGGTATAGAAAGTTCCTTGTTACTGTGTAGCAGTTTAAAGGTGCTTAGATCAGGATGCTGATTTTCATGTGTGAAATCAAGATTAGAAGCCTTACAGATGCTGTTATGATTACATGGCTTTTAGCTGAACTCCCTCAGTAATTTGTGAATTAAAATAAAGATTCTGCAAAATTCTTTGGTTGCAATCTAATGCTTCCAGCAACACAAAACTGTATCAGCTCAATGGATAATTATTGAGTAGAGAGAAGGCAGAGCAGTTTATTTGAGAAGCAGGAGAATGAGTGGGAAAATACCTTGAATACTTTCCATCTTTGGCATTGGGAAGAAGACGAGTCAGGAGATCATCTGTCATGCACAGGTTGAATTGCTGGCTAGAAGACTTAGTTAGGATTCCTGTTGAAATTGGTAGACAAGTTACCCAGTGGTTTTGGAGGCAGTTAAAGTATATAATTAAAATGTAATTGCAATTATGTAGTGGTTTTTCTTACCCATGCTGTTACTGTTACATGGTGAGCAGAATAGGCTGAGTAATGCTTCTTCAGAGGAAAAAGAGGGATATGACTTGGAACTGTCAGATTCCGTGGCAGATTTGGAGGACAAATGAAATTAGCAAAGGGGAGAAAAAAAAATGTTGCAGAAAATGTGTGGTAAATGTAAGGACTTGTGTAGATCACTAGCAGTTTAAATGGAATAGACAGGCCAGAATTTTGTAACTTGTTCATTTATAGTAGCTTATTTCAGTTTTCTCCTTCACTCTTCCTGCCTATCTTTACTAAGGTAGAGGGTTCACTATTGCTAATACTGCACAATTTACTTGAATAGTATGCAGAAGATGGTTATTGTCTTTCCTGGAAAAAAAAGGGAGTTTGCTTTATTGCAAACATACCCAAATTGTAGGTATGGCAGGTAATTTTGTCATGGTTAGAAAGTAGCCATCTTTCCTCGGGGCTGCCTGGTCAGCAGGATTTTTCCTATTTTAGCCTTGCATGTTGATTGTCTCTTTGCATGTTCAAAAAGTTGTCAGCATACAGAGTGGCAATTACATGAAAAGAAACACTATCAGAGCCCGGTGCAAGTCAAGCAAAGCCCATTAGCAGACTCAAAAACAGATGAGAGAAGGAAGCAAGGGTTGTCCTGATGGAAGCCATAGGGGAAAATTGGAAATTAGAGTGTGTATGGAGGACATTTCCCTACAGAACATTTGAAGGTGAGAGCAAGAAGTATGAATGTGATTCAGAAGGCAATAGGGCTTCCTTTGAAGTTGGGAAAATTTGCCAGACTTTGTACAAGGTCTGTTTAAATAAAGACTGTCTGCAAGACTGGATGTAATATTTGGTTATTAAATAAAAGGGCATCTGCTCTCATAAAAGCCACCCTGTTTTGTTCATGTATGTTATTGGCTATTTTCCTACTTTGTACAGGCTTTCTATAAGAATAAATTCATGGCAGCCTGACAAATGGAGCATTTATTGTGGCTAAAAGTACTGTAAACAAAACCAAAATAGCACGTTTTATTGGCTTTTATAATACATTACAATTTTTTAAATTGGCAGTGGTATAGTGGAATTTGGTATTTTAGGACTGAAATGTTATCTGAAAACAGTGGACTTCATTTTCCAGTTCTTTTTACTGTTACATACGGTGCTGTTTTTTCTTTTTGTTGCTCACGCCCATGTGTTGTCGAAACAGACTCTAATAAGAAACATTTACAGACTCAGTTGCTCCTTCACGTGCAGCTCCACACAAATGCATTGCCTGCATTTTTTCTCATCTGTTTAAAAAACTAATTAGTTGCCTTTGAATTTGAAGGAAATCATGAGTCTGCTTCTCATATTGTCTTGTTATGAGCTGAAGCATATGGAACCTTCATTATAACTAAAACAAGATAAACTCTCCAAGGTAACAAAGAAACCTCCTTGAAATGCCTAGGAAAATTAAATATCTGTCTTTTATACAAAGATTTGATCCAGAAATCATTATTCAAATAGAAATTCCACTGAAGTCCTGAGGAATTTTGCTGGAGTAAAAGAGTTTATGCTTAAATTCTGTTGGAATCAGTAGTAGTGTTGAACCTGGTCCCATCAGGAATGAGGCTCAGTCCCTTATGCCGTTCTGTTGCCTTCCTAGGGTAAGGAGAGTTTCTTTGTTTTCCCAGCTGAACTTACTTTTACTGGTAAAGAAGAGCTGAATTTCAAAATAATAAGTGGAAGTATTGCTGTTAGCAGGTGGTAGTGACACGGCATTATTGGGGATTGATAAGAATGGCAATAATTGAGTTAAATTAATTTTTAAAATAAAGTACTTTGTTTAACACAGCCAAAGCTTAAGAATTTGTATATTGATGTTGTTCTAAAACAAGTTAACAAGTGTCATACATCAGTGGAAAGTTTTGGTAGTTCCTAAGTAGGAACATATGAAAATTCAGCAGTATTATCAGAGATACGGTCTGATATTTGAGACTTGTGAGGAGAGGGGGAAAAGGGAATGTTCTGTTACAGTGTAGGCCAAGCCATTAAATTTAAATGTCAAAGAATGAGGTCCTCTCTTCCTGTTACGTCTCTTGAAACACTGATGAGCCTTATTTGTAGTTATGTGTGTGTTTAGTGTCTGTCTAAGGAATCATGGGAGGACTTTCTCAGTCTTAGAGTGATTTTTGATCTGGGATTTTTTATCTGCACCTGCAGGATCTGTCTGAGCAAGGGTTTGCCCATTATGGCTGTGTATTGTTTGTATTTTTTAAGATAAGATGTGAGCATATTTTCCTTTAAAGAAGAATTTTAAGTAGAGTAGACTCTTGTCTTCCATTTTTGCAATATTATATAGCACAAAAAATTTTACTCCTGGTTCTGTTGTGTGTGTTTTCTGTATCAACTCCATAGATGACTCGTTTCTGGAATCAGTTACCAAAGAAGTGAAGCATTATTGACTAAGAGGAAAAACAATCCATCTTCTTCAGACACATATTTCAGGTTTTGCATTTCATTTAAAATACATAAGTGAAGTTACCTCACAACATAAGAAAAACTTTCTTCCTAAAGGTTTAATTATCCTCCTAACTGGTTTGAACTTCTGAGTCTACTCCTCTGGATTCATATTGTTCAGTGACAGGAGACAGGAGGTTGATATTTCATAATTATTCTGGTTCAATATGAAACATAAAATCTTGTGGGCATCACAAAGCAACAAAAATGGCTTAATACTCTCTATCCTTTTGTTACTTCTTTGGTGTGTCACTTCTGAAAGTATTTCTCAACTCAAAACAGTATCTTTTCCTGAAAATTTGATTTCATCTGTCACCCTTAAAAATATTTATGAAATCTGAAAGGAAAGGGAGGGTTATTTTTCTCCTTTCCTGACCTTGTTTTCTGTATTTGGCAGCATTGAATAATGTATGTATAACTGTGCAATCAATTTTGCATCTGTGCCAATAGGCAATTTAATTTCTTGGTATCCAATTCAAAAGTTACTTCCTCGTGGTGATGAGCTGTTGTGTTAGTCTGTGTGTGTGCAATTCTCTTGACAGTGGGTTTGGAGCATTTTGTTGGAGCTGGTGGATCTGAAATATGCCCTTGTGCCCTTTTTGAAATAGAGAAAGGCTGTGGGTGATTTTTGTGGGGAATGGATTGTCTGTTGGTCATGCATTTGGGTGAGGCTGGGAAGGGAAGATTGAGCCATAATTCTGCAGATGCTTCCATGGGACAGTGGAGCACAATAGGGAATGAATAAGACACTTGGATAATGATAAAGCTTTTGTTGAGCTGGCAAGGAAGCACACTTGGCTTTTTGAAGCAGATGATCACACCTTTGATCTGTTTTCAAGGAGTGGGGATTTACATCATGGTTCCAAAGCCTGTGGAAATATTTCTGAAGTTAATCCTGTGTGTGACCTGCAAAAGAGAGGATGGCTGTAGATGCACCTTCAAGCTCACAGCTCTGCACCTGGTGCTCCTGGAGTTACTGTCAGCATCCACAGGGATGCAGTTGCAGAACTAACATTGTAGTTTGGTGTTCAGGGGTCTCAGATATTTCTTTTCTTGTGCCAGTGACATAAATCTTAACCAGTGCTTAGAAGGAAAGGACAGAGGCGAAAATGTTTTCTAGTGCATAAACCTGAGCAAAATCAAAGGAGAAAAGGGTACCAGATGAGGTAGTTGCCAAATAATATACATTAATATATATCACTGCTAAATATAGAACACTTGAAAACTAACAAGTGTTCTTTTAAACAGCAAAATAAAATGTATGTGTATTTATAATTAACATTAGGTGCAAGTTCTCCTTCATAAGCAGATGTGAGCCCCCATTAGCTTTGACAAAGTTTAGGAAGCTTCCACAGTAGATTTTGGTTTTCAAAATAGGTGAACACTGTAAAGAGCTTCATATTTGCTGAGTTATTAAGTTTTCTCTTCAGAAACAAATATAAACAAAGAAGTGTTTTGGTGCAGGAATAGTTGAATCTTTGATACAGGATCTGGGTTTTCATGGTTTAAATTGTACTAACCAGATGCATTAACCAACTAACCAGAGCTTAATGAGAAGCCTCTGCAAAGCACATTTTAACTTCCTCTTTTTCTCCTTTAAGGTGGTTTCCCCTAGAGTCCAGACAAGGGAAGAGAACTAAAGACAGAGGAGAAATAAAGGTCAATATTCAATTTATGAGGAATAACATGACAGCAAGTATGTTTGATTTGTCGATGAAGGACAAAACCAAATCCCCTTTTGCTAAACTAAAAGACAAAATGAAGGGTCGAAAGAACGATGGGACATTTTCAGATACATCCTCTGCAATCATCCCAAGTACTCACATACCTGATCCAAACGTAGAGATGTGTACTGGTGAAGTACAAATGAAATCAAAACCAAAAAAACCTTTCCTTTTGGGACCCCAGCGTCTGTCCTCGGCTCATTCCATGTCAGATTTAACGGGACCACACGTGGCCTCAGACAAGGTGAAATCCGGCACCGTTGGCCACTCTCAGCTTTTCAGGCGTCAGCTGGAGTCCTTTGGTTCGGTTGATGAAGGTGGTAAGTAAAACTCATGACCATTACAGTCACAGTTCACTGCTATTAGAGCACTCAAAACCTGTTTCTTGAGTTTATGAAGTAATTGCAAAGCCAAAAGAGATATTGCTGGTCTCTTTTTTGCTTCCTTTAGTTGGTGGTAACTCATAATTCCTGTTTCTGAGCATAAGAAATACCTTATTTTGGTGAAAATGTATGATAACGTAGCATTCTTTTTCAATGTTCTCATTTAAGGGCACATTAGAGCAAAACATTGCATTCTATAGGGGACTGTAGGCAAAACAGCACCTTGTGAGAAATAAGTTTAATTAAAAAGTTGAAAACTATCACAAATTTTTAAACTTGATTTATACAAAGAACTAAAATACTTTGTTTTATTCAAAGTTATGCAGCAATAGAATACTGTCTCTTTCTGGAATGGCACAGTAGTCATAGCTGTCTTCTCTGCAGAACTTACTTTTCACACAGGAAACAGAAATTTGCTGTAGTATCTATTTAGAAACATTTCTGAACCACAAAGTCAAGTTGTTTATTTTTTTTAAACAGCTTAGTTACTCATCAGAATGTTGAACTGACACTCAATTACAAAGCTTCTAGATCTAGGCTAAAATGGGGTTTCTGCATGTCATAAATTGTGATATTGTGTCTATTGATAATATACTAATGACAGATTGTTTGCAGGGAGTCTCAAATCTCCACATAGAAGGACATTAAGTGTTGATACTTCTAAAATGAACCAGCTTGACAGCACAGTTGATGAAGCTGCACTTGAAGCACAAAATGACCCATTTACCAATGTGAGTGCTTCGTTACCCCAAAAATTTGCTACACTGCCAAGACAGAAGAATCCATTTGAAGAAAGCCCAGCAACGTGGGATCAAAATATAAGTCTGTTTTCGAAACCTGTCGAAATCAGGAAAGAAATTAAAAAAGAGAAAAAAGAGAAAGTTAGTCTTTTTGAAAGAGTGACTGGAAAAAAAGATAGCAGGAGGTCAGATAAACTTAGCAATGGGGGATCAGACAGTTCTACTGACTTGAAATCACCGAGTGCGTTGGGTGAAGCTCATCAGGAGAGTTTTGATTATGAGTCGACTAATCCGTTTATGACAAACTTCAAGCCCACAAGCATGTTGCCATCTTCAAGGTAGGCTTTTGCTGTATTTCAATCTGATATCTTGAACATGTTATATAAATGAAAATGTGAAGTGTTGAGGAACACAATCTCTGTGCTTTATATACCTTTATATCATTGCTCTTTTGCTTTATATCATTGTCCGTTTCTAAGTAAAAGTTAAAACATTTTATATAATTTGATCCTTTCTTCATTTTGAAGTCACTTTTTTATTTCTGATATGTACTGTGAATGATCTTAGGTACTTGCATTTGTGAAAGACCTTGTTTGTGCTTCAGAATGGGGTCTTCTGGAAGTCTTCACCTGTTCCTGAACTCTTATTGCTAATTATTACATTGCCCTAAGTCAGGTTTTTAGAGGGAATAATATCAAGGCTAAGGGAAGGATGAAGGAAATAAATAAAAGAGTGAAGAAAATGTGAAAAATAAATCCTGTGCATGTCAGTTTTGGGGGAAAAACGAATATTTAAGTTCTAAATGTTAAGAGCGCAAGTATTAAAGACCATTCTCTTTCTAAGTGGGGCACCCACAAGGCCACTTAACCTCACTTGAATTCATTTGGCTCACTGTAGCCTTGCTGAGTTCTGTGTGTTCAAATCATTGCACAAGACAGCAGTTTATGTGCTGAGCAGAAGGAATTAAGTTACCAGGGCTGTTAAAAAATTCTTATTTAAAGAATCTGTTTTAATCTTTGTCTATCAACACTTTACTGGTTTTCCTTAAGGAAAAAAGAAGTTTAACCCACAGTCAGTCTTTTTGTCTTCTTTCTGGTTTTTGTTTGCCACTGAGGAAGATACTCTGTCTGTCTGTCTCTCTGTACACACACCATCATATATACTGTTCCCAAGAGATAAAAGTTTAAGAAGTTATATAATTACTTTTTATTAATTTGCATTCCTTTTTTTTGTAATTGTATATTGTGTAGTAATGTCCTTATTTTTTCAAGGTAATGATTAATTTCAGTTTAGTGACTTAAATTGGATAGAAAATGCACTTAAAATTAAGATGCTCCAAACTGGGAATCTTAACATTGAAAAATCAGTTTTCAATGGAAAACATGGCTCTAACAAATTTAGCTTTTCCTGTGTATTAATTCCTTAACTAATGACACAGCAGTAGCTTCTTAAAAATAAATAATTGTTTCTTGTTATCTCATTCTTTAAGATTTTAGAACAGAGTGATCTTATTGTGTCTGAACTCAGTTTATTCGTAGGTTAGAATGCTGCACTCCTGATTTAAGCTTAGAATCGTTTTGTTGAGAAAACTAATCATGGATGTGATTTAGATAAATGAGCTAAAATGGAACTGCTGTAGAAGAGATTTAATTTCTAGAAGCTCATTCAATAAATTATCCTGTTAGTGTCTTCTATGAGTCAGGTCCATTCCTAGTGTCTTAAATAGTATGTTTACTGGGTGTTATTTAGTTAATAAAAGATTTCTCTAGATTAGAGGAAGGTTAGGTTGTAGCTTGGTTTGTCAGAAGTTAAACTGCCATTTAAATAAGCTCCTTGAAAGAGAAATAATTTAAATAACAATTAAAACTACATAGCATTTAAATTTTTTAAAATGAAACACTGTATTCAGGCAGATGCTAGATATAAGTAGTGAAATCTTTTGAAGTTCTTGAATGCAGCAGATCTTGATAAATATAAATCTTTAATGGCAATCATGATGGACTTTTTTTTCTTTATTTTGTAATTAAAAAGCTCATCACAGTGCCCATTCAGAAGGACTTTTGTCATTTGTTTCCCTCTTTGTATGAGAGTCTCTTTAACTACTTCTTGACTTTTATGTAAACATAAACTTTTGATAAGACAAATAGATACTATTTTATTTTCAAAAAGCAAAAAACCCAACATTCTGACCTTTTCTATAAGACAGCTATTATGGAATAACATCTAGCATGCACTAAGTTAACTTAGAAGCTCTTGATTTTTTATATGTTCCATTATTATGTGTGTGTGAACCTTTTAGACTTAGTTTACTTTCTTTCAAATGTATCTTGTACAATTATTTTCTTTTGAAGTAGAAACTAATACAAAATGTGCATATTTAATAAGTTTACAGTTTCAGTTTACCTTTTATCTGTGGAGGATTTATCGTAGAGAGTCCATTTTTTATTTTTTGAACTAGTAATACTGTGAAGAAAGAATTGTGTGAATCTGTGGGCACAAAATAAATGAGGCTGGGTAACAAATCCAGTATGCAGAAATCACAGGGAATTTAGACTTTGAGTTGTTCTTTATTTACTCAGCCTGCTATTAAGCTCTTTTGGATGGATATCATTTCTGCAAGTAAACCAGGCTGTATATTTTTGTTAACATGTGTCCAAAATCCGTGTTCTGCTGTGGGTGAGGTGTTTGCTTTGCAGGTGGATCTCCCAATTAACCCCACTTAGCTAAGCCTTGGTTTGAGTGATGGAACAGTCCTGGGACGTGTGTGAACTGGATTCCTGTCTGATGAAATTCAGCTGCAAGATTTATTGCAGGAACACACTGTAGCCACAACAGGACATTCAGTCTCTGGGACCAAGCTGGAGATAGAGAAAAGTGGAAGGAAAAAAATAAAAACTACAGCAGTCCTCCTCTTCCACCCTCAAAAAAAATTGATCCAAACCAGCTCCTTCTTAGGTGTAGTGTGAATGCCAAGTTCTAGGCACGGATGAAGCTGTGTCTGTAACTTAATGGGAGGCTTTTCAGTGACTTTGGTGAGCTCTGGGTTGGTCTCAAGTCCATCCTAGTTAATTGGTATTGTGAAGAACAGCAGCCCATAACATAAACTGCTGGCTGGGTGAGTTGCAGAGCAGAGTTGCTGAATAGCCTTTCACCCAACCCATCCTTAGCTCTAGCTCACTGTATGCATGCTGTCATTAATTACTCTGATTTACTGATGTAAAGAGAGAAGATTAGCATATCTTCCACATGTTTCTCAGCTGATGATACAGGAAATGGAGAAGTGGTTCAGCAACACTTACAGGATTTTTTTTTCTAAAAGCAAGTGTCCCAGGATTTTTTGAAAATCATTATTTATTTTTTTTACTATTAATTGTTACTGTTATTTCCAGAAGGTTTAAGAAGTATTTTGGAAATAAACCCCAAAACCTGCTTGGTTTGTATATAATACTAGTTCCTGGGAAATCACAGAATATGTGCCCCTCATTTCTATTAATCTCTTACCTGTCCAAGGCTTGTTCTTTGGCTTGGGCTAAATCACTTATATATGTAAAATGAGGATGATGTTTTGTTATCTCTTGCTAATGCTGAGTGGATAAATGAGTATTTTTTAACATTTATATAGATATGGTATTGCAGTATTACATGAGCGGGGGGTTTTATTGTCTGCTGTAAGAGTAATACAGATTTTTACAAGCTGATTTCATGACAGTTTAAAAATTCAGGAGTCTCGTAGTGAAACAAAAAAATGCTATTTTTGCAAATACTTCAAAATCTGTTAGTTCCACAGGGTTTATGACATAGAGCCAATGAAGAATTTTTAAGCAAACAATGTGTCTAGTGTTCTTCTAGTCAGCATTTACCAATAATAGCTTTCTCTTCGTAGTTCTTAATCCATTGCTTTGAAACTTTGACCTAATATTGCCTTAAATTGAATTCATTCTTACAATCACTGCTATTGTCATGGCTCTCAAGAGGTTAATTTGCAGTCAGGAGCCACGTGGATTTTGTATTGAACACAGTTAAAGAAACTGAGGGTCCTCCTGGAAAACAAAGACTGTTTTGTGCCATAACCAAACCTTGTGCATCCTTTTTCTGAAATTGTTTTTGTTTAGGAAAATACATGACACTACACTACAGGCTAATAAACTGATGTGAAAATTTCTCAATTTACACCACTTGACAAGTGCTAAAAGAAAAGCATCTTTAATTTTAATGTGTTATTAGGACCTTTTTAAAGAGATTGTACAAGTTATTAACAAGGTCCTCTGAGACAGGAGACGGGTAATTAACAAGACCTACAGAAAGAGAGTTTAGGTAATTAACGAGATCTTAGGCACTGGACACAGGGAGACAAACAGTCCAATATTTAAAGCTGACAGGTTGTTACTGGTCTGATCAAATTCCAGATCTGGGAAGCTGAATTGCTAGGTATTTGGGAGCTTTCTCCTAAACATTATATATAATGTTATTTATAATTATCTATAGAAAATACACATAGACAAACAATGTGTGTGTTTGTATATGCACATATATGTATACACATATAGAAAAAAACCCTTTTAAAGTGTGACTTAAATATTGTTAAATTTCAGAGAAAAGGACATAAAGCTTGTGCCTACATAGCAATTACACATTATCTCGAGTTCTGACAATAAGTACGTTACATTCTAAGCAATGTGGAAATGGAATTGTGGAGGAGAAAGAAATGTGAATTTTGCTAGGATTCACTGTAACAATTAGGAACAATGCTCATATTTATAACATTAGTCACTGGTGAATTGGAGCATAAATTATAAATATATCACTTAATTTTTTCTTTTGTGTTCTCTTACTGCTTCAGGCTTTTCTAAAATTTGCAGCTCAAAAAAGAAAAAAAACACCAACCCAGCCCTTAAACTCTTTTGCATCTTTCTGCTTTGTCATTTCTGAATGTGGTTATTTTCTTCAGCCTCTCTCCCCTGTACTCTCATCACAGGTGGCTGTCTCTCCAATGTCACTTGTTCCCAACAAATCAGGATCTGCGGTTTCATTCTTCCCAATGGAGGCAATGTTTGAAATAAGTGATGTCACTGCACTGTGATATGCTCACTATTAGATTTGTTAAAAAACAAGTGAGGTGCCATGAAAACGTGAGGCTCTTGATAAGAGCGATGTGTTTGGCTCATGTTAAGTCTAAAGAACAGCTGATGTCTATTACATTTCAATAAACATTAATGTTTTTTATATGTGATGATCATATAGTTAAAGAAGCTTTTCCAAAATCCTGGTGTTACTCTGTCTGTGTTCCTGCGTGTCGCTTGAGCTGTGTTAGTAGAGCAGGTGCCTGTCTAGTCAACTACAGTTCTAAAGTAAAACTTACCTTACACCACACTGAGGTAAGTTACTAATGCAATAACTTCAGCATCAGCAAAGATAAGTGACTGGTCAATGAGTTCAATCTTGTATAGTTACTGGCCACAGCTCCTTTGGAATTAAGCCCAAAAGTTGTCTGTTCAGAGCAAAGGATTGTATATTTATTTGCCATGTAGGTCATCCAGTGTACACTACAATTCACTATTTCTAATTTTCACATGCCCTTTTCAGAACTATTCTTCTCTAGCAAGTTAATTACTGTGCTTGCTGGGGTAATGAAGCCTGTTCTGACATTTTAGCCTATTTATTTCTCTCTTATTCAAAAAATGACACCAGGTAAACTATGCTATTTTCAGAATTGTGTTTCTTCTGTCAGTGTTAGCATGTCTTATTTTAAGAGGAATGCACTTCTGCATTGCTTTTCTGGAAATGGATATTTTTTTCCAGATCTCTAATGAAATTTAACTAGACTTCAGTTAGTGTGATCTCTAGTCAAGGCAGAATATTGATGGACTATGACAGTGCTTTAATTGTACTGAAGACTGTTAATATTTGTTAATTCAGCATGGTAAAGCTGTCAGTAGAGTATTATTTCAACAAAAGAAATACATTACTGGTATGTGAGAGGTAAAGGGAAGTTACCAAGCAAGGAGAAGTCATGCAGAGATACTGTATGTGATGAGAGAATAATGAAATCTTTTGCTAAGCTCCTACAAAGGAATGGCCACAGCATTTGGGACATTACTAAGGTGGGTTGGAGCAATCAGTTCTTAGAGAGATATTGTAGAAATACTTAGTATTAATCTTGACTTTTGCAGGCTCTTCAACAGAAATCACTTCTAATCAGTTTACTGTTTTAGGAATAGTGTTAGGAAAGTTCATCCTCCTGGCTGCATGATGAGATTTTTTCAAGCTTTCACTGTGCACATAATGGCATGTGAAATCTTTTTTGATAGCATACATGAGGCTCATTATCTTTCCCAAGGGAAAATGCACTGCCTGTTCTATTTTATTTTTAAAAAGATTAATAGTTACATCCAGTTTCTTTATTAGTATTGCAGAAGCTGTGTAAAAATTATGAACTATTTTTTTTTAATCTTTCAAAGATGGTTCTTGAAGTTTCAGTATAACATTTTACTTCAGGGTTGTTTGTTTTGTTTTGGGTTTTTTTGGTTGACTTACAGATCTCTAATAATAGGGTCTTCTTGTGGAGATGTTGGCTGCTGGCACGACTTTTGGTTTAACAGTTATTTAATGGTCTCTTGAGACTAAAACTTCTTTTGTTTTTTTAGCCATAACACAACTGCTTAGTAAAAGGAGGAATATTTATATATTTAAAACCACTAACCTTTTATGTAAAACTGCTATTGTTCATTTCCAGAAACTTTAATTACAGTTCAGCTGAGTCCATTGTGTGAGATCACTTTTGATTTTAGAATGCCTTCTAAGTCCTGAATAACAAATGAATTTGCACTAGTAATGTGTCCAGCAGTGTGCAAGTACAAGTGCCTTGTTTTAAAATACTTGTATTTTGGCAGGAGAAGTCCAGCACCCTAGTTGGGCTCCTGCAGGCACAGCCCTGTGTGCTTCCACTTCACTTGGCCTGTCTCCAGCAGTATCAGAAACCTCAGATTTGGCCACCAGCCTATTGTGGGTCCCATTCATGTATTTTCAACATGAAACTGTTTATACATAAAGCCAAAATTTTGTAAATTTTTTGAGTTAATTTGATGGAAACATTTTGTGCTTTTCTATAGTTGCATTGTTGTGTTTTTGCTGCACTAAATTTCAAATACCCATGAGCCACAAGAGAAAATTTGGCTGCTTCCCTGAAGGGCATGTTGTCCAGGACCATTATGGAGCATTGTATTCTGAGACTGTAACTTCTTTATCTCATGGAACCTTTTGCCATCTTTGAAGAGCAGCAGTGTACTCATGAACAAACCATTTCCAAAGGAGTCTATGGACAGATTGTGTAGCTTGAGAACAAATGATTTGCAAGAAAAGTCTGTCTTACGAGCAGAATTCCATTTTTTTGGCCCATTTTCTTCACTCCTGACATGAGACTTTATGGTAATATTAAAAAGAAATGGAATGATGCTCTTCTTGTGTCCTCCTGGGCACACAAGCTCCAAAAGGCCATGGAACATGGCTTGACAGCAGAACAATTTGTACAGTGAGGTGTCTTAAGTGATGTTCCCCAGAATCTAATTGTAAAATAAGTGGTAAATGCTTATTCCATACTCGCTTAGCTGCCAGACATGAGAGTCATTCCATCTCAGGATATAAAGTGGGGTCTGCATTGCCAGGCACAGCAGGCTAACAGTATTCTGTGGAAGGCTGTGTTTCTGAATTTCATTACTGTATCTGATTTTATGAATTTCTTTTGGTTTGGGTTCTTTTCCTTGTGCATTGGTAATAACTCAAATGGCATCCTGATATTTTAAAGTTTTGATACGTGCTGTGAGAATCCAAATTAAAATGCATAAGCACCATAGTAACAATCAGTCCAAAGACCAAGAAGTTGAAATAGGAATCATATTTTAACTCTAATGGAAAACGAATACGGTAGAGCTTTGTTAATTACCTGTATGCAGACATCCCATATTAAAGGAAAAACTGAAACCTGAGCTTATTGGTATGATGGCTATTTTACATAATATTAACATAGATTTCAATACTTTGAATAGTAATGATTAATGTAAATATCCTAATTTTCATTTCTAATGGTATATAGTACAATTATCACATAACTAAGACAAATAGCAAAAGATAAGTAAAAAGCTCTTGCTCCTTAAAAAAAATACACTTTCCATGGAGCATAATTTAGGAGTCTGATTCCCATTCATTATGTTGTCAGAGTAAATGGTTCAGGCACTAAAATGTTTGAATCAGTTATAGGAAAGATTTCATAAAGATTGTTTTATCTCCAGGCATTCAGAAGCTAAATATTTAAGCAGCCACTAGACCTAATGTTTGAATTTTTAACTACCATTAAACTTCAAAAGACAAAATTACAAGCTGCAGTCATAAACTTGAACTTGTGCTACATCCCAAACTCAGCTGCAGTGTGTTGCAGCTTCTATACAAACCATAAATTATCAACATGCAGTGTATTTAACTGCCATAAAAAACAGGTGATATTTTAAAAAAATGAAAGTTTCATGTAATTCTAATGAAATGTATTTAAATGGGGAAATAGCAATAAAGTATAAAACAATGTGCTTGCATGATTATGAAAAGTAATCCAAAACACTCTACAGAATCAGCATTGCAGTGTGTTTGTCTCCATTATTAGCTTATACTATTTTTATTTCTCGTCACTTTCATCCCTCTGGAGCGTGGTGATAGGAAAGGTTTCTCATATCAGATGAGCTAAAATTGACATCTAAGCTAATAAAAGCCTAGAAATCCAAACAAAGTGTATTATTCAGGGGAAAAAAAAAGTAAAAATTCATATCCAAAGCAATAAAATAATGGATCTGATCTAATCTAGTAAAAATATGTATTATAAAATAACTGTTAAGGAAAGTAATTGAATTCCCAGATGAGTGAGATGGGGGACATGACTTAACGGCTCTGCTAGACTGGAGCAGCCTGTCCTGCCAACAGTGGGGTAAGGGCAGTGTGGAAGTTGGGTGGATTACTTGGTCAGTGTCACTTCCATGATCCTACTGCAGCTGATTTTTAATGTGTGAGTGTGATTTGCATCCTTTTAGTAGCTCCCAATTGTCTTAAAGTTGACCCAAGTGAATGAAAGTTTATTACTTGTAAGAGAAAACCTGTTTAAAATCATAGTGGGACTTGGGACATCACATTGAGGCACATGAGACTTCCCAGTGGTGGAGAGGGCAGGTTTATTGACCTGTCTAGGTAAGTGGAAGAGGTAGAAAACTACTTGACTTCTTGATGAAGGATCCAGGAGCAAGGGGTAGATGAGCTCTACTCAGTAGGCAGGAAGAGGAGTAATTTAGTCAGTGTGTGTAGGTTGGAGGGTGTGCCCAGCAAGGAGGAGTTTGATGTGACACCACCCGGGAGTTACACACAGGACTGAAGACGATGAGCCAGAGAAACCCAGTCTGACTGTAGTTCTCAGAATGAGTTGGCAGAAAGTCTGTTTGTTAGAAAAGTAACTTTATTTTACTAGTAAACTGAGCAAATGTAGTTTGGGCATGCTTGAGAAACAATAATTACAGATTCACACAATTTTTACAATCACTGTTCACAGTAAGCTGAATGCAAAAACCCCAGAAAAATCCAAAAAGATTTTTTTTTTTCCAAGCTGTGAACATATGAACTTCTTCCATAGCAGAAGTTCCCTGCCAGTTTATCAAACCCCAGGATAAAACACAGGCATGGGACTATGAGTAGCACTATCACTGTGAACTAGGACTGTAACACAGAAAACCCAATGTTATTTTTTATAATTGCTTAGATCAATAATTCCAGAATGCTGTTAGGAAGTCAAGATAATGGCTGCTTGAAGGAGGCTTGTGATGGTTGTACAGCATGTGGGCTGCAGTCCTAGAGGCATGTTTTCTGTAATTATAGCCAGTAATCAAGTGAGAATGGTAATTCAGGGGTGTATTATTATGATGAAATTTAAATTAAAAAATAAATGCTCTCATTAATTTCAGTGTACAAAACAGACAACTCCCCCAGCTTTAATGCATTTATAATTTTACAGTATTTTCTTCTGAGGTATTATATGGTCCTGAGACAGTGAAATATGGGCACAGGGGTGGGAGTCTGCATGTGCTCACACTCACCTCAGGCTGGGAGCACTGGCAGGAAACCCCGCAGGGCTCAGCGAGGCCAACAAGCTCCCACCTTACTTAAGAGACACTTTGATTTAAAAAAAATGTTATATACAATCTCAGCACCTGTTTCTTCCTTGAGAAGTAGCATATTTTCCACATACCTCTTTAAAATATGAGTAAGAGTATTCATGGGGCTTGGGGTTTTTGTTGGGCAATATTTTAATAGTTTTTCATTTTTTGCAAGTGTATTCAAATTTCTTCATGTCAAATACGCAGATGTGCTCGTTTGTAGCTGCAGTTGTGATGTCTGCAATGTTACAGAAATCATTGCAGGTTTTTTACTGCTTTAAAAAAAGTTAGTCCATATTGCCAGTGATTTATATTCGTAATTTTCAAAGAGTAACTTTTCGTAGTCAGAACCACTGCTTTCCTTTTAAGCTGCTGCTATGCAGAAGAGTCCTAGAACTTATTTCACTGAAACTATAAAGTCATTCAAGGCAATGAAAGATGTTGCTTTTTTAACCTTTCAGAAAGTCACTCAGTTGAGCAGTCAGGCTGTATTATTCTATATCTTGTCTAACATGAGGAAACAGCCCCAAAAGAAAGATATCCCAAATTAACGCCACACTTCGTTAAATAGAGACATTCTTGGTTTTCACCAGGCTAATTCGATCCAGTTCAGTTAACTCAGCTTTTTTGTGCTGGGATCACGAAAGGCAGCCATGAATGAAGCAAGTTCATCATGTGTTTGACACATCAGTGTGAGGCTGAAAGGCAGCCTGGGAGGGAGCGCTCCTGCCTTTGGGCTGTCAGACAATACCCGATGAAAGAGGCCCCTCATTCAGAGCTGCTCTCCAGCAAACCAGGCAGACTGCTGGGGATCACTGTTACAAACAGGTAGAATGGGAATTAGCTAAAACTTGTTTTGTCAGACACCTTTTGATTTCTAGTTGGGACTGTTCTGGGAATCCAGTCTCTGTCTAATATCCTCAGCCCAGTAGATGGTTCACAGGACTTCCATATCATCAAAAGGCTGCCTTCTTTGGAAATGAAAAATATTGTACAGAATAAAATAAATGTAAAACAAAAGAAAATGTAATATAAACAATTTTTATCAGAAAAAAATCATGACTTGTATTTTACATAAGTTTGTAAATTTTGTCCCTTCCACTTTTACACCATGAAATATATGGCTTATAAATTCAGATAACAAAGAGTGATGAACAGTCACAAAATACATGTTCCTTACTTTAAACTATCTTTAATATTTTTTTAAGAAGTGTAGGCATATTTTTGTAACTCTCAGTCAGCAAATATCACCCTCAGAGCCAGTACATGCAGTCTAACAAAATACGGATTCTGTGATCTGAAAGAGTGATGTCTACTCTGATGCTACCAAGTTAACAGTATTTGTGAGCCATATCCAGATTCTGAATGTATTTTCAGAGAATAATTTCTCTTCTGCTTCAGCAAGTCCATAAGAGCATAGCAAAACTGATTTTTGAAGGTACTTGCTAATAATTACACCAACCTGAGAGACCAGTGGACAGTTTCTTAACCCTGACACTTAGACAGTCAGTGGCTGCTTTTATCAGTATCAACAACATCATGAAATAGCTTTGCTTTTTGGGTATGTACATAGTCACTAGGTTTATAAAATAATAAATTATTTACTCAATTTTCAGTGTCGCTGACAGAAAGTGGCTTTTCAGCTCTGACTTAAGCTGGTGATCTCACTGGAATTTCCACAGGACCTTTCTCCACCAGGAGCTGCCATGAGAGCTGGGAATACATGTTGCTCTGCAGGGGTTGGTGGTTGGTTTTCAACTGTCTCATCCCAGGGACCTGTTTCTAGGATATTTCATTTAAAGTACCATTTTTGATCATTTTGATCATTTTTGAGCTTAGAAGCTCAAGCTAAGTCTAGAGATAAGAGGAGAGATAGGGAAGCTCAATCCATAATAGCCTTTCTTAATAGCATTTCTTAGTTATTTATTCAAATGTTATGACAAAAAAACTATGAAAAATAAAAAAAGTGAACAAAGAATATATTAAAATTTCCTTTAATTTTGAATCTTTTCTTGAGTGCAACAAATCATGCAAATAAATCACATTAAATATTTTGTAGCTATATACCTAACTCAGTGCTCTCTTCTAGTAGATGTTTTGGTCAAATAAGTGTGCACTGCTAATATTTGTTTGTTTTGGTCTTTTTTCCTCACAGTTTTCATGTGAATCCTTCTGGCATTGAGGATCTCAGGAAAAAAACGGTGAGTTATGAATGTTATGGAAAGGCATCAATAGATGCAACTAATCAATGCTTGACACGGTATAAACTTTTATACTTTTTTAACCTCTTATAAGGAAATATTGGAATTTTTTCTTTTGACTTACTCAGAGAATCTAATTAGAAAATTGCATAGCTAATGTAAATTTGGAAATAAAGAAGAATTTTAAACTCAATACACAGTGTACCTGTAATGTGATGATAAAGAAGGAAAAATTTAGATATTTGCACAAAAAGTAAAGAAAAAAAACAACAAATTGTTGCTTTGGGAGTGTTTTAGATGACTAGTCTAGAAAAGTAATGGTGAGGTGAGGAACTCTGCATTAGGCAGTGATGTATTAATTGACCAAACAGGAGTTTACTGTCACTATAATCAGACTTGGGGACAGTCTTTAGATGGCAAATCAAAATGGAAATAAGAACCTATAAATGATGATAGGATTAATAATGCACATAATAAATTAACAGCCTCTCAGAAAACTCTAAAAAATAGAAATATTAGAAGATATTATTAAAAATGCTCTTCATTCTAAAAGCACCAAGAAAAGACAAAAAAAATCCTAGGCAGTGTCTTTGTGTGAAGGAAAATGTGGTCTTACTGGAATTTGTTCTGTGAATAGATGAAATCTTTAAAAGTGGATTTGTTTTCAATCTTTAAAATATATAGGAAACAAGGTTCACAAGCAAATATGACTTTGTACTGTTTGTTTTTCGCTGGTTTATGTAAATGATTTGTAATAACATTTGATGTTATTGTAAATGCCCAAGTTTTTATAATGTGAGTTATTGGTGGGAGATGTCAGAGTATTTGAAGGCTGCCTTTGATCAGATAGTAAACTGAATTCTACCAGGCAGTTACTTAATCTCTGACAAAAAGCAACATCAAAAAATTGATTTAACTTAGCAGCCATTGTCTGTAAAGTAACCATAATTACAGTTTCTCTGTGCCTGCAAATGTACTATTGCAAATCACGTAATTTATTGCTGGTAAAAGCATCAGTGTAATTCTTTTAAGAAATAAGATGTGAATTGTTTTATTTAAAGGATTTAAAGGTGAGAAAAGAAGTCCTTGATGATTTTTCTTTTGGAATACCAGCTATCCTAAATGTCAGTTGTAGGATTATGAGGTGGTGCTCATTTAATACAAAATACAAATTAGGTGGGGAAGAAAGTGTATCTCAACCATAGTTTTGAATGAAACCATTTGATTTTTTTTTAAATATTCAAGATTGCTTTCTGAGGTGTTTGAAGTAATTTATTATTAGGTTCTGCAATAATAGCCCTCACCAAGTTATTATATTTCTTCCTTTTGCATACTATTTAGTAATTATGTTTGTATGTCTCCTACTCTGATGCCAACACCTGTCTCTGCAAGCAGTGTTTAAATGGGAGCAGTAGCCAGTTGAAAGGGCAGTGTGAGCTCTTTAAGGCCTAATTAAGAACTGAAAGGAAGATGAAGTAAGTAGGACAAAAGATGTGAAAGTAGCTTAGATGATATTCCCAGAGCAGAATTCCTCATTAGAACAATGAAGAGATGATCAGAGATTGCCAGGCCTTCATTTTGTCTAATGCCATTTCCTCTGGCTGCTCAGTATGTACCCCAACAGATTTTTGTAGCTCAGACAATAACTTCCATAACTTGTTGTTTAGAACAGTTTTTTTTTTAATAATTCATTGTAAGATTAATGTTTTGCATTAAAATTGTGGTCTTTGTTTTTGTAAGGCCATAGGTGTTCATTATACATTTAAATATCATCTATTGGCTCAAATTGAACATTTAAAACCTTCTTAATTGTAACAATAATTTATTTCTAAGTACTAACATACTGCACTAAAATTTTCTTACATAATTAATGTGATAAATTATCCCCCCCGAAGATGTATATGGAGCATGTGTATGATGAAACATCTTTGAAGCATGTGTATTACACATAATTTGCCAGTAAACTTGATAGAATAATTAAAGACATCACTGCATCTTAATGCCTGCTCCTTTGCCAAATAAAAAAAATTAGGCAAACTCTACTTCAGACGTCTAAGTGTTAATGATGACTTTTCCAATGTGTACAAAAATTTACTAACACATACAGAGAAAATTTTACTTCCTTCTTATAGAAGAAAATCTATTAAAAGTATGGCCACAGTGATTTTCTTTCTACACTTTTTGGAATTCAATTACCAACCAATATATAACTTTCATCAGGTTAACCATTTTAGTAAAATGGGAGTTACTGATTGCTTACAATCCTGTAACTTGGCAAGTTTAAAATACTGAATACACGTACATAAACATGACTTTAAATGTCTCAAATGTAGGGAGAAACCCTTAGAAGCACATATTTTTGAGAGCTACTACTACTAGAATATAGTTGATGGAGAGAGACTGATCTGTTGCATTTCGGCCTATTTGCAGAACCTCATCACTTTTAATTAGTTTTATTGGAAAACTTTGGTCAGCTGCATATTTTAATGGTTCAACATATGCCAATGTGCAAACATGGAGCTGTCTGGAAAGAAAAGGAGTGGAGCATGGAAAAGGAATGCCTATGACTTTATCATGTGGTGTGCTTCTTAGCTATGCAAGCTTTATAATTTTTAATGACATGTTTTTACTATAAACAGAAGCTGTCTTGTGTTCTGCTCTGGTAGAGGTGCAGGGTTTTCTATAAACCAACACTCACCATCTTTTTCTCAGTTATACATTTCCAAATTTTTCATTGTCTGGTTACTTAAGGTCACAGCTTATTCCTGACACAGAATAAGACATTCAGGTTTATAGTGTTCTGGATCACTTGTTGCTCTTGTGAAGAGGACTAAATTTGTCCATCTCTGCTAATACTTGCACTTACTGAGTCATCAGAAATCATTACAGTAACAATTTTCCTTACTGCTTAATTTTGGCCCCCTCCTGCTTTATAGCAGACAAGCAGCAAGCAAGGTCTTTCATAAGCAGACATTCCTGTTTTCAGTGCTCTGGTGGAAATAGGATGCAGCCTTTTACCTTTACCTGAAATTTAAAATTGAAAATTTTATTATGTGATTCAGAAGCCAAGGCCTGCAACCTCACTGATGACTAAAAATAGAATATGAAAGACATATGAGGGCTGATGCCATTTAGAGCCAAGTAAATGCTTTGCTACGATGTGCTCCAAAGGCGAGAGCTCAGGAACTTACAGCAGGACTTGAATTCTCAGGGCTCTTCTCTTGTTCTTCAACAATTATGGTTACCACATAATTGGTTTCCCAAAATGGACCTGCCATTCTTGTGGTTACTGCTTGTATGGTCGTTAACTGTGTGTACACCTCAATGAGAGTATTTTTTTCTGAGATGACAGTGTGGGAAACTTCAATCTCTGGTTGTCCGCTCCAGTGGGGGCATTGGAGGGAAAAGATCTAGAGATGTGTTGTCTGAAAGGAGTTGCTTCTGTCAAGAGATGCATGTGAGAAACGTATGAAAAGCAATAACCCATCAATTTTCTGAACTATTTAATAAAATCTGGTGTTTTTCCTGAACTTACCTGTAGGAAGGGAATCCTTTCGACGCCACTGCAGGATACCGTAACCTTACTTATGAAGAGGTTTTGCAGGAGCTGGTGAAACACAAAGAGCAGCTGAAGAAGAAGGACACCCATATTCGTGAACTTGAGGATTACATTGATAACCTCCTTGTCCGAGTCATGGAGGAAACACCCAGTATTCTCAGAGTGCCATATGAGCCTTCTCGAAAAGCTGGAAAATTTTCCAAAAGCTGAGATACTGGTACTTGATGGTACTTTCTGCTGAATACATTAGTGGAAGGAAATCACACGTTAATATTTTTGACTTCTCTTCATTCCTTTCCTCCTAAGAAATTCCAGGAATCACCTTCCAGGGAAAAGGGACAATGGTGTGGGTTTTTTCCTTTTTAACTTCAAACACTAGCAGGGACTGCCAAAAGAAATATTCTGTAAGATTACCTAAGTAACATATTTTTTTTTCTTTTTGAAAACACCTTTAGGTACAGAATACTTAAAACAGAGTTAACAATACACATTAAATATGTCCATGCAGTTTATATAATATCTTAGTGTTCACCATGTGGCAGTTTCAGCTGGGAAGCCTGTGCTGTTATGGATGTTTTCTTGAATGATTATTGGCAAATACCTTGATTCTTTTTTTACAGCATGCCATCAAGAGCACTGTTTTCAAGCCAGTGTAGTATTCTGCTGAACCTAAGTGTGGTTTGTTGCAGTGGAGTGTATTGCTACACATATTAGAGGAGAACAGTGATGCACAATCTTTGCAGAGTAAATGCTGTATTCTATACCATGTGCTTTTTATATAACAATGTAAAAACCTCCGTGCCATTTCTGTAATGGCACATGCTGGAACCAGTTATTTTACACTTAAATGCTGAATTTTGTTGTATAATGAGTGAACTTTGGTGGTGAGCTCATGATATAAGGTTGTTTTGAGGATCTTTTTGTATGAAGTTACTGCATGCCTTTTTATGTGTTAAAGTACTTTGAACAGTGTTAAGAGTCAGAGGTAGGACTGGAGAAAAGTATGGAGTAAAGATATGAATACTTTTGTTCAGTCAAAGTCTACTGCAATGCAAATGTAGCAGAAATGGGAGGCTGACTTAAATAGACACGATAAGTCAAAAAAATGTAGAGCTGACTCAATGTAGGGTTGAGTTTTACATGATGTATCTGTCTTAACTTTTTAAATCTTATGACAGCAAAGTATATGCCTTTAGAAATAGGCCATGTTGCTTAGACACATGTAGAATACTTATATTTTTCATTAAAAATACCTATATTCCATGTAAATAGTTCTAAAAGTCAGTTTTCATTGAGGCAAATGAAAAAAGAATGTAGTAAATATCTTCCTGATCATTTCATAATTGTTCATAGAATGACAAATTAAAAAGGCATCTATCTATTATTCAATTAATTGGCAAAATACAGTGATGTACATATAATGGGAAAATACTGTAGGAGAAGAATCCTCAAAATATTATCATAGATAGATTTTAATTTTAATGTCCTTAATAAGAATCTCAGTTGGATTGTCTGTTGCTGCAAAGCAGTAAGATGATTTTAACAAAAAAGTACTGAGAATATTTTAGATTCGGATTTAAGGACTGTTTTTTCCTCTTCTTTTTCTTGACTTGATATGTTGATCTCTTGATGAGGTGGCGAAACAGCTTTGCATTAAATTCCGATTTTTTGTTGTTGTAAAAGACTTAAATATATTTTCACTTTTGATGCAAAAATTGGTAATACCTTGAATAATTATATGTGAAAAAGTTTTATCTGAATGTCTTTGACGTTGTTAGTGTTGTACGACAGCACAGAATTATTCTTGTTAGAGAAAAAGCTTCTTTGTACAAATGTTGCTAGATTTCATTTTACCTATTTTTGACTGTTCCTCCTTTATTTTCCTCTTTACCTCCCACTCCCCTAGTGCTGTCCCTGACTTGTATGCAGCCTGAGTGTTCCCAGCCCACCGCTGAGATCCTCATAGCAGATCCTTGTGCCTGGATTGAGCCTGAGGGATTCCAGCCCTGCCCAGCTGTAGAGCTCTGCATTTACACATTTGTAGTGCAGAAACCCACTCACACATCAGGCAGTTTCTCTTTTGTCTAAGGATTTATCAAGTCCTGTACCTCATAAAACACATGAATGTTCTTTTTGACCCACTTAAGATCTAAATGACTGTAAATTTGTTGTAATATATTTGAAGTGCCAAAGGTTATGTACTAGGTTATGGTACGTTTACTGTTGGAAGTTAGGTTTTGCACTCAATTAGATTTCAATTTCCTAATTACACCAAGATGTATTTCAGTTACTCAGTATTTCCATAAAAGTTCTTAAACATTTTCAAATGTTTGGCCGAAGCAAGTGGTTTTCTCATGTTAATGGGGAATTGTTGTGCAATTGTTTGGAATTCCACAATAATTTTCAACTAACTGGTATGAGACCACCTCTAGTATCTACAGTGCTTAAATCATACCCACCAGTGGGGATTAACAACTAACCAGAGAATATGCTCCAATGACTTTTCACATGCAAGCCAACTTATAATTATTAAAATGAAAAGCTACTATATTTAGCACCTCTGAAATCACTTCTTTTAGAATGTAAATGTAGAATATCAAACTGCATAATTGACTAAAAGCAGATCATTTGACATATTTGCATACCAAGAACGATAAGCAGATTAAAGGTAGCGAAAAGATCAATTTTTGTGCATTAGTGAAGAAATTTAGTGAAGCTTTGAATGTACTATCTAGTCTTTATCTGATCTGTATGTTGAATGAAAGCACCTTTTGTTTCTAACAGCTTGTCAAGAAAGGGGAGAATGACAAATGCAATTTAGGAAAAGGTGAAGTTATTTGGAGAGGCAGAATGGGACATTTACAACTATGAAAATATTGTTATGGAGTTCTTACAGGCTCCTTTTGGAGCAATTCTTGAAAGTTTCCATACATGTTGTTTTCTGTTTAGTTTCTATATTTTGAGATTATTTTTGAAAAGCATCTTCACCCCACATGTATTTTTTGAATCATGCAGCTTTCAAATTAAAACATTTCATACAGAGTAATTTATATGTTGAAAACAAAGAAAGTTCTGTTTCTCCCATAGAATAAAACTGTAAACTTTCTTGCAGATCATTTTAAAACCATAATAACTTGCCACTTACAGTCAGTCCTTATTGCCCTTTAAAATGTAGGGATGAAAATTTTGAATGTCTCCATATTATTTTGATATTTTCTCTCAAAAATTAGCATAGGAGTTCATCCATGCATGCACTATCCTTTGAAATTACCCTTTGAAACAGCTCTGCTCATAGCCATGTATTATGCTTACTTTAAAGGACAAATATGAAGGCCATACTTTAATGCTGTAAGTAACAGATTTAAACTTTCTGCCATTCAAGAAGGATGTTAAATATTTATATATGTTACCTCTTGCTGCTGTACTTTATGTTTAGCTTGGTTTTCCACCTACTAATGAATGTAGCATTCTCCCTAGCTTATACATAACTACATTTATTGCTGTTGGCTCTGTGTCAAGAACTATTTGCAATTTTCCAGCTGTGAAACTGTTGCCTTGTATTTAGAAAGGTTTCATGATTTGGGGACCTCATGAAAATGATGCTGATTAGATCCTAGTCTGCATTTCTTTCTGTACAGGATGCCCTTTCTTCGATGCATCTTAAAACAAACAGAACTGCTGTCTTAATGTGTTTACTGCTGCACTGGAGGTTTATTTACACTTCCAGCTTTAAAGAAAGATTATTGCCCTACATCAAGTATGTAAAGTAAGCTCCTGCTTTTTGCTCTTCATGTACCCATTGCTATTGTGGATATGTTAGAGGCGTTAGCTGCGGGCTTTTACAATGGTGGTATTTAAAGCATGTTGAGTAACTTCCTCTCTTTGAAGTACTTGGTGAAGGATCATAGTGCTGCTGTGTTGAGGATGCATTTAAGGGTCTGTCAGCACCTTCAGTATGAAACCCTATTTTCAGGGATTTATAACTTAAAAATGTAGATACAGTCACTGGAAGTATTTAATATGCAATAGGTAGCACTTTAATCTGTTTATGAAGGGGTTTGAGGTCTGTTTCTGTTGAAAAAATCTTGGTCTCCTAAAGCATGGTGGGCATTTACTTTATCTTTTATGATTTCTACATTGAAGAAGCCATTGTATGTTCCAAGTGGTAGAAGCCATTCCTATTCATCTTAGAAGCTTCCAGGTGTCTTGTATTACAATGTACTATAAAAAGCTGAAGATCCAGGTTATATAGCAAGTCTGTAAAAGATACGAACATTACTTATAACTTAAGGGTTTATTTTGTCTCGTGCAATTGATGGTAGTTTGTCTACATTTAATAATGGTACAGAATCATAACTATATGCACTTATGAGAACTATAAACTTAGAATGCATGAAAACCTTTATTTTTGTTTCATTATTGCAACGTCAGATCCTTTTAATTTGATTAAAATGTTATCTCAATATTTTAATTTCTGTTCATTAAATAAATATTGCATGTCTAACACTAATAAAGCACCACAATGCACTACTGCAGTATTTCTTGAATTGTGATATTAATCTGTGTTATGTAAAGCATTTAACTCCTAAGCTCTGCTTAAGTATGTGTGTGTAAGAGCCAAGCTGTTAAGGCTCTCAGACCACTGAGAGGGGTGTTTCCTTAAGGACAACTCTGAGTAAATATCCCAAATGTTTGCAGGGTAGCCATTAAAAAAATGGCCTATTTTTAAATATACTAATTTGTATTACCTTTTTCTATTTTGTATCTGCAATCCCTTTAAACGCAATATTCCTCTAAGCCCATGACTGTGTAAATATTGCCAGGAGATCTTTGGCACTGCAGGCCACAACTGCATTTAGCATGAGGACAAGCACTTCAAATTCTGATATGGAAGACATGGAACATATTTCTCTTTGTACTTAACAGAAAAAAAACAGCCAGAAGACAGAACGCTTGGGCATCCTCCCACCGCCCTGCCCCAATGGGATTTTTTTCAGTGTGCCCACAAGTTTTTCAACATGCTTTTCTCAGAAAAAATATGCTTTTGTCTCTCTGCTTTTCCTCTTCCATGAAGCAGCAAAACAGCAAAGTCTATGCCCTGACGAAAGTAGGTTTTCTGGATGGTAAGGGAGGTATGGAGAATAGTCCTGGCTTGGGAAAAGAGCATTGTGATAGTTCCCGCAGTTCCTTGGAGCTTGAGTTTCACAGGGATGCGATCCCTTTCCTTGCATTTAACTTGCTTCATGACTGGGTCCCTTGTCATACAACTATGGACTTAGAAGGTTTAGAAAGGGTTCTTCTCTTTGAGGTATCCATGAATGTGGTGGTTATGGGAAATCACAGCCAGTTTTTGAGATGTAGTTGTACTTACATGTGTTAACACAGGTTTCCATCAGCTGTCTCACCCCATGGCTCAGGGATTTTGCAACTGTCCCGACATGTGAGGAGGTGAGGAATGAGGGCAGAGGAGGAAGGCAGGTTTCTGAGAACACCATGCTGCGTATTACAGACAGGTTTCCATCTGTAATTCTCATCTGGTAACTAATCTCAGTTCCTGTGCCCATTTGAAAATGGAGCCAGCACAATTTCCCTACCTCAGAGGCATAATGTTTGTTAGTTGATACCAACTGTAGTTCTATGGACGATATAAGAGCCCAACTTGATTAAATAGGTTCCAATTTCCCCACCATGGAATTTGTTTTTGAGTTTTTATTATTAACAATCTCAACCCCCAAATAATGTTTTTTAAGGACGTTTTAAATATAGTTCAGCAGTTAAAAAACTCTTAACATTAGGTGTATCATTTAGGACAATTCTCTCTCCAGTTGCATTTATTTATTTTTTATGGAGCTGTACAGAGTAAAAATGAGGATTTCATTTCCATATTTTAGGTTATTTAATTTGTTTTTATGGGAGTGTTGTGCAAGTTCTGGCTGCAGCTCACTTGGGATACGTTGCCCTTTTGTGTAACACTGGCATGTTTGTAAAGTTATAAATAATGATGAAAAACAAATCCCATCTCATACTCTGCATTAATGAATTAAATGTTGGATTATTTTTTGTATTGTTTTGTAATAGTGCTATTTTATGAGAGATGGAAATAAGACTAGCTGCTAAAGTAAGCTGTTTTCTCTTCTCTGTAATTCTTATTGAGTAATGACAATAGAAGGCTGACACACTGAGTACAGCCCAACCTGGAAACTGTGGCATTGATATTGTAATGTTTATATAAATATCAGTATATTCAGTGCTGGAAGCCAGTGGCTATTACATGGAGATTATTGCAATGTATTTATAATGTGTTATTACAGCATTTAGTAATGTAGATCAGTCTTTGATAAATGGATGATGATTTAGGACAGAAGAGTACCCTCCGTGGCTAAACACTGACATGTTTATACTTTAAAAGTAGGCAGCTTATAAAGGTTTTAGGGGCATCCAACATTTAAATGAAGCAGAATATTAAAAGGAGGGAAAACTTTGTGGGGTGCTTTTTTGTTTCAGCCTAAACAGGGAATAAGTAAAAGCAACACTGGGGAGATTCCACTGTTGGCAACCAAAAAACCCACCAAAACCAAAAAGTTAGTAGGGCTAGGAGTCTAATTTTAAGGGATCTATTTTCTCAGCATGTGCCAAGTTCTGTTTGTAACAGGAAGAGTTAACAAAGCAGCCTTTACTGTCAAGATCAGTGTTAAGGGTGAAAACCCCCCAGAAGGATGAGTTCCCAAAGTGTCAGGGGTGTGGAACAAGTGTCAGGCAGAAACACAAGGCTTCAGCCAGCTGTCACTTCCGCTTTTTCAGTCCGCCTGACATGAGTATTAACTTCAAGGATTAAGGAAACCACTTTCCTAGAGAAGTTAGGAGGTCTCTGAGGAAATTTGGTGCATGCACGTGGCTGGCCAGATTGCCTCTGCTGGTACTTGAAGTAGTTGTCTGGCTCAGGGTCTTGTGGAGTCACCAAAATGTGTCACATCACCTCCTTCTCTAAATCATTCATTTGGGGCCTTTCTTCGGTGGTGAATGTCTCCTTCTCCAATAACTTGCTGCTTACATTATGAATTCCTTGAAAATTGACTCCCTGGGACATCTTTACAGGAGATATCAAGGTTGTCCATTTAAATTTAATGAATATTATGTAGTTTGTCAAGGACTTCTACAATGCATTGAAAAAATCTGCCTCTTTGAGACCAGAGCTTTGCCAAAATAATGGCAGCTTAATGGCATCCTTTAGTAGCAACTGCTGACTCTCCAGCTATGAGTATTTTCCATTTCCTAATAAAATGTTTTCCCATTAAAGCAGCTTATTTCATTAACTTATAATGCATAGCTTAAATATGCTTATATTTTGCTAATTGTAGATTACTTAGTGCTTATTTTTAAGGAACACTGAAGCACAAAATACAAAATGTCAGGGTTTTTTTTAAAAGAAAAGTCTTGCCTTGTGCATAGCAATTGCATTTGGATAAGCATTTTTAAATACGCTATTTTTAAGGAGTTTTTGCATGCTATTTTAAACTAAATAATTAAACATGTATAACAAGAAACAATTTGAAGTGTTCATGCAATTTATAGTTTTAATTCCTTTATAGATATGTGCTCCAATATTTTATAGTTATGATTCAAAAGCTACCACAGTTACATGTTTTAAATTGGAATTGTGTGATTCCAAATTACTCTTTTCCAAAGTACACAAAGCCAAAGTATCTGATACGCCATTCTGTGTTTTGTAAAAGTTAAAAGTGAGCTCTGGGAGAAGTGAGGTTTTTCTAAAAAGTTGTACAAGCCTTTGTGTTGAACTGCAGTGCTGGCAGATTTGGGTATGCAGCCTCAGGCAGTCCTTTATCCAACAGCCTTACATCAAATCTAATTGATTTCTTTCTAGCTGGAGGACAAGAGAATAGGAATCAGTTTGCAGCAGGTGCTGGATACTGTTTGTAAGGACCAAGTTAAAAAGTGTTACTGCTTTGTGAGATGTGGTCTTGGCTTTTTGGTGTTTGTGACCTATATTGTGTATGAATACCAGTCTCATGTGTTTCCAGGGTCACATATAGAAAACTTCCTATTTTCTTATATTTTCACAGTAAAAAGCTTGTATAAATTTTATTGTTAGTGGCCAGATTATATTTGGCTACAATACCTGTAACATTTCACTTGATTAATGTTACTGCTGTTTGAGACCCTCTTGTAATTGGCCTCGTAATCCACACACAGAATACTGTGAAATAGTGTGAATTTGAAGCTGAGAGACTGGTGAAAGGAACATACATCACTAGTGGGGAGAAATAAAATAATCCTAATTAAAAACAAAAGAATTGTGTGATCTGAATTAAGATTCAATTGGAAGATAATCTGTATTTTTTTCTGGTAAGTATTTTTATTATAACAGTCCAGTATAATTGCTTTGGAAAAGAAGTCATCCTTTGTGTTTCATGGTATAAACTTTACTAGCTCTTTATAAACCAAATACTGAATTAAGGACTTGGGTTTAACCTTTGTTTCATTGGACGTGATTTCAGAGGATTTAAGCAGAATTTTACTGCTGGGGATGATGACGACAGTTATATTTGCTAACAGGGTCATAGCTATTCTTTTATCTCTTTCAGGATTTTCTGTGTAGTTTTAAGTTTTGAACATTTCACCACAGGCTATTTAGAGCATTATTTAATACTTGTTCCAGTTCTCTTCATTCTTATGCACGTCGATGTGTTAAACTACTCCAGAAACTGGCTCCACTCTCACCATATTTGGAGGCTGTTCCTCTTCTTTGCTCCTGGCCTGGTTTGGATGGGGACTTACGTCTAAAGTAACAAATGAAATATGTGACGAGAGCTGACTGCCAAAACCAACATCAAAGCAAGTTTCTGAAGAGCTCATTGGAAAACTGTCTTGAACTTTGGAAGGATGACTCAAAGCCACATTCTAAATAGAGCAAACCACAGCAAAATAAATATCAAGGTGAGAACAGATTTCTTGAATAAGGTGTGTGTCCCCCTAAGACTAGGCAGTCACTTTAATCTTAGGGGAAAAGAAACAAATAAGCAGATAAATTTCCAAATGCAAATCAATCAAGATGGGTTGTTCAGGGTGTTCTTTTTCTGCAAGCTCACAAACCTTTGCAGGTCCTGTTTGGGCTTACTACACAGAAGTGTGTTAGTCAAAGAGCATTCAAACTAAAAGGTAACATTTGTTGATCATATCATGTGGGGCATCATTAACTTGTTTGAAAAGTTGCCAAGTTTGAGCATATGTTCTGTAAATACACCCAGTGTCTTCCTCATCTCACTTAAAACTACGAGAACATCCAGCTTTAGGATGTTTTAGGCAGTTTTAGGCAGTTCACCTGAATAAAGTGGAGGCCACATTTTTCCTTGACTCCTTCAGAGAAACATGGAGAGGGCAGCTGCTGTAACTGAGGGGATAGCTGTACTTTGTGGTTGAGTGCATGTTAAAAAAAGCTGGCATTGGAGAAAAGACAGTTCTGTGAAAAACCCAAGCATCTCTCACAACCACAGTATCTCTCAAAGTCACAAGATTTTAAGACGTCCAGAAATAGCTGGAGAAAACCGTTCAGTGGTGATGGTCTTTAGCAACAAGGAGTTGTAAAGAGAAACTTTGATTTTAGGGGGGGAAGTAAGGCAGTTTTTAGATAGTCACTGTGTTGAAGTTTGTTCAAATGTGAATATATAAAGTAGTTGTAGAAGGGAACAGCAGCTGTCTCAGAATATAAAAGGTGAGGAATGAACTGGTTGAGGTTTCCAGTGGTAGACATGAGAAGCAATAACTGCTGCCTTGCAGGAGGCAATAACTGGCTGGTTGTGGTGAGCATCGCGCTTCAGGAGTGTGTTAGATGCTGTGAACACAAACAGTAACAGATTTCTCAGATTTTCCAAGTGCCTGGGAAAAAATCACACAAATTGTCCTCCAAAGTAAATTGCTTGAAGGACAAGTTCTTGATTTTATTTATTTATTTGTTACCTAAAGGGCAATGGGAGATACACAAAATATTAAATGTTTTACTTCTTTATTTTATTCCACCTTTAACTTGTCTTGAAAATAAAAAAATGTGGATTTTAGTCTGACTAAAGGCTAATGGAGTCAGCGGTTTGTTCTGACTGACATATGAGCAAAGAGTGATGCAGTTACAAAGGGGAGCTGTTGGGCTAGTAGAGCTATTTTAACAATTAAAATCTTTCAGTGAAATGTTGGCCGTCTGCCAGGAGTGCTTTTGGCAATATCCTGGGACTGTGCTTCCCTGCATAAATCCCCACAGAAAGCAGCTGACGTTCTACCTTGGGAAGTGTTACTGGCTTGATACTGGCCAGCTGAAATAACCCCTCACTGCAGTCCCAGATACAAAGCAATGCTTTTTCTGACATGTATTAGAAGGCAACGTGTTCTCATTAGAGCACTTTCAAAGGTACTGAGGGTTAAGATCATCACATTCTAAAATTTCCAGCATTTCATCTTTTTCTCGTTGCTAACCTAGGACTGGTACTTGGACAGCGTAGTCAGTGCCTGAAAACCTTTGAGCAATTACTCTGTAGCCCTTGCAGTTTGCACAGTAGCAGATCTCAGCGTGAAATTTGGGTTATTGTTACCCTTTTTCTACAGTACCAGTGGCACCACTATATATTATATAAGCCTGTATTGCAGAATCACAGACTGGTTTGCTTAGGAAGGGACTTCAAAGGTCATCTAGTTCCAACTTTCTGCCAGACCACATTGCTCCAAGCCCCATCCATCCTGGCCTTGGGCACTTCCAGGGAATCCACAGCTTCTCTGGGCAACCTGTGCCAGGACCTCACCACCCTCACAGGGAAGAATTCCTTCCTAATACCTAATCAATCAACTCAACTGCTGGATATTAATTATTTAGACTGCTGGAAAACTGAACCTCCCTGCTTCCCACAGGTATAAAATGTGTTTAGTTTGATGTGGCCCTGCTGGCAGCATATCTGCTAAAAAACATGAATCTCTGTATCTCAGATGGCTTCTCATGAGCAGCAAAACTCAGGAGATTAAGTCCTGTGCAATTTTTTTCTTTTTCTTTTTTTGTCTCCAGACCCTTACTAAATTCTTAATAAGTGTAATTATTTTTTTCAAGCTTTGACATTAATGCAAAAATTTGGCATTATACCAGGTCAAAATGAGCTTAAAAGGCTACTAAATCCCAATATTAACAGTTGTTCCCAGTTTGCCTTTGTTTTAATTACTAACTTAGATCCAGGGCAGTGGATCCTTATTCCACCTGTTTTCAAAGTAGCAATTTGCTTTGCTGACATAGAGGAAAATTTACAACTAAATATAAATCCTGGTCCTTGGGAATGAAATATTTTGGCTTGTCTATATTAAAGTTGCACAATAAATAATGTGTTTGTAGCCCAGGATTTTTGTGAGTTGGCAGTGGCATCAGTCTGTTTCTTTTGGAGTCCTTTTCTTCTGGCACTCAGCTAAGCAGTTGAAGACACTGATTTGCACAGCTTCAGTTCTGGATATAAGCTTTTTCTTCAGCTCTTGAAATACTTTCTTACCTATTGGTGCACCTTTACTTCAAATTTGGCTTCAAAGAAGTACAGAGCATGCACTTTGGCAAGTTGTAAAAATTAGTTGAAGAATAGTAACACATTAAAATGGCATCCTGCCCAAGCATGTTGTATTTTCATTACTAATATAATACCTCATTGAAATTATTTTCCAGATACGGTTCTGTATAGTTAAGTCTGTATCTGAATAACTGCACTTTTAAATCAAGAGTCAAGTAGCTACTTTGTATGCTCTGCTTATCTTAAATAGAGTTTGATTTAAAACATTTATCTTCCCCGGTATCATCTCCCATGTCAAAGCACATTTAAATCATGCTCTGTTCCTAATATCGCTTGTGTTTAAAATGGTATCTGCGAACAGAAAAGTTTGAGGATTGCTGTGCTGTTTGCCCACTTTGTAGTTATTAGCTGCTCTGCCATTGTTTTTAATATCACTGAAGTTGAGAAGGAGAAACTTCAGCAAAGTAAAGTTTTAAAAATTAAAGCCAAGGTCAGACTCCAGGTTTAGCAACACTAGAAGACTGCAATTTAAGATGAGTCCAATTATGCAAAATCATGTGTTGAGTTACAGCTTTGACTCTCTCTTGAGATCTGGGAGGTTGCCTAGGCAAAAATATCAGAGGAATTTCAGGAGGGGTTTTCTTTTGTTTCTCCCTTTATCTTGATAGAGAATGATGCAATTCTGGCAGTACTCATGGTTTTTAGATTAGTAACTCCAAAGGAAAATTCTTACTCCAGGAATGTTTAGTAAGTGCATTGTGGTGAAGGCGGGAGACCGAGCACAAGGTTTTGGAGACATTTGGCACCTTATTGCATTTTATTGCTTTGCACAGGTAGGACATTCAAACATCATCTCCGAATCCAGAAATAAATCAGTTGAGGCACAGCAAGTGGCACGCAAAAGTAGAGCAGATTTTACTCTTTCTATTCTTAATATTTAAACAAAAAACCCATCATAGCTAGATGGTTTTTTATAAGATCTTAAATTTCCCTCATTTTTTTCTTTATCTTTTCCTTCAAATAATTAGAAAGCACAAGCATGCAGTGGTGCCAAACAGTGACTCCCAGAAAGGCTGCAATGGAGAGATCGGACTCAGTTTACTTGGGTGATATGTGTGGAAGTTAGGATAATTATTTTGTCAAAAGTCTATTTTACTTCTCTTTTCTGTGAGAAAGAACATCATGTGCTATGCTTTTAAAGTACTTATCCCCAAGCCAAAACAGAGATAGTGATATTTTGTAGTTTTCCTGCTTCAGAAACATCAAAAGTTGCCACCATTACATTTTCTGAAATTCTGTGTGAATCTGAGGTGTAAGGTTCCACCATTTTGATCTTTTGTATGAAAGCATTCTTAATAAGAGAAACAGAGAGATTATGTTCAGTGAAAACAGAAACAATTCTGAATATGTTTAAACAAGTTTTTGCATTGATAAACAAAACTACTGAGTATTTTTTTCAATCAGGCACAAAAAAAGTACTTACTGAAGAATTTGTACAGTGCTCAGGGCAAGTTACAGCTGGATCCTCTTAAAAAACCTCAATCTTTTCTAATAAATGACTCATAAAACTAGTGTAGCTATGATGTTTTTCAGAAAATTTATGTAATTAAAAAGGATTTTCACCATTTGAACAAATAGTAAGTTATTGTAAATATCTTCTTTAGGTATGAGGGAAAAACCCCGTGTGTTGCTTTTGCAGAGCCTTTCTCTTCCAAGCAGCCAAGAAATCAACTTTCACAACTGACAAATTTATTACAGTAATTGTTCAAATGGTTTTAACAGTGCTGCTTCCTACTAAACAGGGCTAAGGCACCTGTAAGGAATGTTTTGTGCCTCTGTATAATTAGCCAGCTATATGGGAATTCGCTGTCCAGTTAATTCTGTAAGAGTTCTCCTGAGCCAAACAGCCTTGCCTTTGCTGATGCAAGGAAAGTGTATGTATTTGTAAGTATTACTGAAATTCCATTGAGTCATTGGCAAAGGAAATAAATTCAAACCCTAACTGCTTCTCTCGCCCTCCAGGATCTGTTCTCATCTCTAGATGTTGTTTAGCCTCCAAGACATCTCTTCTGCCTTCCACAGCTTGCAGCTGAACTGGTTTAAGCTCTTCCTTGCATCAGTAGTTTTTCCTTCCTCTCCAGGATTTGCCACGATGGAAACACTTTCTCTACTCTCAGGTGAGGTATTAGGAAAAGCTGCCACAGTTATAATGGCACAGTTTTATAAAGGAGAAAAAGCTGAATTTAAGCATCTTGTCTTCTTCATGTCCATTCTAGAAGAAACTGTGTGTGCAATAAGGCCTTTAGCAAGTCAACCAAGAAATGAATTACTTCTTCATGACCAAAGCACTGGGAGAAAGAAATTCCCAGTCAATTTTAAAAACATGTGGTGACTCACTGGGATGGGATGTCTCTTTATCATAGAGTAATTCAGGTTGGATGGGACCTTGGATTGGATCATCTAGTCCAGCTTCCAACACCTTCAGGCAACATC
>JAOXXN010000082.1:29890091-29904541 GCA_026770055.1 Myrmophylax atrothorax | reverse complement strand
ATCACCTTTCCAGGAAATCTGTGGTAATTAAATAGTTTCTTCACAGGAATGTAACAAGCTCTCATGCTTTTGTATCTCAAAATGCAGAATTGCACTGGGTACCACCTTTTAGGATGTAAAAACAAACAAACAAACAAAATCCCCTCATAAACCATAATTCTTCCGTATTGTCTTATTTATAATAACAGGACTGTATATGTCAGTAATGGGAATGGGATTAGGTCATCTTCTAGTTAGCTGAATAGTTTGATAATAATGAATTCAAACTGACATTGCAGAAACCCCCCAGAGATGTGTAAATGGAAGTATTGCCTCCATACTGATGTTAAAAGTGACTCCTACTTCTAGAAATCTAAGAGAAAATATGGACTATAATATCAGGTAGTATTAAGATTTATGTTTTTATCTGATAAAACATCCACAATCTTTATAAAAAATCATTTCAATACTATATGATTCTGTGTTCTTCAAGGGTCATGTTAGAATGGCCCAGCTTGGAAAAAAGGATAAAACTGTATCTAAATATCCTGTCAAATAAAGTTCTTATTAATAATAAGGGAGAAAAAAATCACTTAGGTCCTATAAATAGATTTAGTTGTAGAATTCAACAGGGGTTATTCAGCCTATTGTTTTACCTACTGATATTAGAGAAACAAAAATTATAATAATTTAGGGAATAATTTAAAGTGTTGTAAGGTTGCCACAACACTGGTGTTTACCCAAAAGTCAGAGGAAGTAAGGGGAGCTGAGCTGGCAGAACTGAAATAACGTCTATTTGAACAAAAGTGAATGAGTAAATTCAAGAACCAAGTTGGACAATGATATTCTGGTATCCCATAAAGCTCTAGATATAGTGGAAGTTAATCAATGCATTCTTAAGCTGGCAAAAATCATAATCATAAAAATTGTATCAGAATAATATTATTGAACTTTTATGATCCAAACTCCAAATTTGATGTACAAATATTGGTAACAAAGTCTGTATGGCATAGTTAAGATATGATAGCTAATGAGATTAAGGAGGCAAAGATGGAAAATGCTGCAACAAGTACAGAAATAGAAAGATTGTGAGCTTAGCACACTGGGAACATCAAGGTTTCTCCAGCCCAGTCCTCTGGTAAGAATGGAGATGAGCTATTAGAGGTTTGCAATAAAGCCAAGAAAGACCAATTCATAGTGAGTTGATTTAAACCCAAATAGTAAAACAGTAATTTAACTAATATTAATAAGCAAGGAGAACACCTTTAAGGTTGCCATAACTTTGTCTTAAATTTGCTCATGTATGGGACACACTTTATCTTGTATCTATTATTTAGGCTCTTGCATAAATTTGTTTCTATTTGCATTTATTATGGGTTGGATTATGATTGTAACCTCACTTGTGTAGAAATTATAATTCCAATGGATAAAAATCTAGGAATTAATCTTGATGCTACTGAAATAAATTATCTTGAGTAGGCTAGATACATAAGAAAACAATATAAATTCATCTAAATTCAATTATTAAACAAAGGGAATATTGTTTTTAATTAGAAAATTGAATTGATTTACTTACATTCATCCTTATCCTTCATCATTTTAGAGATGATAAATCTCTCCCTCTTACACTGTATTGTTACACAGACAGAGAGAATAAAATAATATCTCTTCCATTTTTTTAATTCCTGTTTGATTTTTTTCAACTTTTTTTTTAAGGATGAACTAATTACTAATCAGAACTTGAGGCCTCCAAACTCATTCTCCTGAGTAAACTGATACAGGGTTGGGCCATAACTTGTCACTTACCTTTGAAATCCCAAGTCACTGGACTGAAGCAAATATTCTGGTTCAGAAAGGTGTATTTTCACATAAAGAAAGCAAAACCTAAAAGAAAATAACAAAACTTTTGAAATGGACTTTATTATTTGGGTTTGAAAGACTTATTTTTTTTTTTCTAAGAAAGACTTATGGCACTTAATGCACAGTAATTAAAAACTTGATGATTTATTATGATACTGCAAGATATCAACAAGGCTTATGCAAACCAGAGTTCAAGTTGCAGTTGGTCTGGTTCCTTGGAGCTGTTTAAGTTAGGAAGAACTCGCAGGTTTCACTGTGTAGGTTTTTGTGAAGCATTTTATCCCAAATGGGTCAATCTGAAAGTCACCGTGGTAAGATCTTGTTGTATTTGGCTGGGATCTGCAATTGTTAGGAGTCAGTCCAAAATTCAGTGAAGTCATGGATTTTCATTCAGTCAATATAAATTAATATGGGCTAGATCTGTCACACTTCAGCTAACAATGACCTTTCTTTACATGTATGTGCCTTCCCTTACTGAATTTGATTACCAAGATATCTATTTCTTAAGCCCTAGAAGTACTTTTCTTGGGAAAAATCCCTTGCCTGTCAGTTTTTCAACCAGTGATTATAAGTAGTCATGGTAAATCCTGCAAACTACAGTGAGACTAATCCTGGGAGAGAAAGACTTGTGCAAGTGTCAAGAGCACAGGTACCCAGTTTTTCCAAAGAAATGAAAGTCTATGTAGGTATTTAAATAAGTACATGAATATTGAAAAATCTGCATCTGTAAGTTTAGGGAGTTTCTTTGCATTACATTTCCTGAGAAACTGTTGGGCTGATTTCCACCCAAATGTATCATCACATACAGAGTTACCGCAGTTAGGAAAATTGCTGTTTGATGTATAAAGGAGTGAATTGTTCTTCTGAAAGCAAGATATTATAGGGCTTGACAGTTGTCATAGGGTTTATGAACTGTGAATGTTCTACAGTGTTTTCTGTACCTAATGGACTCGAACTGTTGATACATCTCTGAATGAATCTTGTAAACAGTGGTGCCATGGGTGCCCTCCAATTTTGGAGCCTTTGTTACAGCAAATGGAATAAAGGTTTATTCCATTTATTCCAAATGGAATAAAGGTTTTGATAATCAAGTAACATAAATGTGCTCTGTAGCATGAACGTTGCATCACTTCTGTTTCTCTAGATTCACTTTGGTGGCACCACACACTTTGTATATGGTTATAGTTTTCTTACATTCACTGACAAATGTGGAAAAGTTTTTTTGCTATATACTGCAGGCTATTCATTGATGCAAGTGAATATAAGCACAGTATGAAATATTTAAACTATATTGTTTTAATTTATTGGGCCAAAATAACGAGTAGACACTACTCAGATATATGTTTCTCTGTATTTAAGATGCTTCTGTAGTTCCTTTAAAAAATGGAAATAATACTAGCCTTTTAAAAATTTTATTTTACTGAAGGAAAAGAGGAACATGAGAAGGATAAAAACGACATTAGTGGTTAGAGGCCTTGGTCAAGCCATAAGAAATTCAAGTTCTCTGTCCTGTTCTGCATGATTGTGTTGAGGTCCAAACCGTCTCCTCCCCAGGAAGATGCTTTGGCCACTGGCTGTGGTAGTCCTGTGCACAAGGACACTCCACTTGTGTAGTTAAAGCTTTGCCCGCATTGCAGAAAGCACATAAAGTGCAGGGCTGGTAAAGGCAGGAGGCAGCATCGCAGTTCTCTAATTCAGTGCTGGTGGCATTTGATGCCTTAAAGCTGAAAAAACTGTTGGTGAATGCTGAGCGTTGAAGGCACCCATGTTTAGGCATAATATTAGAGCTGGGCATGGAACCCTCAGAGGATGGTGGTGCTGGGCTATAAACATTGAGGAAGTTTTACTGTTGAAAACAGGTGTGTGTGTGTGAGCTGAGGAGTCATATCGCTGTACCTGAGTGCTACATTTTATTCTTTTCCTACTTTATGTGCTTGCATCCTTTGGCAGGTGATGGCTTTGGCAATTTGCCACAAATCCTGCAGAAAGCTGTAATGAATAGGGAAACTGAACCACAACTACAGTCTTTTAGGCTAGGGACATAATTAGGAAATCATCCTCTGGCCCTGCTGTTCTGTTCTGGGTGATCCCTACGAAGAGGATCAGGTTTGTTTGTACGTTACCCTCTCCATGACAGATCTGAGGGACTCTGCAATGGAGAAGTCTAAAATGCTTAATTACGACCCATTGGTGTGACCAAGCAGCTGTTTACAAATAGGTGTGGTAAAAATCTGCAAGTCCAACAGGGCAGAGAAGCCTGTGGGGACACTGACAGCTGTCTTGGAGTGGTTACAGCCATGGGGACTGGGAGAAGTAAAAAAAAAAAATCAAATGTTCTCCTCAGTCTGAGTCACCTGCCTCGAGAGTCCTACTCTCCCAGTGTGGCAGTCTTCAATTAGATGTCACACATTTTTCTTTTTTCTGCAAAATTTATTTGTTCCCCCATCAGTCCAAACTGACTGTGGGCTCTGAGCTTCCACGTCTGCTGCTGAGGTGGCACCAGTTTATCTCGCTTGGAGGTGGTAAAATAGTTAAGTACAAAACATAGTGAGAGAGTTGAGGGCCTGTAAATGTCTCTGAGAAATGAGTCTTTAAAGCTCTTCTCCTCCTGTCAGCTGAGAAGGGCAGGGTGAGAGCAGGAGGTATAATTTCAGCTTTTAATGCAAGCACAGTACATCCTGTGAAAAAATCAGATGAGGATAATAAGGCAATCCTGTTATTCTTCATCTTGGAACACTTGACTTTATAAACTTATATTCTTAACATTTCTTAATCCATAATTACATATAATTTTACCATAAGGCTATTTTCTACTGGCACTGGGAGATGTTATAGACTCACTCTAATGCAGGTGGATAATCTTACATCTTTGCAGAGCCACCCGAGAGTAAGCGACCTTATTAACAAGTTTGAGAGTAATGTTGCTGTTCATTGGTGTTCCAACAGGCATGAAGGTGTCAGCAAGGTTGGGAATCTCATGATATATCCTCTGGAACAGCCTGTTCTTACAGTTTTAAGAGGCATGAGCTGGCAAGTATATATTTGCCTCTGGTGCTTTCTGCTGGAGTGATGCACTTTGTCAGGCTCCCCCAAACCTTTGGGTGCTGCTGCTGGGAGACTGTTCCCTGTGTGGAGTGAAGGTGCAGCACCCAGTCGTGCTCTGCTGCATTCCAGGAGTGCTGCCCCAGCCCAAAATAGAAAGCCCTAACAACCAAGGGTGAGAACTTTGTTTTGTAAATCAGAGAAAAGTGTTAGTTACAAAGCTGGGGGAGGCCACAGAAAAATGGTTATTTAGCAGTAGGTTTATCCTGGAGCATAAAAAAATTATACACACATTTCATAGAGTGCAGATTGTAAATATGCAAGTTTAAAATCAGATTATGTTCTTCACATCAAGAACTTCAGCGCAAGCCCAAGCAACACTGACAAAAGCAGTATTGCTCTGTAGTTCCTCTGACTGAAGAGGTTATAATTTGACCTCAATTATCTTTAGCTAAGCATGGGTCTAACCTAAGTTCTTGGAGCTGCCCCTCCTCACATTTGCAAAATGTTCAGATGAGCTCTGACTTTAAATGTGGCCCACAGGTCCCATCTCACTCTCTTAACTGCAGTGAACTCAGCTTTTGAGTTTACCTGTGCGTTTGCAGTTGCAGAACTTCAGAAGATAAAAAGCTAATATGATACAAATTTAGGGCCACATGCTTGCTCTGTGAAAGCAGGTTAATCAGCCTCCTAACATCCTGTATTTCCCCTGGCAAGTAAAGACATTATGCTTCAATCCCATCAACTTTTTTTTACACTGCCCTCAAGAAAGATTTGGAAAAGATAAACATTTCTCGTAACACCTTTTCCCCCCCCGACTTGCATCAGCTATATATGATTTATCTTTTAATGTGTTAAGGCCAGCTCAGTTCTCCCTGCCCAAGATAATCTCACAGTGACTCCACTGGGAGATTTTCTCGTGGCAAGAACATTAAACAGAACACAGATTTTATTTTATTTTTCATGTGCTTCTGACAATTTTTTTAATTTTGTAGCTCTTTTCTCATTTTCATTTCTGTCTTGGTGCAGTAGAGATAATTTATTGGGATATATTTTCTACACTATTGTTTCAGCCATGCTTTAACACCTGCCATGGATGATAAATAGATAGCCTGGTTACTGGTGTAAATTATGGAAGTGTAAGTATTGTATTAGATTGCCTAAAACATTGTCAGCCACCAATTCCTTAATGGCACCCAAAGTTAATAGGACATTACGAATATTATTGTGGTCAGTAGGGAATGTACAATTGAATGTAGAGGAAGTTTTGTGTCACAGATGTACAATATGCCGTGCACTGCTATATCAGGAAATGTGATTCTTTCTCCTATGCTTTGCTTCTGACTTTACTTGTTTATGGTGATCTTTATGCATAGGGACTGAGTAGAGTAATTTTTAGTTGGAAGCATTGCTGTTATCAATGATTTTTCTTCATTCACATTGCCACTTACAGTATTTTCTTCAAATCCATCCTTTTTTGCTACAAAGGCACTTTGATAGTGACTTGGTTTGAAAAATTGAAACCTACATAAACCATGCCTTAATACTGTGAACTGTGGAAGGTAAAAAGTTATTAAGCTGTTCTTTTTGTGCTGCAGAGACTGCCCTAAATTTTATCATGTATTTGCTAACTTTAAATTGCACTCTTGAAAAAGCTTGTATTTATGATTACCTTTAGTAACAGAACAGAATATATGAAATTGGTGCTGTTATTTTGCTATTAAATGGGCTTGGAAAATGAGAATTAAGATGTTATAGGGAAATCAGATTTTCATTGGCAATGTTCTTTTATTTTACTCATCATGTTAGCTGTCATAATTAAATGTTTTATTGGAAAATATTTTTTGTTTGCTTCTTGGAAATAAGTTTTGATTTTTTTTTTCCTGACATGATCAATTTAAAACAGTTCCCCTAATGATTTTATGAGGCTATTGAGCCTTTTTCCCTCATTATGCGTAGTTACTGACATGTAACCAATTGCAGGACCAAGAGATAGTTTTGCTTATTGCACATGTTATGAAGAACAGTGACCTTGTCCTCCTCAATTTGTCACTGGGGTGCTTAGAACTTGCATCTCCCAGCATATGACAGTTCAGTGTGAACTTTGCCACCCAGTGATATTTAATATAAAGAGTGGGGCGATTGGTTTTGTTTTCCTATGGGCTAAACAGAGAATCAGAGAAGTATGTCTCTGAAGGAGGCAAAGTATTGAAGAAACTATGTCATTGCTGCCTTCCTCAGTGTCCTTGGATGTCCTTGAATGGAAGGAGTTGGGAGCAGCAGGATGACACATGGACAGGCCAACACATTCCTGTTTGCCTTGGGGGGCAGTCCTGCTGCTGAGACTCATTCAGCTTTCAGTGTCAGCCAGCTGTAACCCTAAGGTAATGCAATGTCTTATTTGTCCTTGTCTGGTATTGGTATGTACCATCCATTATGGACATGCACATAGGGCTGGAAGGTCTCACCACTGTTCTGCAGTCACTGTGCTTCATTTGGCACATGGTGTGATGGTGGTGAAGTCACTTGACAGGCCTGTTGCTTAATGAGTTTCAAAGCTGCAAAGAATGTTTTAGGGTGGACTTTCACTCCTCCTTTCATAAATGAAGATGTCTCAAACAAATAAACCCTGAATTCTAGCCATCCACATTGGCCAGGTTGCAAAGCCCTGCTGTGGGGCTGATCCTGCAACACTGCATGGCTGCAAAGAACAACATCCAGAGTCTCACTTGGCTCCAAAGCAAGAAGTCCAGAGTCTTACTTGGCTCCATCTGCTCCCTTTGTGTTTTATTTCTATTTTGATTATCCCCACATCCCACTTTCTTAGTAGCAGAAATAGTTACCCTGCCTTGGAAACCATGGGGCCAGAAGTCGCTTCTGAAGAATAGCCAGGAGAAGCGAAGTAGGCCAATCCTTAGCATTGTCTGCCACAGTATGAGACCTTAGTAATAGAAATAGGGTAACAAACAAAAACATTGATATCTAAAGGCTTCAAAATTCAAAAAAATAAATCTGTCCGTGAGTTGATGAGTTTCCAGGCATCCCCAGGCAAGAGTCTGTTTTTGCAGTTTGATGTCCTGATGTGGGAAGCTCATCCACAAAATGGTCACATTTCTGACCTGCATATTATCAGTCACTCTCCCTTTAACATGTCGACTCTAAGTGAGCTCAAGTGTACGCTCAGCCAATGCAAAGTGGCAGAAGGTATTAAAATCATGCTTTAAATTGCTGCCACCATATTTACTTCATTCACAGTCATTCCCATGAAGCAGGTGGTTTCTAGAAACATTTCTTTTCTGTGCTTGCACTCATTGCAATGCAGACTGAATGCCTCTGCATAAACAATTAATCTGATTCTTTGCATCAGGCACCCTTTTGATAAATACTGCTGTTGCAACTTGTTTGCACAAGGTGAAGACCTATCACTTAGAAACATTTACTTGATATATTTACTTATAATTCTGCATTCTCTCAAGACCTTTTGGCAGCATTAAGTTATTCTACAATGTCAGCTGTTACAAGGTTGTGAGTTTCTTGGCTCTTCAGTGTTGCATAGAAACAAAGCACTTGCAGACACTTTGCCATTTGGCTGTAATGTTGCTTTCCATTTAACAAAAAAAGCATTTCTTGGATGTCATATGAGCATCTGTGTCAGATTTCTGAGCGATTAGACCGGTGGTACAGGTAGATCTAAAACTGTTGCTACTGCTGATGTGTGCTAAACCTTTAGCACAGTCTTTGATGTTCTACCTGAGTGCTTACAAACTGTTGCCACCTAAGTCTGTCAGCATTTTTGATGTTCCAAAATGTGAAAACGATGACTACATATCATTAGCAACCTGTTGCTGTTCAAAGATAAAAGCCAGTGATGGCAGAAGCAATGTTAAAAGCCACACTGTTATCTTGGAAACATCTAGCTGAGTTTTCCCATGCACAAGGATTTGTCTTACCATCCATTAAAATAATTAATCAGCAAAATACCTTGTTAATGAGGACTTAGAGATGCCTAGATGGGTCCACAAAAATGATCCTTTATATCTGAGACCAGATTCTGTTCTCCAAAGAAATTCTGTTGGCTTCAGTTGCATTATTCTTAACAGCAGAGTGTGAATACAATCAAAAGCAGATCCATAAAACTGAGAAGTATAATACAAATGAATGACTTTTAGAATGATTGTTAGATTATTCTGAGGAAGAAAAAAATGTGGAAACTGCAAAATATTGCAAAACTTAACTGTGCTGCTAAGAACTAACTTAGGGAATTGGTTGCAACTAAATCATCTGTCACCTAAATGTATGCAGGCCTGGACGATAACTGGGGAAAGAAAAACCCCCTAAATGTTGATAGGAAAGTGCTTGGAAGCAAAGTGCTTAGGAACAATCAGAAGAGATGACAGATTGTATTATTGCACAACAATAAGTCTTCAAGGTATTAGAGGTATCAATTTACAGTGCTTTCTATACCATCATTACCTGCCACAGTCTGACTCTAATCACAGCAATAGAAACCAGGGTAGCTCCATGGGTGTTTGTGACTTTCTCTGAATATTTATGAAGGTTATAAATGAAATCAGAATCTTGCTCTCTGTTCTTAGCCCATCTGTATAACCCTGAAGGCCAAATGAAGCTTTTTAGTCATTATACTTAATTGGATGAATGGCCTTCAAAGCTGTCAATAAGTGGTGTGTTCACAGTAAGGTAATTAATAACGCTATTTCCTTTTGGAAGACATATCATTAGCCATTATTTCTCGAGATACAACACTGATGTCTTTATTCAAAGAGGTAATTGCAGGTTACCCACCAATTCCCCACCAGTGACATCATCTTTGCAAACTGAATCTCACAATCTGTCACTTCTGAATTCATAATTAGTATATTTTTCTAATGACAAGTGAATGTTATTGAAAGAAATACCTACTTTGCCATTACAGGAGTATGCACAGCCATACTGAAGAGTGAGGGTCTTGTAACACAAATAAGGCCTGTGAGTTGTTAGACTGAACATCTGGGGCCTTCAGAATGACTGTATTAAAGGAACCAGCAAAAGTTACAAAGGCAAACTATCAGCTGTATCACAACCAGTGTGTCACCAATCATTTTGATGGTATACTTGAACAGACATGCCAAAAAAGATTCTCTGCTGCGGAATTTATTTGCTAATTCAAAGTGGTTTATAATAACAGATAAAGAGGTTCTGTTAGATTGTCCCTGCTCAGAAAATATGTACTATACAGAATAAATGTCCCTTTCCACCTCTTAATTAGCTAAGATCCTATGCAGCGTAGCTGATTTTCGACCCTATCCTGGGAATTCAGAACAATGAATAGCTATGGGATACTTTGGTGCTTTTTATTTGTCTACCCTATTTTAAAAGGTACATGTACTAATAGCCAGAATCCTTCACAAAGAGGTGAACAAAACTTGCTAGTATTGGAAAGCTATACAGGTAAATTACTGTCTGTTTATGTCAGCATGAAAGGCTTAAGTACAGACACAGTTTTCAGCTGTTTCAGAGAATAACTTCTCTTGCTCTTGTAGTAGCCATTTGGGGTTTCCATTTTCTTGGGGATTTTGTGAAGGTATAAGCAACAGCGTGGTTTAGGCACTGACTGACCTGAAGACTCCAGAGCTGGAACACGTCCTGTATCCAAACCCAGACAGTTTTTTTCTGGTTTTATATCCACACTTGCCATAGCAGGAACATGTTTTAAATGGCTTCTGACTCCCTGGTTCTTGCTGTTTGTTTGACCTGAAGTCACCTTTCCTGTGCGTTGTTTCCTTGCATCTTGCCCCTTCTCCTCTCAGAACCACCCTTTGCTGTAATGGGATAGTGGTGAGGTGCCCGTGACTGATTCCATGGACCTGCCCCAGCTGAACAAACTGGCTGCTCCAGTCCCACGTGGGGTTGAATAAGAAAATTAAGAGACCCACTCTGCAGTTATGTGTTTGCCATAGTGATGTTGTAGAGAGCCCCTTTGCTTGCTGCTCCTCTGCTCAGGTGTGCATGCAGGGCACATGGTGTATCTGCAAGGCAACAACAGCTGCAGGGTAGTGCCAGGAGCTGTTTCATCTTGCATTTGAGCTCTAAATTCTGCTCTTGAACTGAGTTTTTGCCTGCACCCAAGCATATATGTGCTTTGGAAGTGAGCTGACCTTCACCTAACCCCAGGTCAACTCACGTACCCCAAAGAATTCATGGTGCAGATGAAGGCTTGCAAAGGACTTCACACAGAGGGCTAGTAGTATGGCTTACCACCAAGCAGATGGTGGTAAAAGTCATTTGGAATATGTCCTAAGCAAAAATAGCATTGATGGCCTTGGTATTCTTGACCCAGGATAAAAAGACTATTCCTTGTTTTACCCATATAGCTTTGCAACACTAACAAGAGCTGTCAGGCAATAATGGAGTGGAAACTCTGGAGTTTCTTTCTTGGTGGTTTAAAGACATGGTGCTAAGCAATTTCTTCTGGTAAAATATTTTAAGTAATGACATAATTTCCTTCAAATAACTATCATTTTCAAACCTAATAAAAGTGAGAGCTTTATGGCCTGTATTAACTCGAACAGCCCTTTGGAGAATGTCTGACATTTTATGAATACTTATTGTCTGGCTTTTCTACCTGCCCTTAAATAATGAAAAATCTAACACCTGGAAACATGTAACTATGTCAAGAAGGAAGATCTAACACCTAGTGCTGCCTGGAATATCAGACATCAGAATTTCTCATTTGTAAACAATATTACTCTTACAGGGCTCGCAGGTATCAGGAGATCTTTATCTCAAAGTTGCTGCAGGAAATGTTTGGACTTCGGTGGGTGGGTGCACTATGACTGATGACATACTGAAAAAATTTACCTTTCCATGTTGGAAATTTAGGTCTTGAAAAGCCATAGGCAGCGTGGTTACAAATGGCTCTTGCAGAAGTACAGTGTGAAAGACTGCATAAAATTCTCCCGTAGGAATGAAGAGAAGGGGTATTTCAAATATAATACAATAAAAATTGAGTTCAGTGTCTGATCTCTGTTTTCTTAGCTGACTATATTTGCTATCTAACTTGCTGTGTGGAAAAGGTGGCACTTTTCTTTCCCCCAACAATCTCTTCTCTCTCGAATCCTGGTTGGTTTTTTTTTCCCCTTGCAAATAGCGCATTGTAGTATTTACCTATTTAAAATCTAGGGAGAATTCTAGAGCATGGTTACATTTAAAAAGCAGCATTTAGTATGCAATTTCTAATTTATTAAGGAGAAAGAAGGTGGATTTTTCTCTATGCTAATTCCTTCAATGTATGACAATTTTTAACACACATTTGCAGAACAATTAAGACGTAATTATTGAGAAGTGAAAGTCTGGCAATAAAACTTCTTTGAATTTTGCATTTTAAATATGCAGAGTTGAATCCTGGAAATCTTTCTTTGGTAGACATACTTGTGTGATAAAAGACAGTTCAACAAATGTCCCTTTATCCAAATGCATTTCCCAGATGATAGGGCAGATAAAATGATCAAGCCCAGAAGTGTTTTATTTGCAAGAAAAAAGTGACTGTTGAATGAGGGTGGGTTTCCACAGCTGTATTGCCAGTAACAGCAGTCCGTGCTGACGAGGGGAGATGGCACATGAAGCACACATTCCCACAACACTTCTGGGTTCAGGGAGAGGGGGATTTGTTCCTTTCAGTTGTGCCTCAGCCCTCCTGGAGGCACAGCCAGTCACTGTAGGGCTTGTTTTTCTCTTTCTGCACTGGGACTAGTGTACATCAGAGACAGAACTAAGGACCAAGACTCTCATGACATCATATCCCATGTTCTTGCCCAGCTGAATTAGCAGGGTCACAGCAGGATTATGGTGCCTTCCCTAAAGAAGGCTTGATATTTAAGGCAGCTATGGAAGCTCTTCCATGTTCCTGAAACATTATTGGGCAGTAGAGCACTGTCATGATGCAACTAATTATTCTGGCATGCTGCAATGAATTCTTGATAAAGAACCTCAAGGATTGTCTTAAAATCAAGGTACAGTAACATATGACAAAGCCTTTACTTGTCAAAGACTTCTTACAAAACTAAACATTAGAGACCATCCTAATCCTAAACCCTCCTCTCCAAGCTACAAACATCTTTGTTCTCGTGCTGCTCCCTCAGTCAAAGCTCTGTTTCCATCCTGCTTCTGAGGCCATTAAATCAGTAAGAAAATCTTACTTGGCCTTGCAGGAGAGGATCTGGGCATTATTGCTTAATAGCTCACCCAGCTGAAAACACTGGCCCCAGGCACTGAAGTGAAGCAACTGGGTGGTTGTTTTGCACAATCTCCGTGTGTGCTTGCAGATGGCTTTGTGCAACAGTAGCTGTCCCAGGATGATAGGCATGATTTGTATCTTACATGGCTATAAACATATCAGGAGAAGGAGTTATTAATGATCACAACCCATAATTATCAGCAATCTGCCAGATACTCAGTCCATCGATTATATTCAAGCACCTCTTGGAAAGGTGTAAAGTATGAGCACAGTCACTGTTGCATAATGAAATAATTATGTAATGAACGTGTAATTATGTAATGCATAAATAATGTTAAATGTTGCCAAATGTTAACTGTATGAATCACTAGAGGGCAGATTATAATCCCTCCTGGGTACTTCCCTGCTCTCTGCCTGTGTCACAAGGAGGCAACAGCTCTCAGCAGCTTTTTCCTCTCTGGTGTACAGGCAAGTGGGGAACAGAGGGAGACAACCCTCAGCCCTTCCCAGCACAACCAGCAGGAGACCACAACTCAGGACAGAGAGGGAGGACACAGAGAAGTAGTCCAAGGTGAGCTAGTCAGGTGCAGGTTGCACCTTTCTTTTGAAACAAAGGGGACCACACTGACTTTTAGTAGAAATCCAGTTTAGTGCTGTTTCTGGAATGATATGAATTTGACATTTTATCTTGTTTCTAATTTATGGCAGAATCAAAGTTCCAATCAAATAATAAGAGTATTTGTGATAGAATAGCTAATTGTATGCCAAAATGTTTGGAGGATCAAGGCATTTATGATTATTCTACAAGCTCACTGGTGTTTAATAGGAATCATATCACCTCCTGTATGGTTTTATTTGTCCTTTCAGAATTTATGCAGATGTATATATTAGTGTAAATTTCTCCCAGTAGCAAGTTATAAGAATTTACATTTTAAGCTTATTTGAAGCTCATACCCCACTTCTAGACTCGGTTTTGGTGTTATCAGAAAGCCATCCTACCTATCCACTTTCAGGACAACCGTGGGGAATCTGCTGTGTGCCATTTAACTTAAATAAACCAAAAAAAGAGTTGAATGAAGTTTGAGATCAAGCCAGTTCTTGTCTTTTCCTCTAAACTGCAGCATACAGATAAAATCAGTAACATTTCAATCCTTTGGATTTTTAAAGTAGAGAGAGACTAAATATAGACATGGAGGCCTCTCGCTCAACCTGCTGACCCTGAACCAAGTGACTGCAGGTTACACTGACAAGAGCCCCATTGTCCTTTTCATTAATCAAACCCACTGAGCCAGGTAAATCTTTAAACAAGATGAATGGGCAGCATTTTTAAAAAGTA
>JAOXXN010000082.1:29874854-29888721 GCA_026770055.1 Myrmophylax atrothorax | reverse complement strand
GAATGGGCAGCATTTTTAAAAAGTAAAATAATTCACTAGGCTTTGGATGTGTTTCTCTTTAATTAGTTTGATGAGCACAAAGTCTGAAGCCTTGTCAAACACCCAGTATTAACTTCTGATGCTGACCTAGAAAAGGAGTATTGCAGAGGTAAGAGAATGGGCAGGTGAAACTAACTGAATAAGAGATCTTTTTTGTTAAGGCCTTTTGCCAGATGAAAAGAATCATTACCACAATGATACTTCTAATTATACTGTCATTAGGGTACTAGTCCAGGTTCCTATGGTGCATGAAGTCTTCCCTCTTTCAACAGCTTGATCCAAAAAGGGGAAAATACAGGTATTAACCCTTTCACTGGAAATAAAGCTGAATATTCAGGCAAGCTGAAAGAACATGTTTTATTTTAGTCAAGTTTGAGGTTTCTGGAAAATTCATAAGAGTTTTGTTTTAATTTGAGTAGTCAACAATTCTGAGAAGTATATTAACTGGCCACTGTGCATTCTTGCCAGAGGCCAGAGATGAAGAAATGATGATGTGTGTTTCTCAAGGTAGTCAAAAAGGAAAGAAAATGTGCTTTATTGTTGATCTAATTGTCATGCCTGAGTGGAAAATGTGAGGTGAACTTTCTGGCACTAGGTTGTTGTCCAAACCATTGAAAAGGAACCAAGAGCAGATAATGCACTGGGCTGCAGAAAACACTGCTGTTCAAGGTCACTTTCAACTCATGAAGCAGCTGTTTAAGCTATGAAGTAAAAAACCCTTGCCTTCTTTTTTTTATTACTTGCAAGCTGCAGATGATGCTATAACACAACCTCAAGACTTTCTCTTTATGGTGGAGGACTGGACATTCAACTCCTGTATCTGACATGGATGCAAACTCACAAACATTCTGGCAGCTAAAGCCCAAGGTATAAAAAGTTATGTTTTATTTGATGTTGTTATTAGAAACCTGCTACAGAGTGCTTAAACAGTCCCAAACATTGGATCACAGGTCCAAGATGACTCAGCACCCTTGTCTAAAACTAACCTGGAAGAAAGCATGATTGTCCTGCCCTGTCCAGTGCAGACTGGATTTTTTACTGATATGAGTGGAGTTTAGTTCATGTTTTGTTCTTCAGGAGCGGATAGTGGGACCACAGCCTGTTCTGGCAGTATGGAAAAAGAATCATGTCATCTTCACTGTTTAAAGGGCAGGGGACTTGAGCCCTCTGGGTTCCACATGTACAGATTTATTAGAACATTAAGTAGGAGCTCTGCCATCAGGACCACTGAGCTCTGTGGGGGTGTGCCCAGTCAGGGGCTGCTTCAGGCACATAACAGAGGTGTGCATTGAACATCCAAAATTAGAAGCCTATCATCAAAGAAAAGGGAGAGGTGCATAGAGGAAGAAGACTTGGGGTTCTGAATGTTGGATGAAATGACAGTCTTTCAGTGGAAGGAAATGAGCAAGGCCAGTAGATCAGACTAGAAGAAACTACAACAGCAAAATGCCTAAAGGCAAAAGGTCAATGGGCAGCTAGAAAGGGAGATAAATTTCCACAATGTGTGTGTGTGGGGAAAACCACTATTCAAGTACCTCTGTATTTTGAAGGAATGACTTTTTTGTGATGCTCTGCCAGTGATGCTGCAGTACCAAGATACAGCTTGTGGCAGTTTAAAGTGAGGATGTGGCTCTGGAGGTTTTGTGAATGCCAGAAGCTTTTCTTTGATGACTAAGTAGTTATTAGCTCTTTTGAGACCAAGTACCATTTGGATAATTGGTGAGTGGACTGTGACCTGAAGTACTGATAAACTGGAGGGAAATAATTCAAAATTCTTTTCAGTTTTACTCCATACTGCTTTTGTTTCATGTTCACACAACTCAATCTAAAACATGAATCATTATTTTCATAAGAGAAATCATAATTGGCATAATTTGAAGGAAAAAAGTAGTAACACTTGTTAATATGGGCAGAATTCAATTACTAAAACACCAAACCACATACTGTGGCTGATTTGTTTCTAAAATATTCTCTCTTCTACTTTAATAGGCAAATATATTGTCTGTTGTGGTCAGTCTTTTAAAAAGACAGCAGGGTTTATCCCTTCTGCCCCATTTTTTTTAATCTTTGCCATTATCCACAATTTGAAAACAAAGGGCCCAGTCTTTTATGCCTGAAACTGGTGGAAGTTCTGTCTAAAATCATGTGTATGGTCATGGAGTAGTTCTGATTTATACGATGTTGCAGCACTGCATGACATGTGCAGAAAAGAGACCTTTTCACAGGATATTAAAAGAAAAAAAAAAGGCAGAAAACTTTCTCCAGCCTTTAACATGATGATGAGATACACTTCCACTTAGCAAAGGAGGCAGCTGGTTCTGCCACTACAGTTGCTGAGAAGATTTTCTGAGCCTGCAGAGCTCACAGGACCCATATCCCATCTTGCTAATACTAACCTGGCGGGTTTCCCATACGGGTGTAGCTGCACCTCCTTTTCAACTGCATAAGCTGGTCTGTTCATGGGAGTGATCCCCACACTCAGGGAAAACAACTGCACTGGCAAAGCCCTGAGGTAGTGCAGGAGTCCCACAGTTCACCTCCTTTGCACTGGCTCAGGAATGTTTGTGGCCAGCAGGTCTCTGAGCAGCCCAAGGCAGTGGAGCTGGAAGAGAACACATTGCAATCAAAAATACCAGGTGCAACGAAACAAAGCTGCATTTTCACCATGAGAGATGGTGTCAAATATAACCCTACACTGTGCAGCCTTTGGGGTAGGGGTGGAGAGGGGAATGGATGGTTCTGACTTAGCTGGGCCTAACCCAGCCTTTAAGAGGGTCTGACTTAACCTCTGCCCTCTCCTGCACCGAAACCCTGGGGAGATACACATTTTAAGCTGAGCCTTTGTAAAGGACCACAAGGTGAGGTGCTCATGCCACATCACTTATTTTTTGTGTAATATAAGCCAACACAGTCTTTAAGAAGACCTTTCAGTATCAGTTTTTCTTTTTAAACTTGGAGTGGTGTCAAAGTATTTTAAAGTATTGGAAAATATTTTAACTTACCAACTACTGCTCTTTTTGTAAGCAAAGTACATGGTTGTGGCAGCCCTGAAAATACAGCATTCATTTATCCCTACCTGCTCCCTGTGCAGGATCCTGTCTGTAACTCAGCAAGGTTTGCTTGGCCCCTTCTACTCCCTTCTCTGCTTTCTTGTGATGGATGTTGATCCTGCTCTGGAATAAAACAGCTGTTCTGGGGACTTTGCAAGGCAATGTCACCCTTGGGAAAGGAGGGGAAATTGTAGGTGAGTACTTTAAGAAAAGAGCCTGATGGGCAGCACCCTGAGATAACCTGAGCTGGCCTTTTCTTGGCTTTGTTTTAATATTTATTTGTAAAGTGAAATCATATGATGACATAAATTTGCAGTTTACTTTGAATATATTCTCACTGGAAGAGTGCCTCATCCTTAGCTTGAGGAATATTAAAACAGCTTAGTCCATATCTTCTGTAATATCTCTTTTTATGCATTTTTAAATTACTTTGGGATACAAAAAAAATTTTTTCTGATATTTGTGTTATGCTCTCACCAGTGCTAGCCCTCAGTAAACTTGATTTCCAAGTGCAGGAGTCATGATACTACATTCATCATGAACTACAAAGTGACCTGAGTTATTACCTGTCCGGTCCTTTGTTACTGTTTAGTTAGTAAGTGGAAAATGTTTTCAAATTTCTTAGGAAATGTTCCTCTTTTTCAACTTTATGGGGCCTCTATTGTATATAATCTCTCCAGAAGAATGGAGTTTAACAAAGAGCACTCAGATTTTTTTTTTGATTTCTGTAGAACACCTATTTTGACAATGCTTATAGATTTTTAGGTGATTTAACTCCAATTTTTTAAGTGAAAGGGAGATATGAAACTTATTTCTGATATAATTAGAAACCTAAAATGTAAGTTTCCTCACTGAAAACTATATCTTGGAGTTCTTTTGCAATACAAGTTAATTAACTGGATTTAGATATTTGCAAGATGATATATTTAATGGGATTACTGCTCATATAATGTTCTCAGTGACTGATTTGGAATCTAAGCTTAGGGAACAGAATACTGAATTTCCAGCTCTTTGAGAGTTAATGTTGTGTTAAAGAAAAGTACAATTTGAACCTTATTGTTCATGAATAGAGAAGTTATTCTGGTGAAATAGAGCTGGTCCCTACAAGGGCTACACGAGGCAGATGCATGAGCGGGAGCGCAGGGAGTGACATTCCTGCAAGCGCTCGGGGGACAGATATCCCCACACCTGAACTCCTGGCAAGTTCAAGGCAATTGCATATCTCATCAAAACATAATGGCCCTTTATTCAGCCCCTGTCTCCCAGGTAGGATCAATTAGATGCTTTGGTCTGCGGGCTTAAAAATAAACACTCCTGTTTGCATTTATATTTAGAATGAAAATGAGGACACGTGACTTTTCTGCATGGTTTGAAACTACTGTTATTTTGTTATTTCAAAATATTGTCTTTTTAGTAAAATAATAAAAAAAAAAAGTAGGAAAAGTTAAATGATAACTTGCTCTGGGAAAAAAATACAGTAGCCCTGAAAAAGAATATTTCTATCTGCCAATGTATCCCACATTAGTGTCTATCTTCTTCTTAAGGCAAATATATTTCTGTGTGTCAATTTAGTTCAATACAATGTTAGAGTTTCGCTCCCAGCACAGCATTTCTCTAATGAATATGATAATTTAAATCTCATGATCAGAGTAGTACTTTTAAAAGAAATTTGAACATTTTTTTTGTTTAAATGCTATTAAGTGTTTCAATATTAGTTCAGTCAAATAAGTATTAGATTGGGGAATTTATATTCTCACTTTAGTGGATGGCTGTGTAGTACTACAGATCTTCTATACTGTAATATTTTTTAAAAGTAATTCATAAGCAAAATGATAATTCATATTTAACAAGCTTAGATTTTAAAATTTAACCAGTGCCCAAAAGCTCCAGCAAATTCAAATATCTCAACATTTTTATTGGTGAGACTAATTTTAATTTTAAGCTTTGCTAAAATGAAGTCTAAAAGAATTAACTGGATAAGATCATTCAGTTCACAGTGGTTCACCAGCACACATGCTGGAATGCAGACAAAAATCCCACAAAGGGAAGGAGATACCTGCGTGTATCTTCCCCAAATCGGAGCTCAAATACCACTGGAAAGGATGTTGTTTGGTTAGAGGTTTTTTCCCCTTGTTTTTAGGTGATTTTATATTACATATTTTGTCTTTAACATGAAAGGCTTGGTTTGGATGTCATGAAGTGCTCAGGTTTGAGGGTTTCAGTGACTCAGATGAGAAACAGAGTGAGTTTACCTGTATGGAAAAAGTCTAAAGTGCGCTATCAGAGTTGTGCCAAGGCAACCCTTGAAGTCTAGTGTTTTACATGATTGTTATGAGTGTTTCATTCTAAGTATTTTATTACTTGAATAAACAGCTCTTATTAAGCTAAATTTAGATCTGTTCTGGTTTTGAATGCATAAAAATATCCCTGTTTATTTTTCATGATTTTTCTGTAGTCAAGACAACTGTGAAATGTGCCCTACAGTGCAGAGCAATCATTAAATAAACCACAATAGATTAATAGCTTACAGAAACCTCTTAAAATATTCCAAGCTCATATATTTGTGACGAGTTTGTGATCTTAAAATATTATATGCTGTGATTTACCAATAAAGGAATGTGAACTGTGCCTTTATATCCTTGTCCTGCAACATGATGTTCTTATTGCTAGCTGGGGTTTTCAGAGATGCAAACCCAGATACTGTTTTTCCTGGACTGAACAGCAATGCCACTGTATGAGGGGGAATTCCAGAGCTGAGAAAGAGGTTTTTCTCAGTTCTTCAATTTATCTTCAATTTATCCAGTGCGTATCATCACTACAGGCGTCATAGGACAAAACTGATCACTCAACATCTTTCTTCCAAGTGTCACAGTGACTTTTTGACTTCCCAAAGTTGGGTTTTTGTAACGCTGGACTTTCCTCTTCAGGGTTTGTCAAAACGCAGCTGGTTGTGGAAATAGCCTGTATGAGTGCACAGCAATCTTGCACATCCAAGAATGGCACTTGCAGTGCCAAGATGAAGCGTAAGGAGGATTTCAGGTAGGTTGGGATCAGTGAATCAGCTGCCATTTGTCAAGAGCTCTGAACAAGCAGTCATGGAGCTTTACTTTCACTCTCAGTACAGGGAGCTGGTGTTCTCCAGGATGAAGTTGCAGTCACAGACAGCAGGGAGATAACAACCTAACGCTTGGGAAAAGAAGGCTGTTTGATCAAGGTATGTGAATGAACAAGGCCAAGGACAGTAGGTTTGATTTAACGGAGTTGATATTGGATGTGCTTGGGGAGTTTCTATCAGCTGAGACTAATACAGTTGTTTCTGCAGGGTAATAGTAGCAGTGAAAAGCATATTACAATTAAGTCCCATTAATTTGAAGTCTGTTGTTAAAGAGAAATGTAAAATGACATCACACTGGAGGAATGTTGAAGAGACCCTGCACAAGATGTGCTCTATCAGAACTCACCATTTGTCAGAACTGACATGTTTTGCAAAGTCAGGTATTGCCAGAATGTCTGAAAAGGTTTCAACAGTATGAAAATATATCTTTTGGAATGAACTGATGACACTGTTTTGGCTTTTCAATCCAACTTTTTAATTTTTTTTTTCAATATTCTTTTCCATTGCAAGTTTAACTGAAGACAAGTGTGGCAAAACATCTGTGCCTAAATCAGAGCAATTTTTCTCCAGTTACTGAAAGAACAGTAGTTTCAAGCTTATCTTGACAGATGTATTTTGCAACTTTCTTCTATCTTACATCTTCTACCCACAGATAAGTGAGAAAAATACAGAATTGTGCTATTGTAAAGGCAATATCTGAAAACACAAAAAAATGCTGCTTTATTAATGAAAGAATAATTCAATTCTGCACTAATAGCAGTTTAGAAAACACAAAATGATACTAGAGCATTTGTGAAATTATCATCCATTACACATATTAATTCACAATGCACTCCAGGAATTAATTGATATAAGCATGGGATCTGGAAGCTACAGCAGATAGAAATGCTCTTCTCTGAGAAGAGGGAACATGCAGTGCCAGTGCAAGATGACAGCACTCTCGGGCTGCTCAGTGAGTTGTTTGTCATATGCATCATTTACCCTCATAAAGAGCTACTGGAGATCCTTGGATCAAGCTTGAGAGCATTTAGGTATTTGCTGTCTAAATTTCAGCCCAAATACAACATGCAAATGGAGGAGTTCATTGGGAATGCATTTGGCAGCCCTGGGCAACCAGCTTTTCCCCAAATGAGAGCCTGTGGAAAGCTGTTTTCATCTTCCCAAGCCACTGGTCTTATGGACTTCAGCACAAATAAGTTTCCAAATAATGGATCTGCAGTTCAGTTTCTGTCCAAAGCGAACAAGCACACGTTAAGTCATTCAGAAAGGAGATGAAAAGCTCACATTCAGGATGCATTAATCTGAAAACAAGTGTACTTTTGTGTCTGGGGAGTATTATTTTCATTGCCATCAATTTAGAACATAGATAGACTGTGATTCTAGCTTCACTATCAGGTTGCCCCGCAGGCTGAGACCCCTCCCCAGGCCACTCTATTTAATTTAGACTAATCTAAAGCTAAGTGAAACTTTGTACCCTCTCTGATTTCTCCCTATGATGGGGAACACTGATTTCCCCTTCCCCAGTGACCTGCTCAGAGTGGCTGGGGAAAGGAGAGGGATGCAGGAAAGTGACCCCCAGGTAAGAGGAATTGTTATTTGTGGCAGCTGACAGCCTATTAACTGATGGACGGTGAAAGTGTTCAACCACTTGTTTCCCTGGGAGCTGTTTTTAGTTTGAATTTTTCTTCACTTCTACACTGTCCTTTTAAAGGTAGTCTTTGGTACATGAATTTTCCAATGCATTGCACGTACCAACAGAGATAAATCTCCCACGGAGTAGAATGAAATCCAGTTCTTTTGCTGCTCTTACATTTCTCTCGTGCAGTGAAATTTGGTGTGACAGGAATTGGGCCCTGTGTTTTGTGTTGGTTTCTTGTGCATTTCTTTTTTTTTTTCCTTGAAATAAAATTCACAGTAAACTGAAGGAAGCAATCAATAAACCAGGTCCCTGATTCACCCAGGCAGAGTCACTGAGGACATTGTGCATCCCTCATTCTCAACCTCTTTTTAGAAGGTTGTAACACAGAAAGGGGAGCAGGGTCTGTGTGTGTGTGTGTGTGTGTGACTGTGCATTGTGCAGAGCTGAACCTTCATGTACTGATGCGTTCATGCAACATGCAGTGACCAGGACATGGGATGTCTCACAGCTGTTGAGACAGAGGCTGATGTAATAACAAATTTTACACCATTTGCAATCTTCTTTTTTCTAGAAAATTCTGATTTGCCACAGCTGTGAAACTCCTTTTGAGATTTAGTGACATCAATATTTACATGAGAACCTCTTTGGGGCAGCATTTGATGTCAAGATGACTTTGGTGACTTTGCTATCTCTCCTTCTCATCCCTTGAAATTTATAGATTCATCCAGAGAAATCTCCCTGGTAGAGTCTTGCTGTAATTTTGATTGGTTTGTTTGCTTTCTTCCTTCTTTTTTTTTGCTTTTTTTTTTTCATTTTCCTCCTTTTCATTTGTTTTGTTTTGTTTTGTTTCGTTCTGTTTTTTAACATGGCACCATTACTTTCTATGGATAAGCCAAGTGAAGGAAGTAGATTCTGCCCAGTCGCGATCTGAGCTGGAGAGCACTCACCAGCAAGCAACACATGAATCAGCCATTCAGTTGGGGCTCTCATGTTCTTATTCAAAAAAGTAAGGAGATGCAATTTCCTTTGATTCTTAATCTTATACAACGCAAAATTTTGGGAATCTGCTCACAGGCAAGAAAAAATGATCTGCAGCAGTACTAATTTTAAATGTGTTAATTAGTAAAGCTTAATCACTCTGTTAATAACCAATGAATATGGTGAACAAGGAATTAAGGCTAGTCTGAGCAGTGCTTGAAAAATATCTTAAATCTCAAATGTTTAATACTCACAATGGAACAGTGTGGAAATATTCAGCAGGTCTTAAAAGGTACTGCTAAAGTAGAAAAATTTTCCTAAAGTCTTTGGCTTCAATGTTTCCATGAAAAAAACCTGTTAGATGTGATAAAATTATTAAACTTATTAGCCCTAATTGTCCTTAGATCTTAAAGGGGGAGACCTGTTAAGGAAAGAGAGGTCCTAAATTTACCTCGTGGGTGCTGCTGGGCCTGATTATGTTTCTCATAAACAATGTGGTTATCTGATTTAGAGTTGTAATGAAAAAAAAAAAGGCTAGGAAAAAAAATCTTATTTTTGTCTGGTGGCTCACAAAACTTGCACGAACAGGACTTTTATGTGTGTGAAACTGCCAAAGTAGAGCCAGGGTCGGAACTCTCAAGGGGCTGAATATTGAGCAAAAGAGAGAAATGAAACAGCTGAGTTACTACACTGAGAAACACATGTGCTGCATTTACACATTTACCAACATTCAAAAGATTTTCTGATATGTAGCTGCTCTCTTGAAAATCATGCACATGGTTGTCTGGAGTTGTACCATATCTGCAGGAGCCATTTTGGCTTCTCAGGTAAATTATATAGAGTTGCAAAGAAGTTTATAAATTTATCCCTTAGATGGAAACCTCTTTGGAGGAACTTTACCAGTCTAATAGATGAATAACAAGCTGTCTGAAAACTGTTTTGCATGTATATGCCCAGGAAAGCAAAGCAGCCTTTCTGAAGTAGGGTATTTTTATTATCCTTTATGTTAAAAACCCAAGAAATTATCCTGAAACAGCACTAAAGTTGTTGCACCCAGTAAAGCCAAGGAATGCAAAGTTATGGCTGACAATGATTCTATTTGATGTAGCTGACAACTCTTACTCTAATCAATCACTTCACCACTATCAACTCAATTATTTGAAATTTTTTATTTCAGTGAATAATGTGTGCTTAAATTACTCAGGCATGCTACGCTGACAAATCCTCCTGTATGTCCTCTCCACTCCTGCAGAAATCAGCAGACAGATCCCAAACACTCCTGTCTTTTCCATGGCAGATACCATAAATATTTTGCTGTAATTCAAGACAATGAGCTGAGTTTAATAGTGGTGTATTTGTAGAGATTTTGGCCCTTTTTCCTGAAATGGAGAGTTCTGCACAGTGGTGGGAAATAACTAGGATTGCTTAACTCCTCCCCCATTTCATTTTCGCAGGTATATCTTTTTGATCAGCTTTTTATATATAAATATGCAGCATATGTTTTATGTCAAGAGAAAACTGTTATTAAATGATGGCAGGCAAAAGCTAGAAAAAAGAAAAAGAAATATATTTGAATTATGCTGCAGAGAGTATGAAAGTGTCTAGAAACACACACAGAAATGACTCTGTCTAAAAGGTGAATCAAGGGTTGATTAAAACATTGCTGATATCAAAGGAAGTTGTTCATGTTGACTTTGGGTGAATAGTGAAACATCAGGTGCCATCAGCACCAGCTCCAGTCAGTGATTTCCACATACATCCTCCTGCTGTCCCTGGCACTTTTGCAGCAGGACTCTCCAGCCAGGTTTGAAAACTCAAGGAAATCTGGTTTGTAACAGACAGAGGGGACTCTGGAGCAACTTCTGCAGTGTCCTCCTGCTCTGGCTCCTGGGAACACCTGTGGGGCTCTCCCGGACTGTACAGGGCAGTTGGCCAGAACCAAGGTCCACCCTCCTGGGAAGTGTTCCCAAGAGCAGCAAATGAGGCTTCCACCTTTCTGTGCCTCCACCTACTTCCCTGTTCCTTTCTCTTTCACTGACTTTTCTCTGTGGGTCAAGATGACACATGAACCTTCTCTAATCGTGGCCTATCTCATTCCAAATGGACAGTTATGTGTTGTTTCTGTATTCTTCCTATCTATCCTTTCTACTTTTCTTTCAGGTAGCTCTATTTGTTGCTATCACGTGTTTTTTCCCATAAATATTCTCTTTCAGCTCTTGATACCTCTTTTTGTTACCAGAGTCATACATTCTGCCCCTTCTCACAGTAATCTCCTGACCTTCAGGTAATATACAGTACTAAAATAGATGGAGCCCATTCTCTTTTCTCAGCCAGCACCAAGTTTCCAGCCCTGCTAATGTTATGTACCTGGGGTCAAGTTAAGATGAGTTCCACAGAAAAGATATTTCTTTTACTTTGGTAATTTAAGATAGAAATAGAGAGCCAAGGGTACAATAATTGAAGAATAGCTCTTCATGTAACAAATCCAGTTTGACTGTGAGGAGCACAGAGTAACCTTCTAGCATTTTGTCAGAGATTCAAAAGTACACTGAAAGGTTGAAGATTTTCCTTCTACAATCAGAGTCTTAAAATACAAGCAGCTGACTTGGTTTTCCTTTTTTCCTTTTCTTTATTTTCTGTCTGTGTGGCATGCAATGGTGCAAATAAATGAAATCTGAGCTTGACAGCTGAATGGCATCACACTACTTCTTGCTTTTAATACTATTGAAATTAAAACCCAGAACAAGTTACAAGAGAAAGGTCTGAAGCTCACCATCTCATGTCTACAAACATCAGAGCTCCCTTGAGGATGGAATTTTCATCACATGAGAAATCCTGGAAGTTCAGAACTCAAACACTGCATCAGTGGTGTCTGGTGAAAGCCACGTCTGTTCAGGTCCCTCTGTTAAAAATGCCCATCCTGTCTCTGCTGATTTCCCCCCAGAGGTGTGGCTGTACCTGCTTTCTGCCAACCTTTGTGTCCAAAGTCACTTTTTTCACTGTGAAACAAAAATTATGCTCCATGCAAACAGAAGGACTTTTGCCAGTTATACCACTAGAGGATCAGGTCCACATATGGTTACACTTTGTTTACCATTTTAAATAATCCAGAAGTTTAGATATATCCAAGAGAAAAATTAATTTAAAAGTCTGATGGCATTCTTAAATGGTTTTTTACTTGAATAGAGATATATGGATTTTTTTTAAGTCAAATAATAGGTTTTTCCATTTTAGATAAAATTCCAGCTGCTGTAATGAAACAGGACAGTGACAGTTACATTGGGAGGAACCTCTTTCTTAGTTGTCTTGCTCATCAAGCTGTTACACAGTGATAGCAAGCACCATCATAACAGCTCCAAGTGTTGTGTTAGTAAATACCATATGCATGTCATTTTTTACTTCCAAAGAAGGTCTAAGGAGAAGAAAAGTATTTGATGGAAATGATATTTAGTCCTGAACTTAGCTTCACACTGGGGAAGAATGAAAATTAAAGCTCACCTAAACATAGAGAAAATGCAGCCAATCACAGCTGAAGGATTAGTAAAAAGTGTTCAAATATTATGTGAAAGTTTTAATTACACAGAAAAATTATAAAATGCCCAGTAATTACAGTATATTGATTCCATTTTTTTTCTTGAAATGCTAAAACTATTTCAACACACACAGAATCAATAAACATAATTAAAATATGAGCTCATCAAAACAGTAATTAAATGTACTTAACAGCTTTTGTGGCTTTTCTCCATATGGTTACTGTGGGAGTGTGAATCTGGCTTGCTAGATAAATGTAACAAAATAAAGTGAAAGCCTGGGAAAAGATTACTGTGGTATCATAAGCAAATACAATAAAGTCTAGCTCTATAATAAGTTCCAATAAATCAAAAAGTTGACAAAGGAAGCAGTGTTTACAATTATTAGAGAGAAATTCTGGATGTTTTATATTTTTATGGGATTAACACTATCATGGACTTAATACAGAAGCCAAATCAAATCTTTCTTCCATCATTAAAGCTGTTCTACTGGAAGACTTTCTATTCGATGAGAGGTATTTGGGAATGTTATGGGCTCCCTGGTGCTGGTGACAAATCACTTGACAGCTGTCACTCAGGGGCAATCCACCTCCAGGACCTACGACAGCTGCTGTGATGTGCCCTTTGGAGCAGCAAATCTCTCTCTGGCGATTAGATAAAGCAGCATGACTGCCAAGCAGAAGGTAAATTAGGTGCTCAAAGTGGAGTGTGGGAATGCTTCTCCACCCTTCTCCCTTCCTCCTCCCTGGGCACATGTGCAGTGCCATAGATAATACAGGAAAATCCATGGGCAGTGCTTTAAAAACCAAACTGATGCACAGTCTCTAGAATGAATGTCTCCAGAAAGCACCATGGTCCCTACAGGCTACACAGCTCTTCCTCTGGCTGCCTTTTCTGGAGTCCTCACCATCTCTCTCTGCCATGTCCTTTGAGACCCTTGGGAATTACAGCATTTCAGCTCCATTTCTGCATCACTGCCGTGACAGGCAGATCACGTGCTGTGAATGTATCTCGTGTGTTGGCTGGATATAAAGAGGTTTGCAGAGATGTGAAGGGAACTCTTACCACCACGGCAGACATTGTGTAGCAAAAAAGTACTAGAAGAGTGACAATGTGGTGAAACACCATGACTAAACTAAAAAAAGTGAGATAAATGTATTTTTCTAGTGCCCAATGCCCAGCTTGTATTGACAACATTGGCTGTATAAATAAAGTTAATTCTGCCTCTTGTTTTCCCTAACCACCTCTTGACTTGGGAAAAAACAAGTGCATTTCAAACTGTGTTGCATAACAGGGTATTTTAAAGATAGTCACAATTTCCTCAGCAGTTTATGGCCACCAGCAGACCTCACACCTTAGTGCTTTAAAAATGTGAACATTTATTTTAGAAGCCTTGTTTAAATCCACTCCCAAATCCCTAAACCCAGCTGAACTCAGAGAAAGGAATAAGACAATGTATTAGAATTTCTTACACATTTTTCCAAAAATAATCACTAGGGCTTTTTCTCGGGCCTCA
>JAOXXN010000082.1:29841561-29856146 GCA_026770055.1 Myrmophylax atrothorax | reverse complement strand
ATAAAACCTCCATTCTCTTGGGTCTGACAATAACAAAAAAAAGGCATCACCACTGAAGGAATGGCTCATTTTGCAGTGTGGGTGGCAGAGAAACTGGCCAGGAAGGGACATTATACACAAAGTGGTGGGATCTGGCAGCACAAGAGGTTGAGCTACAGCCTGAAGAGACTGGTACAAGTGTATCCCAGCTGAAGGGATATCCCAGGCCATGGATGAATCCTCCTATAAATCTCTGCACCTCTTTCCCCAAGCAGGCAGCATCAGAAGTGCCTTTGGCAACTGGGTGATTGCTCACTGAAAAAGGGCAGTGCAAATGTTCTCTGTCACTTGCTCAAAGTGACTTCTGGTAGTGAAACTCTGCTGTTTGACCTGTTTAAACCCATTTAATCGGCTTCACTCATGCAGTCAGTAATAAAAACAGGGGAGTGGCTGTACCACCATATTGGAAAGACTGATCAACCTCTGGCTGCAATGTGGTGAGAAATAGGGGAATTTAACCCATCCTGCAGCCACAGCAGGTGTGCACATACACAGAAAATCACCACGTTAGTCTCACACCTGCCCTTGCTTTTGTGTGTACATGGAAGAAGCAGAAGGAGAAGGACACTACAGAAGTGGTTGAACTAAAAAGTTCAACCTGAAAATGCTCCAAAACTTTCTGTGAGTGAGGGAGGGACCTGTGGAACTTTTAGTGGTACTGTGCCTCTTCCCTGAAAGCCTATTAATTAATCATAAAGACTCAGCTGGAAATACTTCCTTTGGAAAAAAAAAGAAAAAACAAAAAAGAATGGAGCAATCCAAATTTGTTTTCTATTAGGCATGGGACACAGATTTGGATGAAGTATTTAAAGACCAGTATTATAGTTATTCGGGTATCTGCCTCCCATGCAAATTGAGAGGTCATTAGGAATTTGTAAACTATTTTTACTGCCCAGGAAAATAATAATTAAAAAAAACCACAACAGCCCATAAAATATTTATTGTTGCTGTGCCTCAAGGAAGGCCACATTTCTTGTCTCTGAAATTCTTTGGATACAAACCTGTTGATGAGTAGTTAAGCTAATTCCTGTGTGTGCTGGACCCATAAATTCATAGACTTTAGTATGAACCCAGGAGCAGCCTATGTTATTGGTTAAACTGTTTTCATCTCAAACCCACCCTGAATCCTCAACAAAAATAGTAGGCCATATGCCCAGACTGCAGCTAGAGACCCTCATTAGGCATCATTTGCATCCTATTAACCACTGAGCTGTGGGTCATTCGCTGCCTGTCAACCATTCAAGTAATTTCTTTTGTGTTAATTAGTAGAGAAATAAGGAGTTAATGAAGATCTTATGATCTGTGATGATTCATCTTTGTTGTTTCAAACGAATCCCTGCTCTCTGAGCACTCCAATGAGCTCCTACACACCAAATAATAGAGAACTAGTCAGAGGGAGCTTACTGCAGCCTTTGGAGTGTTGTTCTCCAGGGACCTTTTGCATGGTGGGCTTTGTTAGCTAAAGATTAGAAGGAGTTAATTGCTTCAAGATTGCTAGCAGATTAGGTTACAGGGTGTGTTGTATCTGTATAAGCGTATGTCAGGTCTAGTTAAAGATAGAAGATGCTTATTTTAATAAAAATATGAAAGAATTAATTTGTCATTACAGTGAAAATCTTATTTCTACTCTTAATTTAAGTACTTGCAGATAAATGCAGTGCTGGTTTTGCTTTGCTTTCCTTCTCAAAGTGGGGGAAGTACAGCTCTTTGTTGGACTGTATGGCCTCCCAGGCTGGGCCCAGGCTTTTATTGGACATGCCATCCCTATTGGAGGAGGGTAGAGCAGGGTTGGACAGATCAGGGTGTTACAGCTCACATCTCCTATGGCTCTTCTTCCTCTCACTCTGAGGGAATGAGGGCTCATGAGCTCACTGAGGGGTTTGTTAACCCTCCTCCCTGGAAAACTGTTTTTCCTGGAATGCGGGAAAATCCCACATCTTGTATCTCGAACACTTGAGACCTGAAACCTCACAGTGGGATGGCAATATCAATTTCATGGGGTCCAATTTTCTCTGGCCCCAGCAAGGACAAGAATCTCCTACTGGGTTTGCTCTTTCTATAGTGGCCACAAGTCTCTGTCCCTACAGGGAGCTGATGGTGCAAGACCTTTTTCAGCCAGATGCTGTTAGTCCTAGAGATGGCTGGAAACTCCTTTTTTTTCCAGACTCTTAACTTCAAAAATAAAAAATAAACAAAGAAACCCTCACAAGCCCTTTCCCAAAAGAATTTCCTCAACATCCACACTAGCTCTGATACTTAGGGGTATTTATTTTCTCAGTGAGCAAATATGGTTGAAAGTTTTGTTTCTTCATCCCCTATTTGATTCCTCTAGAGCAGGGATAATGGCTCAGGAACCAGGCTGGCATGGCTGGACATGTTAATGCATCTTCTCCCTCCAGTGCCTTGCTGCAGAATGTTACTTCAAGTAGGAACACTGGAATATGCACAGACCTTTATAATCTCTGACCTGCATATATAATAAAGTAAACCAAAAATACAATATTCTGGGGTGTAAACCAAAGCAGGTCAATAAAGAACAGCATCTTGATATAGAAGATAGCTGCTGCTTCTCTTGCCCTGCTGGCAATAACTTCTGGAGAGAGGCTCAGCAACATTCTGAGCTCACATGATGGGGCTACATGGAAAAATGGTATCAGGAGCTGCTTCAGGGCAAGAGACAACTATTCCTCCTTGCTTGTGGTACTTCAGCTCTTCTAGGAAACTTCCTTCTACTTAAATTAAAAAAAAAAAAGTGGGTAAAAAAAGAACTGAAATTAATTATTTAGGTTTGCCAAATATTTTGAAAAGTTTTTATTTAGGCCCTTTTTTTTCACCCTGTACATCTATCAGGTAGAAAATAAAATTAGTTATTTGTTCAGTGCTATATTAAAGTGTCTGTGAATGATGAGGTGTGTTTTAGCAATGAACAATATCCTAAAAGAGCTCATGATCTGTCTGAAAAATGCACCACTCTCTCTCCTCTGGTTTCGCTCTCATAATACATTATTTAGAAATGTCCATATCTCTGAAGAAATACTGTGCAAATTACAAGGATACATCTGGGGAACACTTTTTACATGCTATTGTGAAAATTGTATGGTTTTATATTGTATAATTGTATAATTACAAATATACAATTGTATAATTCATATCTTCCTGGATGAAAGGGGAAAAAAGTTGGATATTTGGCTCCTCTTAGTTTTTTTCCTCATTTCATGGGTAAAGGCATGGGGAGAGGAGACAGGAAAGCAGCAGAGCTTAGTCCCATCTCCCATTCCCCAGGGCTTGTACAGGTCCTGTGCACTGCCCAGCAGATGGAGAGGGCATGCAGGACCAGGCATCCCTGTGTGCTGAAGGAACTGAGCTGTGCCACTCCTGGCACGAGGATCCTCTCTGCATCTGGGAGAGGGAAATGTCCAGGGATGCTTTGCCTGGGCTAGGACAGCAGCACTGGTGTGCCCAGTTAGAAAATCTCTCCCTCACTGGTTCATTATGTTACCGTCCCTCTCAGCTTTAATTGCTCTAAATGAAGAGAGGTTTCACACCACCTGGATGTCACAGGGAAAAAAATCCTACCTTGTCCCTACACACATGAGGGGAAAAGGGAGGCCAGTGCAAGTGATAGGGAAAGGTGGCTGTGACTCTTGTGCAGCTTCAGAGAGCTGGAGGAGATGGGAATGTAATTGTAGGCATATCAGGCATCGGAGAAATCAGGGAGAGCAATCAGGGGATGGGGTGGGAGTGGGGATGCAGCTGCCAACACACAGCCCAGCTCCTCTTCAAATAACCACAGATAAACCAAGTGAGTGCAGGGCCACTCTGTAAGCACCCCCTGAAGTCTAGCCCAGGTTTCACTGCCTGAAGGAGCAGAGTGACAGCTATAGTGATTTTTTTTCTTCTGCGACATCAGTCAGAAAAGAGACGCCTTTTGTGTGGGGGCAGGAGTGGGGGAAGAGGCAGAGAGAGAGAAGAGAGAAAAAAATAAGCAGAAGTAATTTATTCGGGATCTTTGAGAGGATAATAGCCAATTATTTGTTTATAACACTGGTTAAATTTTCATTAGGCAGATTAATGGAATATCATGTACTGTCAACATTGGACTGAGGGGTGGTCTGTAAGAGATAAACGGGCAAACAGTCGATGTGTCTCCCTGAGTAAATTAGTTTTTGCTTTCCTGTTTTTCATATGAAAATGGAAAGGTGGACAAGGTGGTGCATTTTAAAACAGGTCTCAAGATGGGCCAAATCAGTTAAATATGAAAGCAATTCTGGTAATAAATACATTATAATAACTTAGCATCGTGCCTATCATTTTGATTTCATGAAAGTCTAGGATAATGTAGATTTTTAACCTGCACTCTTAATAGACATTTCCTCTTCCTGAACTTCAGCGTTTCTTGCTGTGAGGTGAAAGCATATTACTTTTTTTTGCCTGATTTTTCTGTGTAATCTGTTCAGCATTACAGCTGGTAAGTGCTAGAGGCTCACAGCTCTTTCTTGTGAATTCTGGTATTATCATACTGGATAGCATGAGCAGTCCCCTCTAAGTACTGTATTATCAGCATCAGAACCCCTGAGTGGATATGGTTGCATATCCTCCTCTTTTGAAGTCAGAATATTTCTTAACATATTAGCCTGGGATTTTCAGACAAGACATGGAGAGGCAGACACCCCAATTTCTATGGGAGTCAGGCCCCTAAGTCCACTTAACCTCTTTGAAAATCTCAAGGCATTTCCCAGAAAAGCATCATCACCTCAATTTGACTTCAGGCTCTGCTCTGCTTCTCCAGGTGCTGTGCGGGCAAGTGGAGAAGGGACGTCCTCTCCAGTGAGCTCTAAAATACTCAGAAGGTTTAGAACAGCCCCAAGACATTTCAATCAGACTTGACCCCTAATAATTACAGAGCAAAAAAATGGCCTTTTACTATTACGAATGGCAGAATATTTATTTCTGATGACATATTATTTTGACAGTGCCACATAGGTTTGCATTTAGAGACAGAACTTGGTGACATTTCTCTTTTGAGTCACAAGTCTGCTTGTGAATAATGGTAATTCTTATGGTTCCTAAAATTGCAATTTTAATATCCATCTCTAGAGAAATGATCAGACACTTTGTTTACAAAGGTCCCAAGCTCTTAAATAAGGTGGTAATAGAGATTCCTAGACATAGTGAGGTGAAAACTTGTACTTCTCATGTGCTACCCTGACCTTATCAAAACACCTGTAAAGAAAACAGAGATGAGAATTAAGCAACAATGTATGGCACTGGTCTGAAAATATATTCCTTAGGTTTGTTGTTGCAGCCTTTGGAAGTCAATTTGCTTTATTTTCATCAACCAGAAGGCTCACTGTGCTCTTCTTCTGCCACACAACATGGTACTTTGCCATGTGTCAACAGAAGGAGCAGCAGCAGCAGCAGCATCCTGTCTCCAGACCCTGATGTCTCCATACTGATCTTGAGAGATAAGATTCTTAAATTCATTGTATTGTATTGTGAACTCCTTTTTTTTTCCCCAAGAAAAATGTATTCATGGGTATGTATAAGGTTTTTCTGATCTATACATGGTTTCTACATGCTCAATAGTTTTGACTGTGGTTTATTCCCTTCCTTTCAAAAAATTGGAAGGAAATCTTCAACAAAGATTTTAGCTAAGATTCTTAGGTTATATTTTGTTTCTTGTATGTACCCAGATCCCTTTGACCAGTTTAAATCTTGCCCACTTCCAGGAAGAAGCCTTTAATTACACCTCTATCTAAGTAGTGTAAATGAGATCAGAACAGATCCCTGACAGCAATGCCCCATGAATTATGCCAAGTATCTTTTCTAGTTTCTGTTATATTTTTGATTGTAAGTTGTTGCTGTGATGCAGACTGTGATCTGTGCTGGCATCTTTAAGGAGTTCAAATGTTTGCTAGAAAAGTTATGGATGTCTGTAATGAATGGGGTTATCTTCACTACTCATCAGTGAAGAAAGAATAGCACTAATAATGCAAGTAAATTCTCATCTTGCAGATGTTTTTCTGTTTCATCTTGGAAGTGAATCTGTGCACTCATAAATCTTGCTTTGGTTTAAAACCAAAGAAAGAATTAGTATTCTAGCAAGTCCTCTCCACAGAATGACATTCATCATTTTCAATGTAAATGAAATGTTGCAAGAACTGATAGGCTCAGTTTTTCTTGTACGAATTTAAAAGATACATGAATTTTGGAGTGAAAAAAAAAAACCAAACCAGAAAAAAAAAAAGAATTGGTATGTACTTGTTTTAAAATGCTGTAAAATTTGAAGTCTATCCCTCAGACAATTCTAAGAGGCATGGTAGCAACAAACAGAGGTTACTCCAAAACTGCCAGCATCAGTTCTGTTATAGTTCCATCAAAGAAAAATATTTGCCTAGAAAGGAATTAATTCTCTCCCTTTATCCAGAGTCTCCATTTATGTGAATGGAAGGTATGCACATATATATATATATATGAAGGTATCTTTTTTCCTAACAAATAGTCCATATGATAAACTCATAAGGGGTTTGTGGAATATTTATCTTTCCCTTGCTTGCTGTGAGCCAGACTTCTCTTACAAGGGATATAATTAGCAAAAGCATCAAAGCAGACATATTTTTAGCCAGAATCCTTCATTTCCACAACATTCTTCCAACACCTCCCATTCTGGGGGAAAAAAAAATCCCACCCATAAGGATGAGACTAAATGTGAGATTCAATTTGTGCACACAGATATCTACCATTTCAGAGGATGGCAAATTTCCACCTCCTTAAATGAACAGGTCTGCTTTTACTGAGAGACTAATGAAGGCTGACCCCCTATTAGCTATAAAAGGAGCCTCAGTTTAGTTGGGGTTTTTAATCATCTTAATGCAATTTATCTACTGCATAGGGAGACTAATCTCCACATTTCAATACATTAGTTAAATTGAGATTGTCTCTATACCGTTCTGGGATTAGTAAATGTACTAGAGACTTGACTTTTTCCTTGGATGTGATTTTTGCCTTTCAGGCCATCCTCATTAGTGCCCCGTACCTGCAGTACTGGAAATAACCAGCAACAAACTGTATGGTAGCTGAGGCTTTTAAAGGACACTAAATCAGTCAGACTCCCAAATCCCATCAAAGGACAGTTGCGCTTGGTCCTTTCCAAATCCCTTTGGAAATCCCAACGTTAATTCATTTAAAAGGATCAAATATGTCCTGCAAAACAAGAGCCTCAGTGGCTGCTCTGGTAGCAGGACAGAAAGAATAAAGTTACTCTCCAGTGAATCTCAGAATACTTTCCTTTGGAAATGGCCAGTGAGATCTCCTGGGGTGTTATCATACATTAGTTTCATATAAAACCACTGATAATACCCTGAGACTCACAGATATGATCTCTCCTTCCAGTTATATTTGAGCCTCTGATGGTCAAATTTGGCCAACTCAGTTTTAAATACAACACCTAGAATGTTAACAAAATATGTTTCATGAGGCTGGTAAAGTGGCTGCTTTTTATTTCAAAGCTGTTGACTTCAAAGGCTGCTTGGATTGTGTGTGTGTGTGTTTTCTTTTAAAAATCTTCATACTGTTTCTGTCTTTTTTTCTCACTATCAAATAGATCATTACATTTTCAACACTTAAGGACAAAAATTCTTTTCTCAGATCTGCACGGCAGATCTTGACAGTAATATTCAGCTCTTCCCCACATGCAGGGAACTCCTGTTGACATCAAGGGGAGAAAAGGAGACATGTGCAGGTAGGTCTGAAGAGAATCCCAGCACTGAGATCCTCCAGCCAAGGTCTGGTGGGAAATCTGAACCTGTTTCCCAAATGCCCTTGGGATTTTGGCACCCAGTTTCCCTTACTTTTTCAGCAGCTGATCTTGAGGAGCCATTGAACACCCGTTTGCTGGCACCATCTGTGCTCAGAATTGCGGCGTTCAGGGCCATATTGACACTCCCTCACATTCATCTGCATATTATTCCCGTGTCGCCAGGGTTATTTCTGATAAACAGCAGATGTGATTACCCCCATCACCCAGTCAGTTGGCTGTGCATTTAGGAACAACCCCCTTGTCTTTCTGAGGACTGATATTGTGCTGTGTGGTTGCTGTGAACCTCAGCATTGGGAAGATCATGTTTGGGGTTGTGTTTCTTTCTATCCCACAAGCTTATTCATAACACAAACTCCATGGCAAGCATCAGTTGATGCCCAAGGGAGGAAATGTTTACTTGTTGATTGGTTGTATTTGGACTTTTGGGGAGGGCTTGACTTATCTCTATTAATACTAACAAATTATCTGTAAAACAGAAGAAACTTTTGATAGAGGGCTGCTTATTACAGTTCAAAGTGCCAGGAGGTCGATGCTGCTCTCCACTAACATGTAAGGCTGTGTTTCATTTCTCTTTCAAATTTTACCATGAATGTATTTCCAGAACTTTTCTTAGCATTTTTTCCCTATCTCTTCAAACAATGAAAACAAATCTAATGCCAAAAAAGGTCAAGTATGAAAAGAAATAGTTCAGTCATGTTAAAATGTCTTCACCCCAAACCCCAGCTACCATGGAGAAGGATTAGCCATTTAAATGGGCAGGTTTTTTGTTTTTTTACAAAGCTGTAAGGTTAAGTTTGTTTCTTCACTTCTCAATTCAACATTGCATTGTGTAAGTTTAATGAATAGCACAAGGAGGGAGAATAAGTTAAATAAGGCAAATAAGGCCGTCGCTAACTAGTTATATGATTAATTCTTTGCTCGAGCTCTTTTACTCACATGGAGTGTTTGAGTACATGTTATGAAACATATACTCAAAATCAGTCGTTCAGTTATTTAAAGTTGCAAGGTTTTTATTTATATAAATGTACATCTGCTGTCAAACAGAGCAGCTTAAAGGGAGTCTTGCTGGGAACAAAATTCAGACCAAGATCCAGGATGATGGAGAATAAGTCTCTAAAAAACCAGAGGTTTTTATAATGCTGGTGAAAACATTTCTCAGTCATACCCTAACTGACCTCTGTATATGACTTTAGTGAAGGGTAACTACAGAACTTTGCCTTTGGTACCACCCTCTCTCTGTTGCAGCCATCTCCTCATGATGGGTTTGTCCGTGGTCTCCTCTGCACATTAAAGGGAGAACAGAGGAGATCACACTGTTGGGAAGGTTCATCCAAAGCTATCCTCCAGTGAACAAAACCTTCTCCAAAGCTTTGCAAGAACCACTCCTGAGCAACAGGTTCACACCAGAGCTGTTGTCCTGTCAATAGAAGTGTAAATCACAGAGCATGGGCTTCCATCTCTCAGAGGACATGTAAAAGCAAACAGAATGCTGTATTTCCTGTACACGTGTATGCAGTCCCCCAAGCCCTCAGCCAAACCAGAAAGGAGTGAAGGGGACTTGAGACACTTGTTGGATAATGGGAAGATTCATGATAACCTGTGACCATCCAAAAGCATCTGAAGAGCATATCTGACCCTCAGCAGAGAATCATTTCCCCAGACTTGCCAAACTATGCATACGAAAGAAAAATATTCCTGTGCTGCAAATCAATGTATGTCTTTCAACAGAGACAGATTTGAATACCAAATTTTTAATGATGCCTGATGATCTATTTACAGGGGAGCTTTCAAAACTTTAGTAGCAAAAACCCCCTGATATGGTGGGGTTTTCTTCTAAATTAATTATTGGGATGCTGCCTCTGTCTTCATCCATATCCTCTGTTTCCTCTGCATGGTCATGATAAGTTAAAAAGAAAGATTGACATTTCCTTATATTTTAGAGCTGACATGAAAACTTATCCAAGCTTTGCATCCCCAACTTTCAGAATACCAGCAGGAGCAAGTAATTGGGTCTGGTATCACTCTCACTGTTGGACAAGCACTGCTGAACTGTGCTGACAGTCATTGACATTCACACCCAGCTCACTTCAGCTACAGGGGTACCACTGATACTGGGGGATATTTTGGAGACTGAATTGCTGCCCTGCACAATGGGCAAAAGAAGGGAAGGGATTCTGAGAGGCAGGGCTGTCTTGGGGCACCTTGTTTTCTGCAATGGGCATGCCATGGGGAGATGGGATTTGAGGCTGGGGCCAGCCCCTGCTATCACGCTCCTGGCTTTGAGGGGTCCTTTTCCAAGAGGACCAAGCTGGGTTTTGCATGTAAGAAAAAGCTACACCTCCAACAGGCCATGGATGTCCCTTTCTGGGAAGAGCATAGAGAACTCTCAGTCTCCGAGGTTATTATTTTGATTTTATTTTTGGAACTTGGGTGTATTTTTTATTGTTACTGTTGCCTGTTAAGGCAATGCAATTTCAGAAATCCACACACACCCCAGAGCTTTAGGATCAAATGGAAAACCGAATAAATCAACATAATATTGATGATGGATTAAGACTATTTCCGGCAGAGTAATCTCCTCTCACAGTGCATCTGTTGAGGAGGACTCTCTTATCCTTTTGGGCACCTTTTAGGTGTATTAATTAGTACCAGCTGTAACTGGTACCAGCTGTAACTACTTCAACTCTGAGAGCTGCTGAACGAAGGCCCCGCCTGGCATTTGGAAAGCCCCTTGGAGTGAGTGTACCCTCCCTGATGGGCATTAGGGATGCAGGAGTAGAGGAGGACATGTGCTGGGATGATCAAACCCTGTGTGGCTGTAGACTGTGTGTATGAGGTGGGACATGGCCATAAGCCCTTTCATGACATTCATGCTCTCCTACCCTTTTAAAACACACAATACCTCTAAACATAAAACTGATTTTCAAGTATTTAATTTATAATTTTAGGTTGTTATGAACTAGACTGATAGTCAGCCAGTGTTTTTGAATGGTTCTTGAACTGTTGCAGACATAAAATATTACAGGACTATTTCAACTTGATCAGATACTATCTTCCTTCATGCAGCTGGTACTGCCTTTTCATTCTGCAGAAAGGTGTCTGAGGTCAGGGAGTGCCTTCCTCTTTGTCTGGTCTCTATTACCTCTCTCTGGAAAAAGTTGTCCTCTAACAGATTTTTACCCCAGCATGCCTTTTTGGGACTGATCCTTTAAATTTCACAGAAACAAGCTGCTACAGCTTTTGAATGAACTTGCTGCTATTTGCTCTCACTCTCTCCCTTTTCCAGCTGGTAAGTGTTAACTCACATTGCCTTTCCTTGCAGGTTTTCATTTCTTATTCCTGGGAAGTACATTTTCACATGGGGGGGAAAAAAAAATCCCATAAGTCCTAGCAAATCCATTTAAACGCAGATGTAGCCATTTTACGGTTGTTGCTATGACAGTTTGGCAAAGGTTATGCATACTGTGAAACCTGTCTTCTGAGGAAAGAGAGAGATCCACGTATGAGGCAAGGCAGAAGGAAGGTGGAACCAGCCTCATCCACGCTGTTTGTTTGGTAGGGAAAGCAGAATGTGGAAGGAAACTCTGCTCATCGTGATATCTCTTCCACTACGCCCTCAGCATATAAATGGAGCTCAGGGTCAGTGAAATTATAGAAGCAGAAGATTGGTTGTGGGAATGGGAAGATGAAAAGGGGGTGATTTTTTGGTTTATCCTGATTCTTCAAGCAGAATTTAGTCCAGACTAGTAGAGAAGAAGTACAAGTCTACCAGAGAACGTCTCCTGTCTGAAAGATGTTTTAATCCATGTAATGCTGCACATGGTTCAACCCTTAATACAGACATGTTTGAATGTTTAAAATGCTTTTGTGTCTCACAGCATTGTAACAAACCTTATTTGTCAAGACTAAAGCCATATTTAGTGAACTGTGAGGTAACCCCTGATAGTTCATTAATTTTGTTAATATGATGCATTTCTCAGTGTAAATAAAGCCCAAAAGGAGTCAAAGGTCCCTTTCAGAATTCCTATAGAAGCATCCTTTGTGTCTTAAGAAATCTTCTCTGGAAATCAAAAGTGATATTCAACAATTGAAAAAAAACCCCAAACAATAAAATTTGTTAAAGAGTCATAAGGGTAAAGTAGATGTGCTTCGAGCTCAATGCAATAAATGCAGTTTAGCGTGGTTGTTTGGCTTTCTCTGGAACAAGTGAGTTAATTTTTGACTCTTAAAATTGATTTATGTGAAATCTCATCTTGACATCATTTCTAAATTTCAGTAAAAACCTAAAAAATGTAGACCAAATTAACAATTAAAACATGAGTTGGGGCCAAATTAAATGTTTGGTTATTTTTTTTAAGCTGCCTTAGGGAATCTCTCTGAATATAAATTTATTTGAGTATTATTCATGATATAATAAATACTTGAAGACAGAGAATAAATGTATGTTCCTTGTTTACGTTAAGTTATTCCAGGGTTGAATTTGACCCAGTATGGTTTAAGTTATTCTTAACACAATCAGAATATCAGAAGCTTTTTTTTTAGTAGCAGCATTCTCATAAATGGACAATTTTGATACTGTAGGATTTATAATTACTTTGTACATTTCATATATATAGCACAAAAGATCCAAATGCAGCATTTCCTTTGATAGGCTATTATGCCTGAATCCCCTATCACATCTTGTTAGGGAAATTTATCTTATGTTGTAGATTTTTAAATTACATTTACAAAATACAGAAACACCAAATGCATCTGTAGCTTAAAAAAAGAGATAAACTAAGGAACACACACTTAAAGACAATTACAATCATCCTGAACAGTATTTGACAGTGTTTCAGGATATTTAATCTGGAATTAGTCTTTTTCCTGAGAGGGCAGCATTTCTTTGCCCTGGTGAAAGAGTTTGAACTCCCTGCCCTGAGGAGCACAGCACAGCCCCAAGGCAATGTGATGATGCAGTAATTATGTTTTAAAGTGTATTTAAAGTGACATGGAAAATGGCAGTGAGAGGGAGGGGCATCAACTTCACAGCTGCCATCTGTTGGTAACCAAATTCTTGTGGTCCTTCTGGTCCCTGCACCCACCTGTGTCCCTGTGCACCCTCCAGCATCCCAGGGCCTGGGTGACAGCCCAGGGAAGCCAGGACATCTTTCTCCTCCTGCCTGGGAGAAACATTTTCAGCACCTCAAACTCTCCACCACCCCTTGAAATCCATTTCCACCCAGATGTGCCTAGGAATGGGAAGGAATAGAGGAATCACTTGATTGCTGAAAGGTGAAGGGATGAACTTACACAGCCTTGGTATCACAAGCAAATCTCTTCACTCCTCCAAAAGACCTTTGGAACTGTTGGGTCTAGAGGGGACCGGGATTACCTTAACCCAAGTCCCCTCTATATGAATCTCACCCTGTTAGGATGGGGGGCCAGAGAGGGTGGTGTGGGAAGATGTTTAACCTGCCACACAGGTGTTTCCCTGCATCCCTGCCTGTCCCCCTCCCCACGCTGCCAGCAGCATCACTCCTTTCAAAGGCAGCATAGCTCCAGGCAAATCTGCTCTGCAGATTGTTTCCATCCTCTGTTCCCCATGGTTCTGGCTCTGTCTGTGCCTTGGAGATATAGTAACTTTGCAGCTTGTAAAGATTTGTTTGCTCCACTACTCCCTCCCCCTACTCATTCCTTAAATCAATGACTGGGAGAAGTTCTTGGGTGTAACAGGTATCAGGGAACAGTTACACACCAAAGGAATCAGTGTGTCAGATAATCCAGCAACTCCACAACTAAGCACGAGAGCCCCCTTTCAGGGGGAAGTCCAGACATCCAAAGGCTTCATGTTCCTGATGCTCAGTCACTGAAGGGCCCAGCTGAGATAAAGAGTGATGGAGAAACAGCCGGTACCTGGCTGACACCTCCACACATTACCATTGCAGAAATGTTTACTAACAATAAGTAGTAATAATGAGATTTTATTACTTCCTGACTCCTAGTCTTACCTACAGTCCCCCAAGAAAAAAAGCCATGCATCTTGGAAGAGCTCCAGTGGGAAACAGCGCAGCTGCTGAGCAGAGGGTCCCTCAGAGCCCATTACCTGCTGTACCAACCTCCGCAGTGGCTTGCACTAAGCACAGGCTCTAGTTAATGCATCCATTTTCCAACTTCTCATGCTCCAGCTGTCTGAAAAGAAGCTGAAAAATCCCTTCTCTCTCTCCTACCACACACTTGCACAGCAGCTGTATTTCCCTGTGGTCCCTGGACTTGGAGAGCACATCACAGCAGAACTGGACCTACAGTCTGAAACTGTTTTGTGAGAAACCAGGCTGCTCCCCCACTGTCATCTCTGCAAAACTAATTCTTTTTCCAATTTTTCCTGCTTGACTTCTCCCACTTCTTTTCCTCAAACACACAGTCCTGCAAAACGTGCATTTTTGTGTTACTAAAAGGGATTTCTCACTGGGCCTGTGGAAGAATGAACACCAAAGGGTGGGTTTGGAGCTGTTCTTTAGAAAATTGCCTCACACACATCTCCTGGTACCCAGCTCCATGAGCAGTTCCCCTAGTTACTCTACACAGGACTTATGCTGACAGGGATTTGGAACTAGACTTTGGTCCACCACATCTGTGATGTCAGATCCCCTACACACGTGCATGTTGGTGAATTCCAATAGCTTCTGCTCTCAATCCACATCCAAATACATGACATTATTTTATATAGTAATTTTTCTTCAGTTTT
>JAOXXN010000082.1:29775906-29815652 GCA_026770055.1 Myrmophylax atrothorax | reverse complement strand
AAAATCTATTTACAATATTAAAACAATGTAGACCACTAAAGTTTAGTGGGCTACTGAAAGATCAAGTCCTTGTCTAATTAAAAATATCCCACTAACTGTGAATCTGTGGGGGCAATTAAAAATAATTCTGGAAAGTACTGTCTCCTGGGTTATAATGTGGGATTTTTATTTTCTTTTTCGTTTTTCCTTTATGATTTCTGTTCTTTTCTGGCTTTGTTTTGTTTAAAGGGTGAATTAACATCTGACTGCAGGCTTAAGCTTTGGGTTGCTTTTAATACCATATACTGTCATTTCTATTAGAAAGGGAGAAAAAAATGTTTCCAGTATTTTTTTTTCTTTTTCCCCTTTTGTCTACAATGTGTGTAAAGAAGAGTGACTGAAACAAGAGGTTGAGAATAGTTACTTCTTTCAAATCTATGTTGATTGAATTAAAATGTTTGAGTTTTATTGAACAGGGAAAAAGAGATTTTTAAAAGCCTATCTGTAGCCCCCCATAAAAGCATTTTTTTAATGAAACTTCTGTTTAAAAAGTATGTTATTAGCAGTATATCCTGTGCTGCGTATTAATAAAACAATGGAATTTTGTATTTCTTTTTCTCATAAATTACATAATTCAAACCTTAAAACACCTTTAATGAACACTGACTCGGCATGTGGCACTTAATAAAACTGGGCTAAACTCGTTTTCTGCCTGACAGGCTACCAGTGGAGAATGTGCCCTACAAGTAAATGATTAAGAGGCAGAAATCTTTTCTGGACTACTATTAAACACTTCAAAGATTTTCAAAGTCAGATAAAATGAAAAGCAAATGTGTTTCACTGCCTCTCAAATACCTCAAATGTTTTAGCAGGTGCAAGCAATGAAACCTTCTGTAGTGACAGCACTTTAGGGTCTGCAAAGTGCACCCTACTGAATTATGGGAATGCAGGGCTTACTTCATAAAAATTCATGATTTTAGATGAGGAGAGATGCATGTCCTTAATACCCATCTACATATGTAGCACAGAAAGAGAGTCCCTTTGTGTGTCCCAGTGTCACAGGCGTGTCTTAACCCTTGCTGGAACTGCTGGACTGTTTAGTGTTGAGCTTCATAGCCTTTAACCCTTGCAAACTTTGCCTTTATTTTAACCTCTCTGTGGAAGGGCAGGCAGATAGTCCATCCCCTGTGTTGTTTGTACTCCAGCAGATATTCCTGTCTGGGAGAGGAAAGTGCAGCCAGCTGGCAAGAGCTGCCCCTGGGAACCTGGCTGACCTGGCTGCATGACCTACAACAAGGCAACAACTCCTGTGTGTCTCCAGCCACGTTGTTCAGCTCCCTGTGTCTCAGTTTCCCCATGCCCTGTGTGAGCAATCCTATTCCTTGCCTCACAGTGTGTTACAGGTACTTAATGCCACAACGCCTGCAGGTATTAAGGAAACAGGGCTGAGTCTGGCTGCATTTTAAATGGTAGTCGCAGTCTAAGACAACTGAGGAAATTTCTTTAGTATTAATTTCTCTGGCATATAGATGAAAGTCTACACATATTAAATAGTTGTTCCTGCTTTGAACTTTCTCTTCTAGAAAACTGTAAATGAAAGTGGGTCTTATAAAAGCAAAGATAGGTACCATCTGGGCAGGTGCTGGTAACTGCTCTCAGGCTCTGCCGATTTACCAGACCATATACCTCAATCTCAGTCTGTCATACTTGAATTTGGATTCAGAAGGACTTTATCAGATGGTTGCACAGGTTTTGAGAGCAGGACCAAGAGTCTCTTTGTTGTGCAAGTTTGTTACGTTTCCTCTAATTGTGCTCGACTTTAACATTTAACCAACAGATATTTTGTTGAGGATTAATAAATGACCAGCACAAACTAAACATGCTATGGACCAGAATGTTATGGGCTCCACTTAGTTGAGAAAAAGCAGGAGAAAAAAACTGGTAAGACAGCTTTAAAAGCTGGTACAACAGTTTTAACCAAACTGTTGCTGAATTCTTCCATGATTCTGTATTTATTAGAAAGTGCCAAGGAATCAATTCTTTATATATTCTCTTTAACAGTGATGTAAATATGTTTTATTTACTTGCACCCTAAATGGGATTGTGTAGCTGGACAAAGGCATCACTTTTTCCTGAGCTACTGACAGGATATTTCCCTGCCTGCATCTCCAACGCCTCTGTGCCAAGCCTGGCTGCTGAGTGTCTCTCCTGCCCTGAACAGGCTGTGTGGCTGCACACCTTGCTGCTCATGTCCCAGGGGCTTAGCAAAGAGGCCTGAGTGTATTCACTGACCCCATAGTAAATCCAAACCCTGAGCTATTGCAAACAAAATACTGCACAGAAAAAGGGACCTGCAGTAAGTGCCAGTACAAGAGGGGAAGATCATAGATTTAATAAAATCTCATTATCCTGCTACTTGGCATCCTTGGAATCTATTTACCTTTGTGTCAAAGTGTTAAGTGAAGTGTCCAGCATTACCTCCCTGATGAATAATAACATGCATGATTAACTTTAAAACCCCACTAACGTAACTACATGCAAAGAATTATACTTATTGCGGTGTTGTGGTGGAAATTTTTACATGACCAGCAGCTTGACATTCAGTGCTTTGTTTCCCACAGCAGCTGCATCTTCACTCTTTCATGCCAATATCTGACTTCCTATGGGTAGATGGAGTGATAGTAATTCTTCTGCTAGGGTGTCTGTGAGTGCATAAATGGGAGGATGTGTAGTAAAATCCTGTTGTGAGCACAAATGTATTTAGTTGTGCAATAATAGAACCACACGAATGATCCCATATTAAAATAAATTCACAGAGCCTGACATTATGGAAGCTGAGAACAAATGTTTTACCATGTAATCCATAAAGAAAATTCATATAATATATAAAATAATCCAGATCAACTGAAAATATTTATGGGCCAGCCATGCAGCTGGTGTAAATCAGCATAGCTCCACTGAATTTGGTGGAGCGACAGCAGTTTAAGACGTATGAAGATTTGGCACCCAAGTAATTTGGATTTTCAGCAAGAAAACCCAGAGCTACTTCTCCTGTGGATTTGATGATTGAAACTCTGTTTAAAAGATTTTGTTTTGAAATTCTGACTCAAGAAAATCATATATTACAGTTTGAGTTTTGAACAGCTTTTGCTGGCTGTGGAAATGTTTCATTCATCACAGTTGGCACCAAGTATTATCTGAGATAGTGTAATGGAAACTTTTAGGGATTGACGAGGTTTTTAACATTTTACATGTGTATTTAGCCTTTCTATTTTTTAATATAGTAACAGGATTGTAGGACATTGGACTCTAACCCATACTCTGTTATATTCAGGAACAGTCCTTTCATTGGCGTCCAAGAGCCCTGGGTCGTTCTGTTGGTCAGCCAGACATATATGTGTATCTCATGTATTGTCTATATTTATTTTGTGAGATGGGGAAAATTAACATGCCTACCATTTACTGAGATGTTTGCACATGAGCATTACATCACACATTTAAATAAATACAGATGCATTTATTTCAGCATGTGGATATCCAGACATCTATGCTTGCCTGGCATGCATCTGGATAACTGAAGCATACGATTTCCACTTGTTTATAACTCCTTTCTTTCTGAACCAATTTTTTTTCCAACTTATCCAAGCCCACATTTCTCACTGGAGATTACATGCCAAGTCTGAACTGTTTTCAGTTACCCTAGCACAAGTTTAACATCTGAAACAATTCTTTAAGCATGCTTTAAACCAACCATATGGATTTTTACCAAACTTTCCAAAAGCTACAAAAGTATCAGCCTAAAGGAGTAATTTTTTTTTTTTTTTGAAAACTCATAAAGGGGCTTAGAAAGGAAGTACCTCTTTAACTAGCAAGGAAAACTCAACTACCAAAGAATTATTTTCAAGAAGGTCTGAAAGTCTGTTTCTGGGCAAACACATGTCCTGTTCTGTCTTCTTATGCTGGGCTGGGTAAATTCTGATTTCAGTCCTTACACATGTTAATATCCCTAAGAGTGTTATTTAAAACTTATGTTGAAACTAGAAGCTGGAATTTGTTCTCAGCTTTTACCACACTCTCAAAAAGGACTTTCCACCTGAGAGACCCTACCATTAAGTTCTGTGGGGTGTCCAGTTTTGGTCCTGAAGGAACAAGGTAAGGACATACGGGCTTCCAATTTGTTTGAAATCTGGAGCAAGAGACAGACCTGCCATAGCAGGAAACGGGATCTGGCTCTGAATTCCCTCCTTTGTGGTATGGGCTGGTACAACAGCACCTTGTGGCATGGCATGTAAATAGTTTGTGTTCAGGCTCAGCTAAGAGGGAAAGTGCAAGCAGAGCAGTCTGAGCAAGTCAACCCTGCTAACCTAAGCCCATCTGCTCGATTCTGACAGAAGCAAGGTAGATAATTTCCATATGGTGAGTTTTTATTCTAACAGGCTTCAAGTGTCAAATTTTTGGAGCTTTCTTTTCTTTTAAGGTATGAGACTCTTTTTTATCAAGCAGAAGAAATTAGGTTATCTTTCTGTGACAGCAGCAGATACTGCAAAGTCATTTGGAAGCACTTGTAAGACACTTTATTGCTAGAGACAGGCCTGCACTGCTCCTCCTGTCCAAACTGGTCCACACCACAAAAATCACTGGGATCTGCGCTGCTAAGCAGGAGGAGGGATGACACAGAGTCCCCCTTTGTTGAAGCCTATTTTAAGCTGGCGATGTAACTGAGGTAGCAGTACCTGAGGGCTCTGCTCTCTGAGAAGTTTTGCAGGCTTTCCTTTTGTGAGCTGTAAGTTGTCAGTGTTCCCATGAGAAACTACACAGACAGCAAATATAATGGCAAGCGTAAGCAGTATTTTAAGGACATAGGTGACAGTGAAACACTACCCTGGTTTTCCTCCCCATTTAGTCATGCCTTTCATCCCACCCTTGCTTGCAGGTGACGTGAATTTGATTATCCCAGCTACTCAACCACCCAATGAAAAACAGCAGCTCCCATCCAGAAGCAAATCAGCATGAAATCAGGCAGCTGACAATGGTTTCTCAAAAACTCCCTTCAATGTAGTTACTCTGTGGACTGGGTTACCTATTCAAACCAGGCTGAAGTGACACATCTGACCCAACCAAGCATCACTGTGTTTGCATTCAACCCATCCAGTCCTTTAATGTCCTCAGATTACAGTTGTGGTGGGAGGGAAACCTGAGGTGTTTAACAAATGCTATTATTTTATAAGCTTCTGTTAAATAGTTAGACAAATATTCTGTAATCCTTCAGGCTCATCTTAGGTCAACCACATAGTTAATGAACAATGATAACAAATTAGTAAGTTGAAATTGAAGCTTTGGGGAAAATGCCCCATCTCTTCATCACACGCCTGTGTGCACATATGCAGAGTCTGTTAAGCATTTACATTTTAGTTGAAATTTTCTTGCCACACTCGAGAAAAATAAATTTGCTGCTTCCAATAAGAGGATTGAAACCAAAGGGCATTTAATCTTTCATGATCAACAATAATATTTAAATGCTAGAATATATTAAATCTACTTACAGCAATCTCTCATTACACAAGCTGTATTTCTTTGCTAATGAACTGCATGTTTAAAAATAAAGTGTTACAAAAATGTTTGTAAAAATCTGCTTCACTTTTCAAATGTTTCACAGTAGAAACTGCAGGCGTTTCACATTTTTTACAATTCAAGCTTTAAAATTATGCAAGTATGTCTTAGCTGAAACACAGAATTCCTGCATTTGGAATTACAATACAATAGCAGAGCAGCGACTATTTTTCTATAACCATTGTCTTTCTCACCAAAGGCTAAAATTTATGGCAAAGTATGCAAGTGCAATAGTAGAGAGACACCAAATAGTCTCTGTCTTATTGCACTGATTAAACAGAATACCTAGAAAATGTAAATGACTGGATTTCCATGCTGGTATTGTAATGTTGCTTTATACCATGCTCAAAAGAATGACAGACATCACACAGAAGAAATACAAGCCTCTATCATGAATATCCTACACAGGTAGAAATTGTGCAGCTTTGTTCAGGTGAGTCCCTTCATGCATTGCCTTCCCCCCAAAAATGGCATGTAGATCCTGATAGCAGAAACAAGAAAGAAAGCTGTGGGGTCATCATTTAAGAAGGGGTTTTTTCCTTTCCTTTTAAATATTTCCTTCTTCTTTCCTGCCTATTGACTTGCTATCCTTTTATGCAGATGGGGTCAGTTTTTAACTAGAATTGTGTAGGATTTTAGGCACCAAAAGTGTTGCCATCTTCCTGTCATCTTTTCATTGTCCAGTGACAAAGCCCTTTGCAGCCTTGGAGAAATTTAAGGGAAATATTTCTCAGTGAGGTCCTGATGCAGTAAGGTGCTTAGCATCAGATAGGACGGGGACCTCTGGCAGAATCTATTCTGGTTTTAAGTGGTCTGTGAGAGATGCACTTTGCCCGAAATTCATTCCAGCCCAAGATTGTGAACATAGCGGACAATAGATGGATTGGTGTTAAACTATCCCAGATAACTGCTCATACATCTTTCCTCTGTCAGTGAAATTTGCCATGATGTGTTCAAAGCCAAGAGGCATTATTTGTGCTGTCCTGGATCTGTTAAGGAATGGCAGGGGGAGGACAGAGATACTTAGGGATTTAAAAGCAGAGAGAACTCTATGAAAGAGATAAAAGGAGTCAAATGCACAAACCCTATTTGAAGTCCTTAAAGCATAAGAAAAGAAAGTATTAGACTTACCACATAGGGAGAGCTGGAATTTGTGTAGCTCTGGCCCCTGTGAACTGTAGCTGCTATTTTAGGGGTGGTCTGAATGTTTGAAAAGCTAGCCTGAATTCACAAAACTTTTGCCTAGTACTTATAGTGTGTGCGCTTTTTTTTCTCTAAAAGTTGACTCTTTTTATTGTTGTTGTTTGTATGAACTACATCCTAGCTGATATATCTGTTGTCATGTTAGAGAGAGGAGAGAAGTCTTTGGAAGATGAGAAATAAAAAGGAGTGAAATACATTTCATACTGTAGATATGTGCATCCAGAAGTGTTTTCCCCATCAAGTCAACTCACTAGGTCTGGGACAACAGTTTGACTAACAATTTTCCCTGCAAGTACTCTCTACCTCCTCTTGTGTGATATGGTTCAATGGTCAAAGCTTACTTCTACTACACTTTTTCAACTTCCTCTCCAGGTAAAACTAAGCCCAATACAGATGAAGTCAGTTTTGAAAATCAATGGCTTCTGGTGAGTTTGTATTTTGCTATCAAATATTTTTCCTTTATTCAGTTTATGTAACATATAAAAGAACTTTTTTTTGATCTAATACCCACACTGAGGTCTACACAACACTATTGTTCATTTCAGGATGCCAGGGAGGAGCCCAAAGATATTGTTTGTTGAGCTGCCTTTCAGAGCCTTAACCCTACTGTTGTATAATAAGGCAAATCCTAATTACTCTGTTCCCTGGACCTTACAACATTTTCACAGAATCACAGATTCACAGAATATTCTGAGTTGGAAGGGACCCACAGGGATCATCAAATCCAGCTCTTAAGTGAATGGCCTATGCAGGGATCAAACCCACAGCACTGGAGTTACTATCACCATGCTCTAACCAACTGAACTGAAATAACGGAGAACATTTTGCTGGATATCTGATGATAAGATGCTGACCAAGTAGATTATGAGTGTTTCTTACCTCCTGGCTACAAATATGTTGAGGAAAGACCTTTTATTTACAATTTGTCAACTGTACTGTGTGTACCAGACCATGGTGTTGGAAAATCCGTAGATGAAAGTAAGAGAGAACAGAGGGTTGCTCAGATCTTTCAGTCAACATGTGTATTCACAGATCTCTCACCCAAGTTCCCAGTTCCTTGCCAGAAGTTTATTAACAGGATGATACAAATGAGGGTGTCTCTAAGCGTTAGAAGGGTGGCAGTGTGACCACCTTTTGAGAGAAAAATCAACATCAATGTCCTTCATGCCTTTGAGTATTGCATAGAAAATGAGCCAAATTCACAAAGATCAATTCCAAAATAGAACAACAGCCAGTTCCTAAGAAAATTCAAACCGATAGCTTGCCCACCACTATCTTTCACCTGTTTGTTTTATAACGATTCTACATGTGTACTTTTGTATAAAGTTGAGAATGATGGTGTGTCTTTGTCAATGTATTGAGTGCGTGAGGTTGAATGTTTGGCTCCCAGAATTATTGGCTCAGTGCAGCACAAAGTTCTTCCTCAGGGCTGTGACTTTATTGCTCTCTTTGCCTTGCCAGAAGCTCTTCTCTGTAGAGTTATCTTGACGAGAAAGATTGCTTCCACTGCTTCCACTGCTGGGTGTGGTGAATCTCTTGGATGTAATATCTGTAACTCACTGGTATTTTAATATCAGCCAAAGAATGCAGTTATCCTTTGTGCTCATAGTTACTATTATTATTTCCACTATGCCACAAGGAAACACTGATAGTATAAAGCCACATTGTTTAGATGTTTGAGAGGCACATAATTCTTAACAGTGACAAAATTAAAAGCAAACTATTTTTTGTAGTTTTTCAGGACTTGAAATGAGCTCTGGGAGTATAATGTCATTCCCCAATCAGTATAAATACCTTAAGCAAAAGCCTGTGCTTGCTGTGGTGGACCCTGCTATAAAGGAAGTAGAGCAACTGTGCTTTCCTGACGTACCATACTGGCCCTTTCCTGAATCTCAGGCAATACATTTATATATATATTTGTATATTCATAACTTCACAGCAGTATTTAAAAGCAAATGTGCATAGAAAAGCAGACACATCAGGAGGTAGGATAAATCTGCTGCTGGAAAGAATTTCTGGTACAGTGAAGGCAGTTTGCCATATTTGGGAGATTTTGAAAAATCCTTTTTCTAGCATTTTCCCCCCCAACAATTATGTTCACTGTACAAGTTATCTAAGCAATTGTCTGTAGAGTACTTGTAAAGGTTATTTTGATATCTTTTGCTGCTTTCTTATAGCACATGAATGGATAGAAAGACGTACTTCTGAGCATGCTCATTATATTTTAGTTTCTTCACTGATATCTGGTCATATTACATCTAGCATTTGTAGAGACTATTTTTAATGAGTAATCCAAGATCAAGTAATTTTTAAAAGAGGGAATTTGATTTGATTTCCAGGAATGTGAGGTTCACAGGCAAGTCCTGATTCTGAAAACCACTATTTCATTGCATGGCCCCACTGGAATCCCATGTCTTCTCACTCAGGTGGCATTTGTGAAGAATCATAGCTGTGGTCACAGGTATAATTGAGCAGCTTCCTCACAGGCATCCTGTTCAAGTTCCAGCTCTCTTTCCTACCTTTACCAGAAATTGTGGCATCTGGAAATCAATGCACAGGGACAACTAGCGAATAAACAATATATCCAAGTAAATCTGCTACATAATCCTTTTGAAATTCAATCTCATACTGTTTTTCTGATGTGATTGAGTGCTACTCAACAGGTATCATAAGTTAGGCTCGAGTCTTTGCCCTTTTAGTTTCTATGAGTAGGATCAATAAAAGACTCTGCAAAACACTAGATTATAGGCTGAGTAGGCTGGATGCAGAAGCCAAATTAACAACCTGCCATGGTGCAGAAAGCTGCAGATTTGCTCTGATGAATGGAGCTCATAGTAATTATTTTTTTTTCCAGAGTGCGAATTGAAACATTATTGTACAACTATTAGTTTCCAGGAAAAAAATGTAATTGCTTCTAGATGCTGCTCGCTGTTTTCAAGAGCTCTTTAACCTTTAACTTTTTCAGTACAAAGGAAGCCTTGCTGTGCAGTGAATCTAACAAGACCATCATTTATAGTTGGCAGAGTTCATTAGTCAGTTGTAACAGTTTAATTATTAGCATTTTAATGCATGAGTGTTTAACTAGACAGAACAACACTCTTTTAGGTACGGCTTGAGACTTCTTAAAAGAAAACGAACTAATTGCTGCTGTTGTTTATACTGTGGCTCAAATTAGACAACTAAAATTCAAGAAATTTAGAGCCAGATTTGGTCACTCATTAAATTAACATTATATTTGATGGCCTTTTCACTACATTTCAGCTTTAATGAAAATATTTGTCTTTATTTAAATAAAAGCTCTTTCATCTTTTGTGTCTTAAAAATATAGTTGTGGTGAACTGGGCAAAGCCAATTTCTTCAGTTCAGTCCCTGTCTCACAACCTTTTTTTTTTGCTCTAAGTTGATTTCTCTTCAAGCTATCTCTGCTTCAGAACTAGCAATGAAACTACAGTGTCATCCACGAGACAGGTTACTAGTTATATGATGTAAATTATTAGTTTGAAAATTAAAAAACTGCCTATATTTGAAAAGCCCAATATTTTACAAAGAATATTTTTTTCAAATTTGTTTACAATGTATTCATCAGTCCATTTTTCATTTTTTTGAAAAAGTTTGATGAAAATTTTCTTCTTTGCAATACTTTAGGATGTTTTTTTATTTTCTAAATTATACTTTATTTAATCCCTGGAGGAGCCCACTTTTTCCCCCCTTATTTTTTTTTTTTTTTTTTTTAGGGATTGCTGGAAATAACAGTTGTGTGGGAGCTAGAGGTCTGCCGAGGGATCTTTGGTAACAGGTTGGATTGCTTGGGAGATCAAAGGAAGGCAATTAAAAAAATGGGGATGCTTATCAGAACAGCACTTCCGGACCCTCAAAGCATCTAATTTTTAACTGTGGACAAAAAGAAAATACATGAACGTGGCTTATCTTTGTTATCTTGGCGTAGCAAGTTAATGGTCCTGGCAGAACATATACTAAGAAATCCTACAGTATTGTGTGGTCCCATGGGAATGATGCCAGTAAGCAGTGGCACAGCCTTTTTGTGGTTTCTACAGTGGGAACATGTTGAGGGACAAGTTCTATTAGTCCTTTGCAACCCTTGTTGCACTGTGACCAACAAATAAGGCATGACACAATTTCATCCTTCCATCCATCTTTGTTCTGCTTTCCCTCTGATCCTTCCTTACTTCCTTCCCATCCTTCCCTCTCCCCTCTGGGCCGTGATGTCCTTCAGGGACTAAAGCAAGGCATGGACTAGTAAGGTAGAGGAGCATTGGTTTATAGCATTTTGATGGGTGAGAGGAAATGGTGCAGATACATTGCCTCCTGATTATTGTTTGAAATCCTGGAGCACCAAACTGTTTTAGATTAGCGGTCCTTCACTTGCACATGCCATGATCTGACCCCTGATGATTCTGCATGGACAGCATGCCTTACCTCGAGGGCAGTGACTGGCTGCTGCAAATTATGGGGCATCCTGAAAACTGGTAAATTAGGGGATTTCATGAGCTGACCCCTCAGTTACTTCTCCATAATCTGACAGGTGCATGCCTAAGAAAGTTTTACAGGGTCTCAACAGAACTGAGGGGCAATGCTATGGGCAAGCAATTTTTTTCTTTTTTTTTTAAGATTTCCTGATAAACTGAGTCTCTTTGCAGCATTCCTATGTTTTTTGGATGATGAAATGTGTAGCAACAAGACTTAAGTATCATTTAAAAACTGTCCCTTCTTACAATTTATTGCAGACTGAAGTGCTACATCATACTTACAAAGTTAAATTAGAAACTCCAGGTTTTATGGAAGGAAGAAATACCTATTCAGTTTGAGCATATAATGACACCTCTCTAGTTTCACAGATATTTTATTAGAACTGCTTAATTTTAGCAGGGTATTTATAATCAGAAATAAACATTTGGTGAGGAAATGCCTTTTCCTCAACATTTCCAGACACAATGTGTCTTTAGTCAGACAAAGGGCTTTTATTTTTAAGAAATGGTATTTCAGAGCTGGAAATGCCAGCTCTCTGGTGTAGAGATGTAGTTTCTGGAAGTCTCTTCCAGATGTGAAGCTTTAAGGAATTAAGTTATATTGGGAAAATGGATTATCCCTCGTGGAGGGCATTTTATCGCCTCATTAGGTTTAGGAAGCCCAGGTGATTGAGAAGGGTGGGAGAAAAAGATGCTTGTACAAAATGCTTCAAATCACAAAACAGAGAAAGACTGTCAGATAATATACTCCTACCATTGTGAAGTCTGTCTCTGCATTACTGTATGATTAATATGTTATCATTTGATCAAATTATTGTATAAAGAAGACCAAAAAGACTGAGCAAGCCTGGGTTGTCCCTGTACAGCATGTTAAGAGAGCCACTAAGCAAATGACAATGTTCTGATGGCAGGTTGACTCCATATAACCTTCCTGACAAAGGCATGCCACCTGATCTCTTGGACGTGCATTTTTACACTATTTCTGAAGTTGTTTTTCTTGATTTCTGCTTCCACTGTCCATCTGATTATGCTTTGCTTCTGTGTGTGTGTGAGAGAGAGAGAGACAGACACAGAGAGACAGACAGAGAGAAAGGAGAGTGTGTTTTGTACTTATCATCAGATTTGAGCTTGCCCTCTGAGGATATCAGTGCCCTAATTAGCACAGCAGTATTATGCAAAAGGTAGAAGCATTTCTGGTTCTCTTTAGTCACAGGGGCCTTGCTTATCCTACACACTCTTGTCTCAGAACAAGGGAAGTTTGTTCCTAGTGTAGCTGGTTGGTGTCCCCTCCCTGTGAACGGGACACTCATTCCTCTTGGGAATTCCTCTTGAGCTTTAAATAAAGTGGCAGCCTAGTTTTCTATAACCCTATTTACGTCTGTGTCATTGTTTGTTTGCTGCTGGAGTCAAGACTACAGGCAACACAGGAAAAACAGACCCTGGTGCACAAAGACTTGTAAAACACACTGCTTGGCTGTAGTTTTCACCTGTATGCAAGGGAGAGCTGAGGGTGTTTGTCTGTGTTGGAGCTCCAGATGTTAAAACATGGTTAAAAGCTTGTTGGGATTGTAAAGGAAAGTAGTCAGAAATCACAAAATGTCTAAGTTAAGGCTCGTTTATAAATCCACTCTTCTTTAATAGATGAATACTGGTGTAGGCAGCTGTTAATTACACAGCCACATTGTGTTTTTCCTGGATATATGTGTGAGGGAGAGTAACCGTGTGTGCACATACATAGAGCTATGCAGTCTGGGAGAGCATATATTAAACCTCTCTTTCTTACCCATAAATAGAGATGATTCCAAACCAAAACCCTAGCTTCAAGCTAGATATGGACCTTAGGGAATTCAAAATCAGAATCTGGATTTGGATCTGAATTTAGCAGCTTAGGCCCATCTGCAATAAATACATACAGGATGAAATGTAGATAACTGAGATATAAGGCTATATAGACTTCAAAGTGCCTCTGATAAAATCATGATAACCACAAGAAAGAAGTGGTGTGTGATCTCAGATGAGATATCCCCAAGATGTCTATACAGCTTAATTTTCCCACATTGTGTCCTTTTATCTTCAATGGATAAAAGGTGAATTATTATTATTATAGGCAGTGGAGTAGTAACGCCTGTTATTCAGGTTGTCTAACACTTTCCATTGTTCCCCCTCGAGTCACTTGCTTATAACTTTTGCAGACTTTAACCTTTCGAGCTGAAGTTTCCCATAGTTGGGGTTTGCCTCAGGTTGAATTTGATAGGGAATAGGTATTTTGCCTTCGAGACTGTAGCAATAGGGCTGTCAATAAATCATGTCAACATTTGCTTCTGCATTTGTAAACTGTCCTTTTAAGATGACTGGAGAGAGGAAAAGGGAGAAAGCAAACAGACATATTTGAAACCCTTCAGCATCATACTTAGCTTATGGAAAGAGTGATCATGTTAAACCTCAAATGACAGAAAGTCAGACAGCAGATGGGTGGGAGATGAAGGAGGGAGTGGCATTTCTCACCTGATGACACCTGTGCTTTGTGCCTCATAAGAACAGCCCCTTCCTCAACAGAGCAATCCACCTGCATTAATATCTGTAGGATTCGGTTTTCACATAGCAATACAAAACAATAAGAGGTCTAAGTCTGAGAAATCTGCACAGCCTGAGAGCTGTCCCACATTCCCCACCCAATCAGCAGATAGGAGCTGTGCTCAGCCAACCTGCCATGCTAGCTGATAATTATTGTTGTATTAATTGGTGCTGTCCAGACTAGACAGAATGTAAAAGATCCCACTGTGTCCAATAATTAATGTTTTTCCCTCACTGCAATGTCATTAATAAGGGGTTCCTCCAAGAAACAAGTAATTGGATGGTTCAGCTTCATTAGGGCATTTTTAGATAAGGTTTGGTCTAGAGACATATAGGAAAGCTTATTATGTTTATTTAGACTGTATTATCTATTGCTAATGTGTTATACTGATTTTGTATCTCCCTCATTCTCAGGGATTGTAGTGATAAAAAGAATGCACAAATTATGATTTAAATTAACAGAAATACTGCCTTTAATTTAGTTTTATTGAAATGATGAACAAAATACCATCTCAAAATAAATATCACCACTATCCTATAAATCTCCTCCTTTCTAAGAGGCATGCAAAGCTATTGTCACAGTAAGACAAAAGTCAGATTTTACTAATTAGAGATGAGCATAGTGGAGCACTCTTGTTTTGGCAATTATCTGAGCAGCTTTGGAAACTGGAATGTGTAAATCTGGTTTTGGAAACGACTTTGAAAAGAAGACTAAGGGGCTTTTTTAGGGGTATCATTTACGTGGTCATGTATGACTTTATTATTCTGCAAAGAAGCCTTGGGAATCTGACTCACATGAAAACTTGATATGCAAGTGAGCCATAGACCAGGATGTGGCGGATTTACACAGGAAACATATATGGCTAGTCAAAACAGCTCTGTTTTACCACAAAGGAGCTTTGCACATGCTTTGCAAGAATTTTATGTGGGAGCTTATTCTCGAGCATAGCACAGAGCCAGTTTTTCACAACCCAAAGTTACTCTAGTTAAATGTTTTAGAGCAACTTAGCCAAACTGGTCCCATTCACAGCTGCATCCTTCTTAATCTCATCACAAGACACAGATCTCCCACTAGGAAATGATAATCCACAGTTTAGTGTCTGTATTATACTTAGTGCAAACACAAGAGACCACATTCATCTCAAAGTAATTCTGTAAATGTGAGAGATCTTGTTACAACAGGGATGCACTTGGCTCAGGGGGTGTCAGATAGTGAAATGGAGTCATCACGTTGGGCTAAATAAAAGCAAAGAAAAACATCATCAGGGAAAGTGCTCAGAGTCATAGATGATTTCAGTTGATCCTTATTAAGTTATTGTGTGGGTCAGCATTTTCAGTGAGTTATTGTGCAAGGGATGCTAAGCCAGAATCTGATCTCAGGTATTTACAAATCTAGAATCATTCCATTAACTTCTCACTGAGGCAAATGAAAAAAAATTTGCTTCCTACGTCCCTGCCAGATATGTCTTTGCCAGGAATCCTGCATATTGACAGCTCTGTGCAAACTGTTGCTGTCAGTAGTATTTTAAAAACATGAATTCTTTTAAACAATATGCAGGACTTGTCCAGACAAATGTCTAAACCTGTCACAGTAAGTTCATTTCACATAGAAGTGAATACAGCTCCAGGAAAGTCACCATGTCATAATTTTCTATTGTAATAGGATGTGATTTTAGCTATCATATTTCATTAGTATAAATTATCTTTAAAAGGCACAGAATTTTGTTTCCTGCCCCAGTGTCTCTGGACCCCTGTCTGCTGTAGGATAGTATAGAGGAAATCACATGTAATTCTGCTGAAGTCGGGGGTGTTACACCAGCGCAAATCATAGCACAATAGTGTCCTTGGTGTCCCAGGTTCCTCAATAAGATTCACAAAAGTAAATTCCATTAGCATGTGTAGAAATGTGTCTTTCTCATAATGATATGACTATAAACTTTTGTACTTGAGAACGGTAGCAGAGAGAGACCTTGAAAGCCAGATATTGATAGCTTGCTTTATGTTTAAAGATGTCAACAGAATACAATGGTTCTCAGCATCCCTATTAGTTATCTTTAGTAAGAGAGAAGAAGATTTAAAGTAAGGGAATGAGGTTTGCAATGTAACAAGATAAAGTCATCTTCTGCAGTCTAGAGGATTTCTTTAATCTTATTTTTAGAGAAGAGCTGAGGAGCTTTTGCAAAACCGGCTTGTTTGGATTCAGTTCCTATTTTATCTCATCCGTGAAAGTTTAGAGTTGAAGCAGGAAACAGATAAAAGTTTTGAGCAAACTGAGGTGGTTTTACATTGCTCTCATCAACCCTCTTAATCTGGGTTGGCTTTTGTAAAACCAGTTTTAATCCAGATCTCTCCTTATCCAGACTACCAGAACACGAGGGATACTTACAAAACTTTGAAATTAAGAGACACTTTTTTAAAAGTCAGCTTGTCTTCTGGTTTGCATCTAGAAAATTGTTGAGTATTATTTTTTCCATTGGCAATATAATGGGTTTATAGTAATAAATAAAAATATTTCATTTAGATTCTTTCATGAGGAAATTTCTCCCAAAATTAATTTTGCCCCAGGAAAATTTCAGCATTAGACAAGGCCCGCTTTAACTTTACAGGATTTTTAAAATATTTCAACCAATATGAATACTTTGAATCCAAACAAGAAGGGTAATTTTCAAGACTCAGAAGCTAGTCTGCATTTTACTTCTCAGGCCGATGATCTTAAACAGAGAAGCTTCTCTGTATCCAAAGTGAGTTTATGTATCAATAGGAATATATGGGAGGAGTGGGGATAAGAAGTAAAATACCTTTTTTTTTTTTTAGTCATTAGAATACAACCAGGACTCTGTTTTTCCATCTTCCAATGATATAAAAGAATTATCGCTGAAGACCCCTGCTAGGAACATCTTCTTGCATGATGGAATCAATTATCTGCTCTAAAATATGCAACAGTCCAGTCAACAGGGGGAAAAAAGATCATTTCAGATAAAGGCTTTTTTAATTGACAATTTCTGCTTACTATTGCAATGGTTCTTTGTGATTCCAAGCTCCCAGAGCTGTCAAAAACTGACCAGACTATTCTACATTTTCCAGTAGCTAAATGTAACATGAAAGTTGATACATTTTGTTGCAGCCATTCACCATGGCCTTTGATCAAGAAAAACATTTCCCTTCTATGTCCCCTCCTTCTCTTCGGGGAGAAACAGGTAAATCAAAACTCATCTTTCTGGATTGCTTTGCATTATCTGATTCATTCAATACTGCCAAATATTTTTGTCTTGTCTCCAAAAAGCTTCTGGGGAGAAACGTTACAGTCCTGAAGTACCTCAGGCCTTTTCCGAAAGCCTGAGCATTCTTAGCATTTGTTCCTACATCTCTAAAGTTCCTGCAGGCAAAGATTTACAAGCTCTGTCCTTTGCCTGATATTGTTCAACAAGGAAGCTGCTGGAAGAACAAGACGGAGTGGTTTAAAATGCCAAGAGTTAGAAGGTTATACCTACTTGTACATCTCCTGGCTATCAGACACAGCATCTCACAGATTAGTCAATGCTCAGCTGCAACCAACATGTGGATTCACATCACCTGGAACGCACTGGCTGACAGTCAGAAGAGGGTGTGTTTGGGGAGGCTTGGTTCCTCTGTGGTCAAGGAACTCTGAGCTGCAAAGTCAGTCGTGACATACTTGCAATGTACTTGCATAGTCACACACTTGGCTTGTAGAGTGATGACCAAAATCAGCTGTGTCTGCACCCACCCCGAGGGCTGTGATTGACTTGGATCCTGCCATAGTGAGTCAGAAGCCAATGATCTCCAGCCAATATTGCTGTAATTTGTGAAGAGGAACAAAACCACAAATGCTGGTAAGAACCATAATTCAACAGTCTGTTTGCTTAACCCTAAAGGTCAGCTCTCCACACTAGAGTCACACAGTAGTCCAGTTTAGGGCTGTGCCTTTTCTCTTCAAAATTATGTGCCCTTAATTCTTCGTGAAGCCATTACCTTCCATGCCAATGAACTCATCAGAAAGTACCAACCCCCAAACTAATGAAATTATTTCTCACATAAAGATTTTTTTAATTATTATTCCTCTCCTTACATACTTGGTGTGCTCTCTGGCACTACCCACAGAGGCTGGGTACCTGCACCAGCACAATTCTACAGCATCACTCATTAAGTGCTCTAAACCCAGAAAGCCTGTGTAAACAGGTTCTTCTTTTGTCTCTGCTGCACTGAGCTCCTGTATTACCACAAGGAAAATGCATTTTGATTACCAATGGAATACATGATTGTCCAGCATTCTCTATTGTTTGTTGCAGCTTAAACTGACAACCCTTCTATGCCTATCACACAACCAGACTGACTGCATTGAAAATTTGTTTGAAAACAAATCCTCCATGCCTTGGGCAATCTGGACACCAACACCAATGGTTAAGAGAATAGAAAGAAACTTAGAAGGGAACATCTCCTGGTGTTTACTGCCAGCCCATGAATTACTGGGAAGGCATTCCTACAAAAAGGGCCTCCAGTCAAGTCAGTGAATGGAAGAGCTGCCTTCAGAAAAATCAATTCTGTGTGGTAAGAACCCCGTGCCTCTGTTCTGGAGGCCTTCCTTCTTTGAAGCCAAAAAATCAAATGAAGCTTCAAAACTTCATCTCATCTCTAAATTGTCATAAATCTTGTTTGTGCTATGAAAGGAAACAAAGTAGACTGAATGGCTAATCAATTGGCTGATGTGCTCTGGGAGTCCTGCAGCTTCTGAGTACAAGGAAAATCTCTTTCCTTGTCTCCAGAAGGTATTTTATTTTTGCATTGCTCAGGGTACTCCCAGTTTTCACAAAGAGGGGAATATCACATGCTGATACTTGTGGAATCATTTTTATTTACACATGACTTGATTGAAAAGTGAGCCAGCTTTATTTCAAGAGAATAGGCAACACCATGAGGAAAAAGAAAGCAAGGATAAAACCCACACTGATTGCAAATACAGTAAATGATACACAGGCACACACACAAAAAGGAAATTGAAGAATGGAATCTGACTCTCCTTGAAATGTAAACTGTATACAGATTTACTTCTAAAAATGAACAGATGTTTCTGAGATTAGGGGAAACTACTGTATAAAACCTCTGGTGAGTGCCTAATATTTTAGATTCCACAGCCCACAGTTCCTTAAAGTCCAATTTTCAGAACTCTCTATTTTATAGTACACTGTGAAACAGTCCAAAAGAGGCCTAACTTCTTACATCTTTCCAGTTCCTGATTTTGTATTTAGTTCTCAGCCTTATCAGAGATCATTTACTGGCATGAGACCCACTGATCTGTCATCTCGTTCTGTAACATTGCATAACATTATCATTAGCAGACCTGGAAAGAAGACAAGTCTATTTGATAAATAACACACATTTCCTCCAGCAAAATAAGCAGAGTCAAATTCTTCATGAGACATCAAACATGATTGCAGTGAATGCATGTTGCTAGACTCGTGATCTTTGGGGTTTTTTGGGATTTCTTTAATGTTATCTGCAATGGGTAAAGAAACTACAGAAGGAACCATGCAATTTTTTCCTTGCTACCTACCTTTTCAATGGCAACAGGCTGGAAGCTGGAGTCTTACACCCGTTACTGACTCACTGTTAAAGAAGGTTTATAATGCATTTCACTCATTTCATACATGTCCAATGCCTGAGAGAGGCACTTCAGTGTAAATGTTACATCCGCTGCTCAGTTCTCAAGTACCCACTCAGGTCCATGAAAGTACTTGGTGGATTTTGTGGTTTTTTAAGGGATATTTCCAAATAGAGCATGATTATCCTACCTTTCAACTACAATGTCTGTGTGAAAAGGTTTCAGTTTGTAAAATACTTGTTAAATTGATGTGTCAAGGGACTTGGAAGATAGCTGTTGGGATGGCTGCACCTTTGTGTTTGTTCAATGCCTGATGACGCAGCTGTAACATCTTTGGAGCTGTAAGAGATGTGTACTCTGTCTCGTGCTGTGCTGTGAAACTACTGCTTTCCAAAGCATCAGAAGTAGCAGAACATATTGGTCCCATCTTCAAAACACCCTTATCTTCACAGAACTGCAATATTTAGTTAGCCTTCCACAGTTTCCACACTTAGCATCTTTCAAAGCAGGATGCTTATCCAGATATATGTATATATATATACATATAATTACGTGTAAATATATATACATATACTTACATGTATATATTTATACACACATGCACACAAAAGAGGAGTCATACTGTTTTGATGAACAGGCTTACTCTTAAAAATGTTGTGTGGTTTTTTTAATTAAATGAAATGAGCCAATTTTTGAGCTATCAAATGTAATTTAGACTTTTTAATACACCTCAAATGTGCAGTACTGACTCCAAAGAATATCAGCTATGCCTGGGAAATGTGTCTGTAATATTGATGCAACAACACTGCCCACTGTTGTGGTGGCTAATGAAGAGATAAGCCATGAAATACAAGGCTCCTGGGACTCCTGCAAAAATCCAACTGTGAATCTGTGCTGAGTCCAGAGTATGTAAAAGAGCTACTTCTCCATTTTAATTTTTTTTTTACAGCAGCTGATTTCTGAAAAATAACCAAACTTTGCATCATATTTATAACACTGTTGAAAGTAACTTTTTATCTAGAGTCTCTTTGACAAGGTGATTCTGTTATTAAAAAACACAGTCTCGTGGTAATAGGAGTATTAAAAGGTTGATATAGTTGTATGATTTCATTCCCTATATATTTGTCTCTGAATAAGACTTTCAGCTAGAATTATTACACTGAAGCTGAGACACCAGCTGAAAACTGGGTGGTCCTTAGTATGCAGCAATAATAGAGCTATACGTTAGCCAAAGACCACAAAAGCGTCTTCAAAACTTCAAATTGCTTCAAGGAGGCTTGGATCAGGCCAGGAATTGATGGATAGGACTTCATCTCAAATTATTTTAGAGACTTATTCATCTTCCCTTTTTTCTTCTAGGATTCTTTGAAATCAGTATGTAGTTAAAAAATAGAGCTAGAAAACAAAAATTATGAATGAGTGTTTGGAGTATTTAGAAAGCAAAACAGTGGTTTAAAACATGCATAAGTACAAAGAGCACCTGGGCACAGCCATACAAGACAGGTGTCTAATGAAAATTACAGTGTTGCTAATTTACTCTGAAGCTTCTTGTCTATTTATAGCCTTCAAAGTACCTCCATTATGAAGATGGGAAGCACTACAGTTGATTACCTTTTTATGTGCATTACACATGCAGTGGAAAATGATGTAATTGCTTGATTGTTCTTATTAGACTTTTACAATATATATAAACATGTATGGCATTATACATAAATCTAACAGGCAAAAAAATTTACCTTGAAGCCTTTATGTGAATGCACAGATGAATCCAATGCAAAGGTGGTGGCAAGTGTCTCACAATGTGATTTCCATTCTCCATACTGTACCTGGTATTTTACAGGTAGGGGCAAAATGGGTGATGTTTGCAAATGCCCAAAAGGCTTTTGCAGATCACCCTGCTCCCGGCATGCTCCCTGCTGTCAGAAACCAGCAATTACCATAATGGGGTTCTTGAAGTGTGGGAGATCCCTGAGATGTGGCATGTGTTGACATTCTCTGGCTGATCTAAACAACCTCGCATCACTAAGCAGAAAGATATGTTTGCTATTTGAATTATTTAGGAGCTTGTTATGTGAATTATAAAGCAGCATTTTGCAGTATTAAGTCTAATATTAGATCATCTTCAATTGATTAGGTAGGCTTTCAGGATTACCTACAAAGGTAAGGATAAAACAATACAGATTCTGGCAATTTGTGTGCAGAGCTGAAGTTTGAAGCCATATGCAACAAAAGGTGGGGAAAAGAAGTTTTCTTCTTCTAGCATTTCTTCTGAAAACACTAGACTGCTTTACTTTTTACACACAGACTAGTAAAGTCGCTTTGTCTTGAGATGTCCAAGGGCAACAAAGGAAGTAACTCATTCATTGAACTTAAGCAGCTCCAATACTTTGATGAGTTTTAGTAAGTATTTGTGCAGTGAGAAGTTTATGCGAGGAATAAAAAGGCAAAGTCCTGCATGTGGCAAGAACTATGGAAGAGCTAAAACCAAAGCATATTGAATTTCCACAGGAGGAAACTATCAGGCCTAAGATGGAGTCAAACAAAGGTAAGTGGATGATAAATGAGACGATGTGAAGAAAGCATAAAAGCAAGAGGGAAAGAAACACAGAGGGAGAAGAGACAAAGGGGAAAATCTAATACAAAATGCAGAGAAAGGTTGAAAAAATATAAAATAAAGGAAAAATAGAAAGCAGTATTTTCAAAGGAATTGAGAGCAACCCATAAACCCTCACAAAGCTTAAGCAGTTCCTGCTTGTTCTTTCTCACTGCTTTGTTAGTTCTGTGCTACCAGCCATTGCTTCTAACAAAAAAATGTAGGAATATTGGCTCACTGTAAACATAATTAGCAGATTTAATGCTTCTGCTACTGCAGGGAAGAACAAGAAATCTCTGGTCTATTCTGATTGGTCATTTAGTGAAGCATAGGAATGAAATCTATCAGTCTTTCAGAAGGCAGAAGAGAGGCTGGCCATAAGCTGGCCATGTGCACTTGCAACTCTGAAAGCCAATTTTATCCTGGGCTGCATCCAAAGCAGAGGGAGTAGCAGGTCAAGGAAGGGGATTCTGCCCCTCCACTCTGCTCTCACGAGACTGCACCTGCAGTGCTGCCTCCAGCTCTGGTGGTCCTCAGCACAGGAAGGACATCAGCCTTCTGGAGTGAGGTCTCCAAGATGATTAGAGAGATTGAACACATCCTACGAGGAAAGGCTGAGAAAATTGGGTTTGTTCCACCTAGAAAAGAGAAATCTTCGGGGTGACCTAATTATAGTCTTCCAGTTCCTGAAGAGAGCCTACAAGACAGATGTGGTGAGACTTTTTGCAAGGGCATGGAGTGACAGAATAAAGGGAAATGGGTCTAGACCGAGAGTAAGTTTAGATTAGGAAGAAATTCTTTTCCATAAGGGTGGTGAGGCACTGGCACAAACTGCCCAAAGAAGTTGTGGATGCCCTACCCCTGGAAGTGTTCAAGGCCAGGTTGGATGGGGCTCTGAACAACCTGGTCCAGGGGAAGGTGTTCCTGTCCATAGCAGGTGGTTTGAACATGACAATGTTTAAGGTCCCTCCCAAACCAAACCATTCCATGGTTCCATGAAGGTGTATAGCTCCCATCAGAAGCCACATTTGCATTTATTTTAAGAAATAAAGCACAATCAAGTAGCGCTTTCTTGGACCCTGTGATGGGATCTCATTTTGAGATCATCACACAGTATGTATCTCACGATTATATGGGACTACGTGTCCCTGGAGGACCGTGGCTTCCATCTAATGAGATGAGGGATTCCAGCAAAGTCTAGTGAATAGAAATTGGATAATAAAAAGGTGCTGCCAGATACTTTTACTTGCAATTGATTCTTTTTTTTTTCCTGTGGGGCTAAGCAGTATAGAAATATGGCAAAGGAACAAAGTTCCACAACATTGCTGAGGGGAGCTGTAAAGAGCTGTGGAAGTTGGTACCGTGGCCACAGCATGAGCTGACACATTCCTGTAAATTAAGGAGACAACTTTCTGTCAGACCAGAGCAAACTCTGTAAAGCCTGCGAATAAATCTGTCTTCTTTACCCTGAGCCAGATTCAGCATCTTTCCTGTACCTACAATCCACTGAAGTCAACCTTCAAACAAATTCTCCTTTTAAAGCTGGAAAGAGGCTCACATCATGCTCCATAATCAACACTGGGTAAGCAATCCAGTCAAACAGTTTGTGGCTTTCGGTTTCATCCCAAAATATCAGAGGTTTGCCTGTCCATGTGATGTGCCAGGTGAGGTGCTCAGGGCTGGTCCTGTGGACCCCTGGGGCATGCTGGTGACAGCTGCTCTACTCCTCCAAGTAGCATTAGGACTCAAAATTGATGCATCCTGTTGTTACTTTATATGGCCAAACACAGAAGGGTGCTGGGGACACCCCCTGCCCACACTGGAGCATTTTGGTCACGCGGGAGGCCAACCCCCAACCGCACCCACCCAGTCTGGCTGGAAGCCACCCATGCCTCACCTTGCCATGGGGAGAGGGAATGACCAGAGCCTCTTCCTGCTCTCATTTCCGTTTGCATGCCAAAACATACCCACCTTATAATTTCTGAAGAAGAAAATTGCAAATGTCAGCATCTTATCTTTGCTCAGCAAACAGTTTACTAAATGCACCTCGTCATGTTTATGGAGCGCATTAATCTTGTTGCCAGCAATGGGGATTGAGGCACATTGAATCTGGGAGTGGTGGCATTATAAAAGGGGGAATAAAATAGAGGAGAACAGTACAGAACTACAATAATTTATAACACTAGCTGTATTTCGACCAGCAGCCTTAGATTAACGTGGTGTAAATATTACTGCATGCTGCCCCTTTCATGTATGCACGGGTGTTTCCCTAGCAATTATTTATTTTTCTCTATTTCCCACTGTTCTGAATGCAGTTATTGACAAGTAACAAGGTATGGATTGTTATTGCCTTTTTTTTTGTCATAAATCCCTGTAGACATTTACTTAGTGTGAATTAAATCACAATCATGTGTCATTTATTTTGCATAAAATGAGACATAAGTAGTCTTAATCATATAACTGTAGAAAGAACAACCACATCATTGTTTCCCATATTTGAACAATAATTTTATATTTAAACTTAAATATGATAATTAGCAGCTTTGTTTGCCTTGCTTAGAAGTAAGATAGGTAAGATTGACACCTCACTTTTGACACCAGACATTAGATTTAATAAGCATAATTTTCATTTATTTAAGTCTAGACTGATTTTTTATCAATGTATTTATTGTAGAAAGCAAATGTACATAAAGAAAGTTGGCATATTTATGAAGAAAGCTGAAATGACTTTTATGTGTTGCTTTGTCCAACTGATAAAATACCTACTGGCATGAAAATACCTATAACAAGAGCTGAAATCACACCAAACTGTAATTGACATGTGATTTTAAAAATGCTCAAAGTAATAATATACTATCTCCTAAGTAAAGATTCTTCTGTTCACTCTTTATCCATTTCCAAGAATCTTTTTGTCATGTAAATTTGCATTGATTAGTTTTTAATTTGAGTTTCTAAAAATGTGCTCTGAATACTTAATTCCAGCAAAAGTACTTTTTTTTTTTTGCTAATATTAATAACAGTAATTGTAGCCCACAAATGAGGAGCCTCAATGGATATTTTTTTAATACACATAAACTGCTGCTTCAAGGACCTTTAGTTTTGCTGAAATACTTATATTAGTTACCTATGCTGGTAAACGTAAATTTCCAGGAAAAAAGGAATAAAGCAATTTCAGTCCTAAACCTTTTCTGTTTATGCAAGAAAATCTGCTGGTTTATAGACCAGAAATCACAGTGTGACACACAAGTAAGTGAGAATTTTGTCAAAAGTACCATCTGTGAGTATGAATTCACTACAAACCTGAGGAAGGAGAGCACTTTGCTGGCACTGAGATCCTGCTCCGAGGGAGGAATTAAAAGGTTCTGCACATGGAAGGGCCCTTCCTAAGAGTCAGGAGCCAAAACCTGGTGGGGGGTAGCTGTTTCTCCAGCAAAAGTGAACCTGAAAGCAAGGTGAGCTTTGCTACTGCTCCCATGAAGTGCTGTGCTGAGGTAAGCGGCAACAAACTAAATAAAAAACAGTAAGCTTTAAGTCTCAGCAAGGAGATAAAAAAGAGGGAAAAGAATTTCATTCTTTAGCAAGTATAGAAATGCAGGTATTTGTGCAAAGTTCGGGGTTTTCTCCAACAATAGCTTTAAAATATAGATTATTTTTTAAAACGTTAGAAGTCACTTCACAAAGAATACTAGTTTTTTATGTATTTTTTAAAATCAAGGCAGACAATTAATTTTCTCTTTCTGGACATCCAAAACCTCATTTATTTCTATAAAATTACATTCACAGCCCTATATTTTATTGTTCATACATTACTTTTGAAGCAAGCTTTTAATTTCTTTCCTCCTTTAAAGCAAAAGCATATCAAATATTACAGTATAGGCATAAAAACAAATCATATTTGAAATAATCTAAAGATTAAACTTTATTTTTCTTAGTTGATTGTATTATTTGAACAATAATATTTTCAAAAAAATTATTCATCTTCCTGATGAAAGAAAGTACCTGATACATATTTTTATTCAAATATTACTCCCGTGGAATATTGGCAACATTTTATGTTTCAGCCTAAGCTACGAATTCCTTCAGAACAAATCAAATGTCTTTAAAGAATATTTCTGTTTGAAAAGGAATTAAGCTTTCCTGAAAGAATTTTAAAGGTTGTGATATTCGCAGTCTGATAAAGCAGCACCTTTAATGAAATTCTAATTAGCAATTTCATGCACTTTGCTATTAGTCATATCAGATTAGTGCACATTTTCACAGCCTTCCTTTAATTAAGTGCACTTATTCCAAGTTTCAAACACTTTCCTTGTAAGATGAAAACTGTGCTGAAATGTTATTTAGTAAACAGCAGATGTGTGAAAGTAAAGGTGTGTATCCATGTGCTGATGGGCATTTTGAAGCTGTCCACAGATGTGTACAGTTCTGATTCTGCCAGCTGCTTGGGGGGCTTCGTTTTCTGCTATTTGTTTGTGTGCATTTTGCACATGCCTTTAAAAAGTACAGAGATGAAGTCCAGTTTTTCAAAATGCTCCAAAGGTGTTCAAAAGTTTTTAGGGGCTGACTCATGTGCACATTTCAGAATCAGACAATAAAACCAATTTTTTTAGTTAAAAAAGTTCAAGAGTCCAGCCTGCAGCACGCATGTTTGCCTCCCTGGATGTCACTTGCCATCACTTCCCCTTGCACTGTTGCAGCAGAGGTCCCCGGTGTAAATCCAGCATGTGGACCCACTATTTTACCCACTCAAATCAGTAGAAAAATTCCCACACACTTTAGTGGGAATAGGTTAGGCCTTATCTCTTGTATAAGGATATTGCATTGCAAAGGCAAGTAGTTCTAAAATACTGTACAGAACACTCATCTCTCTGCAAGCTGATTAACTTATGGTCAGCATTGTAAAAGGTGAGAGATTACCAATCCCGCATTAATTCACAGAACACCTTGTTTTGCATGATAGGAGCAACACAGGGAGTGATTTAACATACATAATGATAAGCAAGTCTATTATGTGCCAGTAGATAAAGAATATAACACATTTTTCCCCCTTTCTGCAATGTGTAGCTATAAAAACCCTGACATGATCATTTTTCACATTTTCCATATTAAATATATATACACATACACAAATGTTTTCTCATTCTCCAGAGCAGAACGTTTTGTTTTGTTTTTAAATGCCCCTTCCCAAGTACTGCTCCTCAGGCCTGTCATGTTCCAGGATTTGCATTTTATTGTATTAGGTAATTGCACATGTTTTTAAACATGTTCTCTTGCTGATGTCATTCATTTAGACTGTAACATTTCTGACATTTTTAGGTAGTCCCCCAGGCCTCGTAGCCCTCTTAGCAGGGTCCTTTCAGTGAGGGGTGTTTGCTTTATGATTACTGACTGACATCTCAATAACTTGGAACATATTGAGCAGTGCATATCTAGTGAGCAGCTTTTTTAAATGCATGGTCCACTTTGTCAAGTCATGTGCGAGCCATAATTTAGGCTAATAATTACCAGACATGAATGCTATGAAACATTGATGTCTACACTTTTTTTCCCCTCTAAGTACTGGATTTTAATACATTCAGAAAAGGTTTTCCTAAGGCCAAGATAAGCCCCCCAAAAAGCTCATATGGAAGCACTTTAAAAGTGATAAATGATTTGGAATCTACACTGTCTACTGATGTACGTCTCAGGAAAGAAAATTAGAGCTAACAGGTGTTAGATAGGGAATGGTGAAGCATTTTAATAGAATTGTCAAAATGTTTGTCCCAGATGCTGACATTAATGTATGCAACAAGAAATGTAATTCTGCACTGCCATTAAATGATTGCTTGTTTAAATTTCAAGTCGATGGCAGGAAATCCTAACTTTGTCCACTGCTTCTCTGTACAGGCCATCCCTCCTGTGCTTTCTTCTATGATTTGCATCAAAGTCTAATGGCTATATGGCTCACGTCTGCATGCTTTAAATAATCCATGCCTGTCAAATTTCATTTTATCCTCTCAGATCAAAACCATCATAACCCCTTCTCCACCAGCCTTGAAGTCACTACAAATACATTTGTACATTTTGGGGGGAAATAATTTAAATACTGTGAGTTAAGGGATAATTAATCTTTGAATTATTTTCTTACTTCAAATGTATTTACTGAGTAATCTGCATGAACTTGTAATTATTATGTATTTGTGAGGTATTTTCCATGTAATCACAAAGTAGTTACATGGTCATATGAATCCTGTAAATTATAATGATACTAGGGTAAGGGGCATGAGGAGGGGAGCTCTACTGCCTATGTTAAAAAGCTTTTCCAGAAATCTTTGGAATTCTCCCCAGTGAGGTAGCCTGAAAAGGCAGAAAAAGCAAGTCCTTTAGAGATTACTGTGATTTCTGCCAACAAAAGAGATTCAATATCCATGTACAGTTCAGTTGGGTGAAGGAAGGGAGGGGAGTGCAGATAGTGACTTTTTGTTTATCTCTTGTTTTAACAGTAAATCATTAATTTAAAAGTTGCTGTTATTTTTTCAGAGGAATTGTGGCAGTTTACAGACTGCTGAAAGCTCAGCATCCATTCATACTTCAAAGACAAAAGGGAGATTTCTCTGTCTAATCTTTGCAGAAGCCTAAATAGGATGTAGCCTGTAGTCAGACCATCTCTGGCTGTAATCTTGTCAGAGCTCAGCACACATGCTTAGGCGTGTTCACACACACACAGCATTACAGCCACACGTTAATAAAGCCATTTCTCCAGCATGGTTGAAAGCAAGGGAGCAAGCTGGGTGCTTATTGCCATTTTAAAATACTTGAGATACTGTAAACATGTATTTGGGCAAATGAACTGATTCGAAGTGAGCACTACAGTGGGTCAGATTAGAAATGTGAGTGGAAGAGCCTTGGATATCCAGTCACAGGGGAAACCTCCCGTGCTAGAAGAGCAGGGCTGGTTCATCCATAACTGGCATCTTATCTCTCTGTAGAGCCCGTGATGAAAAGCCAATGCCTTTTTGGAAGCTTTTCCTCACAGATGTGATATCAAAGCAGTGCCTGCCTAACCACTTATATACATTAATGATCCCTCAGTGTTTTCTAAAAGAGGAAAATATTAACCCAGGCACCACAACAATACTCTGCTTATTTTTAAACCTCATACAATTTAAATTGAATCTGGTGTAATGTTATTTTTGACTTCCTGACCCAAATTTGTGTGTGTATGTGTAGCTCTGAGCTGTTAAGCAGATGATTGCTCCAGTCCAGCAGTAGATCCATCTCTCTGGTGCCTTGGAAGAGATTTCTTACCCTGTATTTCTGTGAGACACCCCTGGAAAATGTGCTGCATGTAAAACCATTGGCTGAACACGACACAGCATCCACAGGGCCATTTTTACGGCACACAGACATCCCTAGTTTTCTATGGCTGCATCATTGCCAGAGCCTGCAGATGGAGAAAGGCTCTCAAATCCCTCTGTTGGTAAAAAGGCGAAAGTGCTCCAGGAATATTTTCCTCTCCTTCTCTGTGTACCCACGTCTCCCTTAGACAGCGTGCAGCATATGTGCAATAGCAAAGTGCATTGCTCTGAGTGCCAGAGCCGGGAAACATACCCTCATTTCACAAGGGAATGCTTGGGACCTGAAGGGGCAGACACTCTCTTGCTTCCTGTCCTGTCCTGGGACAGCGACTGTCACTCACTGGAGCTGCAGCACTGTGAAGGGGGGTCTCTTCGGACCCTGCCTGCTCTACAAATTATCAGAGCCAAAGTAGATGCTGAAAACTACAGGTGAAACGAAGCAGATGGCTCACTGGTGGCTGGGAAAAAATTGCCCTGGGCTTACTGGAGCGGCAAGCAGAGCTCAGTTGTTGGGGATGGTGTGGTGCAGGGATTCCTATAGCAGTTGCACTGGGGCAAGCAGAAATAAGCACTCAAAGGTAAAGGTAACTGTAAGAGCAGACTGTTTGACCTGCTTGCTGTACTCTTTCCGCTGCAGTGCCCCCTGAGCACGTCATTGCCTTCCCTTGCGTGTGGGCAATGTTCAGTGCATGAAAACAAGGACTAAGAAAGCTACCCGAGGATGGGACATTTTGTGTACCCAGATTTCAGGCTAAAGGCTGGAGGAAATTTAGTGACTAGTCAAGTAAATCTTGTGCCACACCTGAACCAGCCCTCCCTGCTCTCACCTACCCCCGGGAGAGGATCTCATATAACTCCACACTAACATGCCACTTACCAACTCTGCACTTGCCATTGTGATGTGCTACAGGGCTGAACAGAGCAGAAGGAATGCATGAGCCACTCAGTGCATCTGCTCAGGCCTGAAAGGGGTGTCTATTTGTCAAATCCTCATTAACACTGCAATAGAGTCACTTCAGTGGGGAGTTCTGCTAAAAACGGATGGCAGGAAGTATCTTGTCATCATTCCTCCAGAAAGTAGCACTGTCCTCCCCACCCCATGCTTCCAAACAGTTACGAGTCTGTTTGCTGTCACATGATTGTGTGAAATGAATTGAGCTCCAGTTTCCATTTATGACTTTTTACAAGCAACGATACGGTGAAAGACAGTTTGAAAACTGTGCCTGCAGATTTCTGCTTCTGACTGTCCTAACAAGGAGCCATAAAATGTTTTTAAATGCATATATTTTACAATACAATGCTAGGCTTGTACATTTTATCTCAGTGTCACTAGTGTAGGTGGCTGCTATCATTTTAGAAACTGTTTTGTGTGTGGTATTTGCAGCCAATTATTTTCTCCATCATTCTTTTTCCTACTTTATAACAAAAGTGTAGCTCTTGACAAAATAAATGTGGAAATGAGCCTAGACAGAGTCAGATTTCAGATCCAACAACCCCACTGATGCAAAGTTCCACAGTCGACTCCTTGTGTGAGAAATTTGGAGTCTGTATTCTCTCCTCTCAAAATCATCCCAGGGTTTTGGAGTGTAAAGGATCTGCAGCAGTCTCCAAATTACTGGTTGCAAGGAAAGGCAACACTCTCAAAACTGAGCTTTGGTGCACTGGGAGGCAACAAAGTGCTTGATTCCCAGTATAAAGGATGTCTTTTCATGTAGGGAGTGATTTATGAAGCCTATATGTAAGTAAACAGTAGAAAAATTTGTTTCATGAGTATCCTGATGTAATGTGTGACCAGGACTAGAAGAAGACATCTTGGTTTACAAGCTCTCCCCTGAGCTGGTGTGGAGCACATGCTGTGATTTATTTCCCCATTCTTGCAGCCTCCCCACCTCTTGCATCTCCCAACTCTTTCTGTTAGGGGGAACTGTTGGATGACAGTGAGAAATTGTTGTGTCTCTGAAATAACAGTCTCAGTGGGGGGATAATCATGCTGGAGAACCCCAAGATTATACTGCTGAAGAATCAGAGAAAGCCTTGTTTTGATTTCTGCTCCAGAACCAATTCAAAACATTGGAACTTTCCCACAAACATTAAGGGAGAGGGAGGAACACACACACAGGGTGTAGAAGATTCAAACATTTTGATCAGTTCATCACACTTGTTAGAGTTTTGAATTTTTTCCCCCCCAATGCATAATAGACAGAGGTTGAATAAAATGTCTTTAGGAAATCATAATCCTTCTGAGTCCAAAAGATTTTCTAGGAATGCTCGGATCTGATATTTCACAGTGGCTGTGTAAATAACCTGTGAAGCTTTTACATTTGAAGGAAATAGCCTACTGTGACTCAAAAATATTGCCTCAGACCCTGTCCCCCTGTATAGTGGTCTAATAGAAGAGTGTTTCCATACAGGGTTTCCTTTCCTCTGAGTGCTGGTATGGATGATCCTGGCTAGACCCTGATCACTCTCTGCACCTCCGTATCAAGGAAGCAGAATTTTTTGGTTCCCTCTCAAACTGTAGTGAAAATCACATCAAATTTTCCTTGTGAAATAAATAAAAAACCAAGGACATGGAAAGATCACTTCCCCACAGTCCATATGTATTGCCCATCCACTGAGCATCATCATCCAGGTGAAAAACTCAATTCTTCCCACAACTAACCCTTACAGTTCTGACCTTCAGACTAAAGGTTGTAGGTAGAGTCATCAGCAAGAGTAAGAGCAGGAGGTGCAATAGCAGGACTAAGGTCAGCTGCCTCCAGTGGGCATGGGGAACACACAGACCAACTCCGTTTAGTTGATCGACCCACCAGTAATACCCCATAGCCTATCACAGGCAGTTTTCCCCTCCATTAGCAGGCAGAGGTGGTGTGAGTTCCAGTTTCATGGGTGCTTTTACCACCGATAACAGCCTCGGTAGTGAATTTCCAGTTAACTAGAGCACATCTGATACCCTAACCTTTATAGCTGTTGATGGGGTCAACTGGGAACATTTCTGAGGATCTGTCCCTCCCCGTGAACTGATGAGATGTGGGGGGTTTATTCACAGGGAAAACTAAACACTGCTGGATGAGTGAAAGAAAAGGTGATTAAGTGTGGCGAGACATCCTTCTACAGACAGGCAGATCATCAGGGGAAACTCAGTGACCTCAGAGGCCATGAGAATATATCAGAAGTGTCTCTGCTTGCGTAGGAGAAGACACGGATCTGGGCCGACCTTCAGCTGATGTAGATGGAGCTCTGGCAGTTTGTGTCTACTGAGGAACACTCCCCTCATCCCCCTCGTGTAGCAGCAGTGCTGCTCCCTACATGGAGCTGAATAATCTTTCTCACAGCAACTCTCCTCTCTGCCAGTGTTGAAGCCTGCCCTGACCCCAGGATCGTTCCTGCACCAGGAACCTCCCTCCTCTCAGCCCATGAACGTGCACATGAGCCTTACATAAAAGCAGCATTTCCCCCAGACAATATTTCTTGCTTAAAGTAGTCGCTCTCCCCACAGCATTGCTACTTACCCAGGATGGGAATGCTTTTCATTAAAAGCAAGTAACGTATTTTCTATCAACTCGAGCCTATGCTCTTTGTGCCATTCATCATTATGCATACCTAATATATTTTGCAAACCCCCAGTTCTCCTGCTTTCTGCCTTCTGAGGCATTTCTAAAATCAAATAAAAATATTACACCCCTGTTTACTTTTAAACATGTATTTTTTTCAAAGCAAATGCATTCTGTGTTTTAAGTAAGATACCACCATGTATTTATGGGAGTTTAATAAGTTCTTCCATTAATAACATAGACAAACTAATTTACCAGAACGTGTCTGTTTTAAACTTTGGGAACAAAGAGTGGGAGTATGAAAATCAATCTTTCCTTTGTACTTGAGCCACTGACCCATTAAAGCTTTGAAGATCATTTCTTTAAGAAATTGTGAGGAGTTATTTAACTACAAACAGCAGCTACCTTCCCATTCCAGCTGCGTAATCAACCGTAATAAATTAGAGGAGAAAAAATAAAGGTTCACTCCATTCTATTTTTTTTATAACTAAAAATTCTTAATAGTAGTTTGACAAATCAGCCCAGAGCAGAAAGAAACAAACATTCTTCCTGAAACTGCTGTTTAGCACAAGTTAAAACATTGCTTAAAAGGTAATTTTTTTTTGTTTTTAATTGTGGTTCAAAAACGTTCTTAGTTCCTCAGGCTTAATTATTTAACTCAAATTAATTTTAAAAAGTTATCCATCACTAGAAAAAGTTTGAAAACCTGTGAACTACAACATTGTTAATGGCTGCATGTTTGAAAATGTACAGCAATTCCTTCTTTCTTGAAAAATGAACTCCTGATGGTATTATTTATTGTTAGTTATCATTAATGATTCATTAATGATTATTTCACAGTTTAATGCTCATAATATGCTCAGTTATGTAAGAGTGGAAATTTAAAATAATCTTCATCCTAAACTACTTAAGCAATCTACATGCTAAACAATTATAATGATGGTCTAGTTATCAGAAAATCAAATGGAAAAGATCTGTATGGAACGTCACTAAAACCTGTTTGTAAAAGGCAGAAATATTCCAGACTTTTAAAAACCCCTATCATATGGATAAGGGAAAGATGATTTTTAAAAACACCTCTATTGATTCAATGTTGATGGGCTCTACTTATGATAAAATACACAACTGTTTTCAAAGGCTTCAGATAACCTGAAACAGCATTAGCATCTTGCTGGAAGAATATGGTGCTCACCAACAGAGTATAAGAGGTTAACCCTACACCATTTCCCAATTCCAAGGCTGGAAAAACCACATGAAAGGGGGAAAACTCAGATTACTTTTTTTCCCCTCTGTTTTTCTAAAGTGTTTTTGCTAAATCTACCTTGGTTTTTACCCTTTCCAAACACGGACATCAAAAGTGCCTTCCTCTGCCCACACAAGATGTGCAGGAAAAGGTTGTAAGAGAAAGACAGCTAAATAAATACTTCACAATTTCATACTCTAGAATATACTGCAATTCATACTTAGAGAAGTTTAAGCACAAAATGTGATGCAGTTTATGCCAGGGAGTTCAGCCACTGTGACAGACACAGTAACTGCCTACACAGTACCTGGACTGCTAACTCACTGCTTATTCATCTGCAGAAGACTGGGGGCATTTCTAGGCAAACTTGAAGTCATTTGGGGCGCTTTTTTCCCCCTCAAAGTTCCCAAACATTAAGATTCACTTAACATACTAATATTTTGTACTTCTATACTTCAGTCTATTTTGTTTCAAATACAATTTCCACCTAATTTCTATTTTTATATATACATGTATATGTATTTCAGAATATTTGTATTTGCTCATCAAACAGATCTGTTTATTAGTCTGAGAGATACTCAGTCCAGCTACATGGATTTGCAAGTCTTTAGAAGGTTATTCTTTGTAGAAGTACCCAAAAAGGCATATCCTGAGTAGGTGTTAACACTTCATGCGGATCAAAATCCAAGTTCCAAGGTCCAGTTCCTTGGGGATATTTAGAGAAGTATATTTTATTGATTGAAGGATTAAGTTGCTTTGAGGATCTGATCTGAAATCCTCAGCTTCTCAGACTTCAGAGAAATGATGCCATTTATTGCTGCTATGGGTCAAGTTCTTGCCTCCAGGGCTGGCTTTGACCAACTCAGTGTTCCCCTTCTGGGTTCCTCTAAAATTGACCCAGTTTTGCAAACCCTTTCACTAAGGGAAACCACACCTGGAATTCTCATGAGAACAGCTTTTCCCAAAGCATTTCACTCATTTATCTTACTGGAGCTGGTTGAACATATCTGCTTGAATCTTACTAATGATTAATTTTTTACTGTTTTTGGCTAATTGAACTTCTTGAACTTAGTTAAAAGAGTCTGGGCATATAATATTCAGGCAACAGGTTGCTGTGAACTCTTTGCTTTCTACTCTTTGCTAACCAGTATTCTTGCTATATACATTAGTCACCCTGGAACATGTGTCCATCCTACCAACAGCAAGCACTATTTTTAGTAGGAGTTCAGTGGAATTCGATGGAATTTCACTTGGAAGTAAGGAAATCCCCTTCAGACTCAAAAACCCCACAGGGTGTCCATTGTGAAAAACACACACGAGACCTCAGCACCAAAGGTCTGTTGGTGCCCTGTGTGTGCACTGAAGGTACTACCAGGAGCCAGGAGAAAGATCGTACATGAGGGGCAATGCCTGACCACTGTGCTACCTCTCCTGCTTCTTGACCAAACCCCCAGGTGGCCATTCAATCACTCATTTAAGCACATGCTGGAGTCCTTCTCACAGCAAAAAGCATACCTGTGGGCTGATATTCTTTAAAAAGATAATAGCAGACAAAGACAAACCCCCTTGCAATTTTCCAAGAAGATGATAATTCCCCAGCCCTTGGACACAGTTTGTGTTCCTTCATTTATCTCAAAAATGTGCACAAATCTATATTTTTATTATTTATTTTGTTCTGGTTTCTCAAAAACAAGAAAGGTGACAGAGCAATTCCCATGGAGAAATTTTAGTCTAGTCAGGTGCTGAAAATGGGGAATTCAGGGAGTTAATTTCAGAACTTCAGAATTACACCTGGAATAAGTTCTTCCCTCCATTAATACCAGAGTTGAGAAGTGTCAGAAAAAGCATAAAATATGGGAGACAGGAGTTTCAAGAGCACCTGAGTAACTGAAGAGTTCATGACCCCTGGACATAGAAACCTCCATCCCTAAGATGTTTGGGAATAAAAGACCATGGCAGAAATATCTTTGTTCTTGTTTCCATTATGGATAAATTAAGCACATGCTAAAAGAAAATACCATTAAAGTTCCTTTCTTTTCAAATCAGTGTAATTTCTCTTAAAGTACCCTTCTGATTTAGCTGGAATACAGTTCATAATGTCATTAGAACAACACCTTTTTGTGTCAATTCATAATGTACTACAAGGTCTGCCCTAGCAACTATGTCAACATATTCATCACCAATGGAGATCATGAAATACAGACAGCAATAGTGTTAAAAAACAAGCTTTTAGATCCATTTTACTTTGTTGCAACACTGCTTTGCAGATACAGAATTAGAGCCCATTTAAACCATTCAAGCATATAATCAAATTTCAGTAATGAGTTATTAATTAAGCAGGGGCATCCAATTCTGTGCTAACTGCCTCATAAACAATCGACAGGAGATTTGTGAATTTTGACTTCCTGACACTATTAAACAAATCAATATTAGGTTTCAGACACAGCAATTCAGACAGTTTTCCCTGTTATTTGGCAATCGTCTGCCTGGAATACTAATGAAAGAATTAAGAGCTGTAGATTTTGCATGTGTTCCATCAAAAAGATCCTTATCTGTGGGGAATTGGGGCCTGATTTGCATGGCAGAAGACTTTGCTTTTGTAGGTACAATTTTTCTCAATATGTCACTCATTAGTATTTATAAACTACAGAGCAGGGAAGCCTTCAGCCCCTATTCATAATGAACAGTCATATTCCTGCTGAAGATACAACTGAACAAAGCTGTTTATTTATTTATTTAGTGGTCCTTTTCCTTTTGCAGCTAGCCTAACCTGCAGAAAACTTGCATCTAAGGAGATCTCTGAGCAACTTACAATTTGGTTTGTTGTTGGTTTGGGGGTTTTTTGAAAGGGAATATATATATGTGTGCATGCATGTATACTTTTATATACATATACAGGCATGTATATACACAATTACTTGATGAGCAATTATCTGTGTAAGTAACATATTTGTTTACATGCAGCAATTCAGTGCCTAAAAATCACTTTTCCATGTCTTCTATAGATTTAATTTTTCTTTCACTCTCCCTCCTCTCGAAATGAATTCAGGCCCCAGTTCAGCCAAGCTTTGGAGCTAAGCAGTGTTTTGCTGAATTAGGGATTAGTGCTGTGAAAAGTGCTGGGTTAACAGTACTGTGGGATGAAGTCCAGAGAGCGAGTACAATAGTGATGCCTCCTCCTCCAGCCGCCCTTTGCTGTTGTAACCGAGTTGAACTTCACCTAGGGATAAGTGACTGTTTAGTTTTCATAATCACATGGTCTTTGGCCCCTTAATGAAGAAGACAGCAGGGGCTACCAACACCTGTTGAGGTAATGGCTTTTGTAAGGAGGATTATCTGGCTGCTGAGAACTGGGCTGAGATGGCACGTGTCCGGTTCTCAGGGTGCTCAAGATATGCTTAGCCCAAGGTTTTGGATGTGAATCAGCTGAAGCAAAAGTATGATCAAACCCTTGACCTAAAATTTCCCCCCCACTTGTGTCTGTGATTGAATGTTCTGCAAAAATTGTCATTTAGAGGCTCTACAGGAGGCTGTTTAGTCACATCAGCTTGCTGTTCCTCAGCCTGTAAATACATTTTTCCTTAGTTTCAGTATCTCCATCTCAGTCCCAGATGCAAGAAAAATGCAGAAAGGTATATTAGACTTCAAATGAAGTTAATATTTCTGTTACGTACCCTTCAGTTTCTAACACAAAAACAGTTCCTTGACAACAGAAACACTGAATCTTGTTTGGTTAGCAAAATTTGTGCTGTATATACATAAACAAGTATTCAACAAATTAAAGGATAAAAGCCTCACTAGCACAGAAATCAGTGTGAAAATAGGTCAGAGACCAAGTCTTTGGAAAACAACATTGGCGGGTAAAGATAAAAGTACTGTAGAGTGATCAGTTCCAAAGTGGGTCAGGATTCTGTCTGCAGGAACAAGTCTCCAGCATTATTTCTCCTGTATTGTGCTAATGTGCAAGCTCTACTACAGGACTCCCTTCTTCAGGCAGAGCACAAAATACTGTCTATGCCCCAAGTAAATCATCATCAAAAGTACAAATAAATTATAATGGATACATATAGTCAGAAAATGCTGTCGGTGAACAACACAAGGAAATTAATCTGCCTACCAAATGGCAGGGGGAATGTGGCACTGAATGCATCTTAGGTCTGAGTTTTGTTTTGTTTAGCTTTTCTAGCAGTCTGTCTATCCCATTATTTCCTTCTCTCTAGGATCTTAAGACATCTAACTCATTAAAAATCTTCTTTTTTTAATTATCTGCCAGGAAAAAATTAGCATAATTAAGTACATTGAAATTTAGATTAACAACCAACCTAATACATGGCACAGCTTCCAAGAAGAGAACATTTCTTTTAAATCATCATAGGCTACCCAAAGATTTCATTTTGGTTGCTGTCTAGATCTCTGTTCAATATAGCACTGAGAACATATTTCAATGCATTTAACATATCCCTTGATATGTTCAGCAGTGCTCATAGGGGGTTTTTGATAGAATCAGGGAATTATAAAATGGTTTATGTTGGAAGGGACTTTAAAATTCACCTTGTGCCAACTCTCCTGCCATGGACAGGGACACCTTCCACTAGCTCAGGTTGCTCAGAGCCTCATCCAACCTGATCTTGGACACTTACAGGGATGGGGCAGCCACAGATCTGGGCTTTTTTTGTGGGTTTTTTTGTGTTCAGCCCCTTTTATAAACACTTCCCTAAACACTGTTCCATGTCCTGGGATCCATTTTTAAAAGGACACCAATATGAAATATAAGTAAGTCTGAACTTTTTTGAACTGGTGGATGTAATGTTTTCTTAAATATTAACCTTCAAATCTATGAAATTAAATCAGTTTCCAAAATCACTTTAAAAGGAGATGGAGGCACAACAGTTTGCCTTTCTTGGTATTTACACTTTGGGGGATAGCAGGTTTATTTGGGTTTGGTTTTTATTTCCACTCATCTGGGCATGAGAAATAACACAAGCAGCTGGAGCTCCAGAGTTCATCTGATGCATGGTCAGAGACCTCCACCTGCTCAGACCCTCACTGCAGTGGCCAGTGGTGAGTGACTCCGAACACCAGCACTGCTGGTGGTGATAACTCCCAATAAACTTCAAAAGGAGTAGCATCCTGCCTAATGCCTGCAAGAATATCATCTCACTGACCTGACATAAAGCAGGGGGTTCACCCCCTTAGCAAAGGATGCTGAATCCCAGTGCTGCTGGTAGGACACTGAATTTCAAAGGCTTCCTGTATCATAGTGCTGGAATGGCTGGGTTTCAGGTGTTTAACTGTAGGCAGTCTGAGTACCTCAAAATGCTATCACACATAAAATTAATAATCCTGGCATAAATAAGATAGGAAAACATCTTTCCTTATCTCAGTTGTAAAACCAAAGACGTATGTTCTTAGTTTGGCTTACACACACAAAAAAAAGTGATTTCCTGAGCTCTGTGTGTTTCCTTCTCGCCTGTCTTTCAATGATCCCTTGAAAATTTTGAAGTCACTAGCCAGTTCAAGCTCACCTGTCCGCACAGCAGACGTGACATGGA
>JAOXXN010000082.1:29712643-29764185 GCA_026770055.1 Myrmophylax atrothorax | reverse complement strand
CTCTTTCCAGTCATGTGTTCCTTTTTATGTCTTAATTTTAGTCAGGAGCTGATTGTTCATTCTATTTAGCTGATTTTTTAAATTAATCTTCCCCATAAATCTGAACTCTTAAAAACCATAGTCCCAGCTCTCAGATGCTTTATGATTTGTCTCCAAAGGCATGGATTTGCCAAAATGATTCCTAAGTAAGAATTGCCCTTACACTCTGCATGATTGTGGAATGATTTGTAAGACCTTAAGAGATTAAGACTTCAGCCTTAAACTGGAATGGACCTGACAGTGACCTTGTACATGTGAAGGGGCATAGGGCTCATAGCCTGGAGTGAGATAAATACCCATTTCATGCATGGCCAAAGACCATAATCCAACCTGGATGCAAAATATACCTGGATTTCTCTGGCCAAGTAGATGGGATGCCATTTTCTCATACTCTCATGGTAAAACAGCACTTTGTCTTGGCAAGTGAAAGTACCAGGCCATCCAAGTTGAAAGAGAAGTCAAGGCAGATCCAAAGACCTCATTCTGCTTGGATGTTAAACATGTCCAAGATGAGGCAGAAACAGCCTTTCATGTGTTTCACTTTGTTTGGCACTACTGGAGCGTAAAGACTTTTTATTTTTCTGAATTCACTGATTCTTCATTAACACTCTGATATTTTAGTTATGGCAACACTTGCAACAATAATTAACTTTAATTGAGATATTCTAAGAATTAAGAGGCATATGAGTAGCTGTGAGGGAGTTCATGGAACCAAAAAAGAGCCAAATCCCAGTTTCATCTCTGAGATTCCAGGGAGCAGAGAGGTAGCTTCATTTACTGGGAGGCACAAACTCTGCACAGGAGAATGCAGAAGAAAGAGCCTCAGGGGAATCTTTGATGAGAGAAAACAATCTAGACATAAATAAAGACTTCAATGGATTTGTCCCTTTATTATTTTGGAGCCTGATCCAAAGCTCCGTTAAGTCAATAGGAGAACTCCAGCTGGGGTTTAGGTGAAGAACTGAGGGTGCAATTTTACACACAACTCATGTCACTTGGGAATATTTCTGTATTGTAGGCCAATATGTTTATTAAAGCACTGAGCTGATACTGAGAAGTATTCAGCTATTATAGGGTATGCTTTCATGGAATTACTTGTTGCTGTACAATAAAGTAAAATATAGGAATCCCTTTAGTGTTTCATCAAATTCTTGCTCATTTCAAAGAGGACCAATATCTCTGTGTCTGGCTCACATATTAAAAACTTTCCCTGCATATTAAGTTTCATTTTTTTGGTCATAGGCTTAGCTTCAGATCTTTCTGTGACTTTTACTAGGGGCTATTTTTGAAGGATTCAAGTCTGTTTTGCCAGTATAACCTTCAATTTCTAATGAGTGTTATTTCAAAAGAGACTTTTGCACTGGTAGGTAACAGAAAATAAAGTTACCTTGAAATTTAATAAGTATTATTTACTCTGTATCTACTAATAAATCCCATCATACATCCTGCTTTCTAAAATGCTAGAGGTTATGATCTCTTCCTATTTGGTGTTCAGAAGTTAAAGAAACATTTAATTATTTCACTTGGGGGAATCAGATTTCTCTTTTTTTACTTTTTGATTCTTCTTTTGTATGGCCACAGTTTCATTTGTGATTGTAATATTGTTACTATCACCAATTTTAAGAAAGATTTTTTTAAAATACTGTATTTATTCTTCCTTTTCAGTCAAGCATTCCTCTTCCACTATTACGGTGATATAATCGTATCTTCATCATAACATACAGATGTTTTACTCACTCTTCACTTCCCATTTCTTCAAGGCCCAGTACAAACCTAATTACAATTTTAGCTAAGGCTTTCCTTGAACATTAGCAGATTTTAGATAAGGAATAAAGCATGCCATAAATTCACATACATATGCATTGTGTCTGAATGTGTGTCTGTGTAAATCACTTGCAAGCTATGTTAGATTTCTTGGTAAATGTACATTGCTAGAATTATATATTCCTTTTAACAATATATGTATATATGCTGCAATAGCCCATTCAAGCCAACAAGCTTTTTTAAATCAATAACAGGTATAAATCTGTATCTCTGGTTCCAGTGACCCAAATACATTGCTATCATCCATAGCAGGGTGGGTTCTTATAACAGACCTTCTGGCTGTATTAACATTCAAATATGTTATAATAATTGCCCTGCAATACCTGGGAGACAATTTAAATTAAATGAGCATATGGAGTTCTGTAGTATGAAATACTTGTCCCCTTGAACTACAGGGATCCTTTTAGTACTGTTTTACTGTTAAAAAATACATAAGCATCTTCATTAGTATAAGGATTTTTTTTATTTTTAAATAATACAAGTTGGGTATCTTTGAAAGTTCTGAAAATTTACATGAAGAACTAATTGAAAGACCATTGCAAACAATAATAACCAGTATTTGCCAAATTATTTTATGTTGATTCATGTAACTTGAAAAAAAATTATTTTCTTAAAAATAGAAAAAATATGTTTCAGCCTGAAGTTTATTCTTCCCCCTTACACCACTAGTTAGATATTATATATATTACTCACATTAAAATGTAAACATCAACACACTGGACCTTTCTCTTTTGATCATTTTGAATTTCACTATTAATACTTTAATTTTCCTTACTCTGTGTGTGTGAGAGAACATATGAGTGCATGCATGTGCCTCTGATCTGCCTTATACACTGTACTAAATTGTTCAGTAAATACTCTGCAGCAGGATAAGGTCTAACTGGAAGAAAATTGTTGTGAGTTACAGGAAATTAAAAAATTCCTGCAATACCAACCCACTACTCAAAGTCAATCTGTGGTATCCCACAATCCACTTGGCTCTGAAGTCAAGCCAGAATGATTTTTGAAGAGTAATTTCAAGCCTTATAAAGGGTCACATCATGTATTAAAGCCATATTTGCTTCTGTGTTTTGTAAATTTTGAACTCATTACTAAACCTTTGTCTCTTATGCTGTACGTCTGGCTCTGAACTCTCCTTCATCAATCTGATCCTTAAAACTCCAACAAAAACATGCAACACATTTTGCATGTGAAAAAGTGGTAAAACATAAATAGTTACAATCTCAAGGTGCAGGCATTTAAGGAAAGCTCTAAGAAGCTTATCTCATTTTTTTTTTTTTTTGGTACTTTAGATAGGAAAAACTCAAGCAAGACGTTGCCCAAAACTGTTATTTTCTGACCACCTTGGGGAAGTGCTGAGTGGCCTCAACTCCTGTTGACTTCACAAGAGATTAAGAGAGTTCAGCACCTTCCAGTATCAGTCTCACAGATATATATCTATATCTATACACACATACATATATATATAATGAACTGCTAACAAATCAGATCATCTACTCCTTCCCTTGCCCAAATTCTTTGTGAAAGGATCAGACCCAAGGCTAGAGGTAAAACCATATGTAATTTACAATAAGCAAAACGTGTCTATAAACAAAATACAATTGGAAATCTGGGAATCATTTATACAGAGTGCTGGCAAAGTGCAGGCATATGTGTACAAAACAGTGCAGCACCTCTACAGATCTCAACAGTTCCATTTCTGAAGTTGCTATACTAAGCCTTTATCGTAACCTGGGGCTGAGAAACAACACACTGTTAAAGACAAGGGGTTTACCCCCACAACACATTCAGAACTGCGGTGGGACAGCACATCTTAAAACCCAACAAAGATGTGAACACAACTTGGGCTTTGATTCTTCTAAGCTCTCTTCTCTTGGAGGAAATTGTCATTGATCTGCTCTCACTCAAGGCTACCCACAGTATTCCATTATGTGTCTACATCACATATTCACACTGACTGCTCTAAATTCCTCCTGTTTACCCTGAATACTTTCTTTTTATCATGATAATAGTCCTGGAGTGAATCAGCAAAAGGATTTTTGAACAATCTAAACAAGGATTCAAGAGAAATATCCAGTAAAGTGTTTGCAAAGTTAGAATGAGATGCAGCTTGGTCAGGGCAGCACACATGATGAGCCACACAGGAAAAAACCCCATCGTGTGGCTTTCACTGTCACTATCACATGGATAGCCCAGCCAGGTCTGACTTGATTGGGAAGTGAGAAGGATGTGTTTTGGCCCTGCTTGCTGCCCCGTGGAATACACTGTTAAGGTCAGAGCTGGCTGGATGATCAGCAGAGGAATACCCACTCCTTGTCTGGAAGGCATATACATTTTTTTGAGCTGTCAGGATGTGCTAGGGTAGCTGCACAGATCCCAGATGAGTCCAGATGAAGCTCTGAGCTCTGCTGATGCTCCAACATGTCTGCATGCACTAGGCCAGTAGAGAAACACATGTATTCCCCATGCCTATGCTGCCCTTTCTCTAGTGCTTCAAGCTCCAAGAAACCATAAAGACTTGGTCCAGTGAAACCACGCAAGCAAGGGCAAGAATGTAAAGATACATAGGCCAGAAGAACAAGAGGAGAGGATTTTTTAAATGTCTACTAGGCCACTGAGATGGAGGCAAGAAACATCAATCCCTGTTTTTCAGTACTGGAAAGTGGTTTCATTGTTGCGAAGAGTTGGTGAAATGGCTGTGATACAACCCCAAGACTTGTGGATTCTTGAATCAGTTCCTTTTTCTGCCATGGATGCCCTGGACAGCTCATTTTAGCTATGTCTTCACTAAAGAGACGAATCTACTTGTGGGAGAATGGCTTGGCTGCTCAGTGGCCCTCAAGCTGCCATGCATGATAGGAGTAAGGATTGAGCAATCCTATCTGAAAACTTCTGGCACAGTGATCAGTTGAAGTTAGAAGTGCCACTGTACTTAAGGGGTTTGGGTTTCAGTATTCAGTATGAAGACAAACATTTCATCTCTGCAACCACTATACAGCCTGCAGCAGTCTTAGACATCTACTTTTTTTCAAGAGAGCAATGAGTTATTTAGACTACACAGTCTACCAAACTGTAGTAGAACCAAATTCTGGTTCTCTCTGCAGTCAATGGAAAGTAGCCTTGATGCTTATTTTAGCAACTTGAATAGGAAGCTTAAATACAACCTTAGTTTCCACCTGTAAAACTGTGACAATAGTACTCATTAGAGCAAGTGTTATTCTATAGGTGTGGAGGGAAGAAATATTTTGAGAAAGGGTATGGGGATTATCCACTGGTAAAAATGAGGCAAATTTTCATGACAGAAACCATGAGAACTGAAAGTAAACCTGAACTGGACAAATTTATAGACTTATGGAGGCTGCAGAGAAATTCTACTGCAACAAGTGAGATGAAAACTTTGCTCTGAGGCAAATGAGACACGGATTCTTGTGTCTGATATTCCAAGATAGGTGAGTGGTGTATGTGATCTTCATGAACCACTGACCATCTGAAGTAGGAAATGGCACAATATTAACTAAAGAAAGAAACAAATACAATGCATCAGAAATGAAAAAATATATGACAAAAAATATAGATGTAATATATTTCAAAGAACATTGGGATCATGGTATAAGATTTAGTCAAATATGTGGGGTAAAAATCTATAGAAAAGGATCAGAAAAGCAAAAGCTTATTTCATTTTATTTCAAGAAAATTATATTGTGTAGAAAATAGCATGTTGATGATAGAGTACATAATGGGTTTAAACATATCAATTGCTAATCTACATTTCTCAATATAGACATAGGCTCAAAGGGTATTACATACTATCTGTCTCTACCTGTACTTATAACAACAGTTCTTTTAGTGGAGCACAGGATCCACTAAGTCCCAGTCATCATCATCATTGCTAGACTTCATGAACAAAGATTTGGGAAGGGCTCTCCCCACCTGGGTGTGTCCTTCAAGCCTGCGCAGTGGATTTTTTAGGTGAGGCACAGCGTGAGAGGAACTGACCCCACCCTTTAACCACTAAGGTTCATCTGCCACGCCTGAGAGAGCTTGGACGATGACAGTGAAGTTCTCGGGACAGGAACATACAGCACTCGGTATGGTATTCCCAGGAGGTCTCCCATCCAAGAACTAAACAGGCCTGACCCTGCTTAGCTTCCAAAATCTGACGGAATCAGGCGTCAGAGTGGCATGGCCATAGTTTAAGTACCAGTAAAATGTAGATTAAATGACAAAAACCAGCAAATGCAGCTCCACCTCTGCCATGATTATACATGTGGTTGTTATAAAATTATGTTGATAAATTTCTTTAGAACTGTACAATTCACATTTGGGGGACTGTTTTGGTGGTAACGTGCTTCAGAACCACAAAACAAAGGGGGAGGCATGTCTGGAAGTTCTGTGTGTCTAATTTAGAAATTTAATCAGGCAAAAGACCTCTCCTTGGAGGCTGACTGGGAGAGGTTCTGCAGATTTCCTCTGCAGGAGCACATACATATGTCAGAACAGGCATTGCTCCAGTATGACCACTACAGCTGCTTGAGCACTTAAGGTTAGTTTGGTGGTAGACCAGGTGACTCCACCCACATACAGGAATCGTAACTTTAAAAACTCAGTTTCAACAAATGGAGCATCACAGTGAAGTTGGTTCTTTCAGAAATCAAATGGCTGGGAAGATTCTAAAGATGTCTTGAAGAAGCAAATATACAGTCAGTTTGAATTAAAATTCAGACCTTCACCCTGCTCTACCCAGGAAAATAAGGGTCTTCAAAGCTTCCACTAATTGTACTTTCATTTCTGTACACCTCCTCTTCTCCCTCACCTTTCTTGAAAAAACGGAAAATAAATGTGAAAGAATATAATTATTATACTTTCTTTGTATATTGAACATCTGTTCAGGAGACAGTCAGACCTAACTCACAGGAACATTTTTAAGATATTTTGTAGTGGCAGTCAATGCTTGCATATTGTGGAGGTGGGTACTAGATGAAATCCCAATTAAATTCATAGAAAGAAACTTGGCTTATTTAAATATTTGCACAACTGATTCAGATGTGATTGCCTCCAATGAATATAGGGTACAAAAAGAAAAACAAAAATTAACATGGAAAATGATGGCAATTTGCAATGTGACAGTGGCAGCTCTACCATAACTGTGGTTAGAATTGTTTCCATTATAAACCCAGGTTTCCACTCCCACTGCTACAAATTACAATAAATATTTTCACCTTCAGATATGGCATATATGGCCCCTGTCCAGGAAATTGTTTAGGCAAATTTTAGGTCATATGTCAGACACCAAATTTTTTTTTTTTTGAAAGTGAGTCGTAGTTTCTCTATTTCTATTCTCACTATTTAGTCACACCATAAATAGCTGCTGCACCATGAAGCTGATCCAGAAAACATAAAAATATATTCCTGCACCTAAGATCAAGTCTGAGATATGAAAAGATTCTCATCACATTTTAAATTCCCTCTTATGACAAACTCAGAATCACAGGGTTGGTTAATGTATAAATCTTTGAGATTTACAGCCAATAGGAAATTTGCTGTGCTGATGAGGTGAAATCAATTTTATCAGAAACGTCAGTCTGTAGGTCAGTGATACCACTATAACATGTGTCTTTCTCAGGGCTAAATGAGTGGGGACTGTCTTTGGATAACTCTTTGAAAGACCATGAGAAAATCACAGTCACATATTTAAAACCATAGGTCATGTATGTAAACTACTGTATGTATAGTTCTCGGCAAAAAGGCAGTTTGGTTCTCTTCTGGGCCATATATATAGAAATGTTTATCCTTCTCAGTCAGATATCCAGTGGCAGCATAATGAATTATATTAATCAACTGCCTAAAGTCAAATGATCGAACAGCCTTGAAGGTTGGGTCTGTTGTAGTAGCTTTAGAAGAAGAGTGCCTAGTTCAAGGACAGTGATTTTTGGACAAAATAATGGCCTCCTTTGACATTAATGAGAATATTACCACTGAATCCATTCAGCTCAGTATTTGTTACCTGCCACTCTGGTTGTACCTACACTACATGGTTGTGTCCACACTGCAGGCTGGACTCACTGTTGTGCATGTGTCCATCTGCTCACTCTGTGGCAAAGAAGTCTTGGGCTGTGCTGTTTATTTTAGAGAAATTCATGCATAGGGACAGAGACAGTTTCAGTGCATTTCAGTGTATGTTCTGGATCGGGACAACTGGGAGGCCAGCACTGGATACAGCTCCAGAAAGCATGTCCAGGACTGACAGTCCTGGAGGATGCCTAAGGTTTCCAGGTTTTCATTGTACATTTAATGTGTTTCCTCTTTCTTATGAAACTAAACTCTGTAGAGGAGTAGATTGATATAAATCCTACCTCTGCCTGATTTTTAAGAACTTGTGCACTATAACTTTTCTATTGAAAAGAATTCCTCTTTTAAATGGGCCTGTGGGTCAAGGTATAATTCAGAGAACTTTAAGCACAACCATGGAGAGATTCATGTCCAAAGTTATATTTTTCTTCACAGTGGAACATATGCATATTATCATGTGGAATTTGGGCATCACTATAGTGACTAACATATTTGTGGTACTGCCCCTCCAGGAATTTCATTCCTAGCAATATAAGATCAGGTTCATTTGATGTTTATATTGAATCTTGCCATTGGTTTCACCATAATTGAGTTGCTTTTGATAATCCATTAAACAGTTTCTGGAAAGCATTCAACGCTAAAATGTCTTTTTATTAAGCTAATGAAAATCACTAGCCTGATATAAAGAGGCACAATTAAGAAATCCACCTTGGAAGAGCTTAACATCTTTCATTTCATCCTGGAACAACAACAACAATGCAGCCATAATTTAAATAGGAACATCCTTTTGAAGAGTTGTGAGTGAATGTTTTAAGTTAGCTTAGGGAAGTCCCAAATGCAAGCTGATACATAACACAAAAATGTTAAACTTTCAGAGAATCATTAAAAGTTCTTTCAAACATGAGCAAGAAAATTAATATATAACAAAATTATGACGTTTCTATATGAAATATGAAGACACCTAACTGGTCAATCTCCAGTTTTCAAAAGCCATTAGAAAAATTCTCTGCTTTTATCTTACTGAAGATAATGCAGTTCTAGTCTAGCCTGGAAGTCTGTACTATGCAGCACGTTTGACAACCCATGGGGATGTAATCTTTTTCATTTGTGTTTTTAAAGTAGCCATTTGTAGTAACTTAATACTCACCTTCATTGAAATCATGGACAAAAGTTTTGATGCCAAACCTGCAAATTAGTTCAGCTAAAGATGAGTTTGATTAAAATTCCCATTGGACTTCAGAGAGACAGGAATTTAGTCCCAAGTTAAAGCCCCACTATAATGAAACATGCTCGGAACGTATGTTGAGATCCAAATTCCAAACGCAATCCGTACTCCCCTTTTAATGATGCAGAATTTACACTGTTGTGTCACCAACTGGAGCATAACCTAAACTCTTGTCACCTGATCCCTTCATTAGGTTTTCTGAAGCTTTGCTTTATTGTTCAAGGTAAGGAGTCAGGGACAGAGACATCTAAAAGATTTTTTTTCTTTTCCAATAAAGTCTTCTCATGAAAAATGTGTTTGGAAAAAAACAAAACATTGAAACATCTCCCAAAATGACAGTTTGGATGGTTTTGTGCTTGTAACCGCTTTTAATTACACAATTTCCTTCACTTTTATTTGAAAATAAGTGTTGAAATTTAGTATGAAAAACCCAAAGTGCATCCAGAATAATTGTGCCCCATCTGGCCAAGAGAAATACTTTTATCCAAGAAGGGTTTGTTTTTTCAATTTCTCTGAATTTCAGAAAAAAATACTCAGAATATCCTTTTATTTACACAGTTTTTAAACAATTATTTTTGCTTGTTTGTTTTGGAGCTGCAATCAAACCAATAAAACAGCCTTTTTCTTGGTGCTCTCCTCACTGTGAGATGGCAGCATGAAGGGGAAACTGCTGTTGTACAGTGAGAGAGATGAGAAATCAGGGAGCCAGACGGAGAAATGAAAGGCACTGAGTCAGAAGCTGGAGAGAGGAAGGAGTGAAGGTACAGACAAGGAACAGGGAGTGAGACATTATTTCCTCTGAGCTTCTGCCTCTTGCTGACTCAGTAGGGTGAACCCAAGGAATCTCCTCGTGTGGGGGATAATGAGACTGACCAGAAGCCCAGAGCCAAAGAGTAAACAGTAGTACAAAGCCCCCAGCCACAATTATAACTGACAGGACATCATTTTTAAGCAGGTTTTGGATCCGGAGAAGAGAGAGATGTCCAATTTTTCAACAAGGCAAAATTCCATGGAAAGTAGATATTGCCAGGGGCAGAGTGGGTAGAGAAATTAAAGGGACATCACTCAACTGGATCCAGCTTTCTGTCAAAAAAGCCCTTCTGGAAAGTTTTCTCTCAGTCTTGTTTGGGGCATATTCTTAAACTTGAGGCCATGCACATCTGTTAAATCTTTGCATTCCCTTTTCCCTGTTTAATGTGAAGCTTAGTTAAACCTGTATTCCTCTAAATTACATATGTGCTCTGAGAACACATGGGAAGGGGTGGTTTTAACATTAAATTAGAGCTGGGGTTTAATATGAAAGGAGGTACTCTGTGAATGGGTTGTGAGAGTCATAATGGTGAACAAGTATGTTGATGGATTATATTCATGCCTAGGTTTGTATAAAACCACAGAATAAAATTATCATTGAATAAATCCTAAATAAGTATATAAATACTATTTTCCTCCTTACATAATTTTTCAACCTGTAAACAACAGAAATATTTTTCACCTGTACATTTAAAGAGATTTAAATGTACAATGCCTTTTCTATTCCTGAATTTTAGATGTAAGTTCACAGTGCAATAGGTTAGCACAGCCTAATTTGGTGCAAGATAAAAATCTCTATTTCAGAGCTGGTGTGTTCACGTTCCAACTGATGCTTCATCTCCTGACAGAATCAAGTGGTGTCCTCATGTGCAATCTCTACGACCTCACCAGCTGGATAGCTACCACTTTTTCTGAAAGCTGGGAAGCAGACAAGATCGTGACATTTTTTTATTGCAACCTCTAGAGGAAGGTCTGTTTGTCCAACAGCTTTATAGCCCTAAAAGTACCATTGTCCTGTCTCTGCACTGGTTTTGGACCTCTTTGCTGTCTGAGTGGTGGTAGGCAATCCCAGAGGTGCTCATTAAGAGCTGTTGGCCATAACCAACAGTCATAACCAAGCCACTCTGCAAAGCCATGTCCTTCCATACTGTGAGAATTAGGACTGGTCTTTGACTTCTAGCACCAGTTCAGAGTGCAGATTTTTTGAGGAGGGTGCAGAGAGCATTAAAGATGTTGCTAACCTCCATAGCAGTGACTCTGAGGGGCAGGAGATATCTCTTCAAAGCCAAGATCTCTTCTCAGCACAAACAAGAGGCGCAAGTTACAGAAATACCAGTATGGATTTATAGCCTCACAGCTGTGGGGATCTGAGCTGCTATTTGTGTCTGTATTGCAAGTGGGGCAAACTGCTACAAGGCATGGGAAGATTTTTGTTTGGAACTGACTGATTCAGCCACCTCAGGTAGAAGTAAATTGGTAGTTGTTCTCTGCTGTCCACAGTCCACCTCTTCCGATACTTAATACAACACAGAAATGCCAAAGCTTAAATTCTGTGCTGTTTTTTTCTTCCCCTCATATATCGAGGCAAACTCTTCCACATGAGGATCTCCTCTCAGTGGTGTAGACTTAAATGCTAAAATTTTATGTGGAATCCAAGCATCACCCAAATGCATTTCCCTAGCAGTGTGAGCTGAGGCCTCTTTGAGCACGTGGGTTGTAGGACAGGTAGCGAAAACCATTTCACAGGTTGGTGTCTCTGCTCTATACCTAGTGTACTGTTTCACAGAGTTGTATCACAATGCTACAACAGGTGGATTTCATGACTTCCTGCCAAGGAATTTCATCTAGTACAAAGCATAACATCTTGGCACTAGGCAAAAGTCTTTTTGGGGAATATTTTATAGCATGAACATGGAAAAGCATCAAGAGAGTAAACACCAATTAGGGAAAAGGCTAAGAACACTGTTAACCCCTAAAGTTCCAAGTAATCATCACCAAAGTCTGTTTATTCAACCGTGGAATTTGTGTACAACCACAGGGGACATAAAATGGAATTGAAATCTGAGAAAGGGCTTGACTATGACTTCAAAGCAACAAAGCAGAGCTACTTTGTTCATTCCAGCAAAGGTACTGGTGCCCTGTGATTCACACAGTGAAGCAGCATTTCCAGGCATGACACTACTGAATGTAGGTCTAGGTTTCTCTTTGCCTTATTAAATAAACTCACACAACTCCGTGTGCTGAACCAGGTCACAGAACAATGTCGTGTCTTCAGAAATAAGGTCTGTCTGAAGAAGAGAAATGTGGAGTTTATAACCTGCTCCTGCAAAGATGGGCAACTGAGAACCCATAGCAAATTCTCTTACCTTTCACCAGCAGTCAGGATGCCCTGGGAGAGTGCACAGAGAGAGGCATTGAACAGGAAGGGCAAAACGAGAAAGTGTACAGTCTCCGTTCTCTGTGGTGGCCCCAGCTATGGGGAGGGCAGCTCATACTTGAGGAGAGAAAACAACTTTTAAGTAAAGAGAAGCGAGAAAAGACCATCAGTATCTTGATAGTGACCTCCTAGAGCCTCTCTACCTCAATTGGTAAAACTTCAGACCTGTGATCTACACCAGTCTCCCTCTGCCTGATAAATGGGAGGAGGAGCAGTGGGTGCTGTGCTGGAAATTGGACACAAGCTTCACCCTCCAGGTCCTCACCTTGGAGCTTGACACGCAGAGCCCAGCAGAAACCTGCAGACAGCTAAAATGAACACAGCAGCTTCAAGGGAGGAAAATGAAGAACACAGTGAGCTTCTGACATCCATCTTACTACAGCACCAAGTTTTTCTTGCTCTACCTTCATTAAAAGTGTAGACACCAAGAGCAGGCCTCCCATCACAGCAGAATGCAGCTCCTTTTCCACATGACAGCCTCAGAGTTGTCAAAAGGAAGCTTCTGTGGGGATCATTTTATCCTTTACTCAGCCAGTCCCTGGGGCATGGGCAGCCCATGGGAAGAGATGAGTCTTGCTGGGGCTGGCAGAGCCCAGAGCTACTGGTCAGCAGCTGCACAGTAGGTTGGCTACATGTTGTTCTCCCTGTCTCACTCGTCAGGGGTGATAGGAAAGGGCAGACACCATTAGTTTGGAGACAGTGTCGTGCCAGCATCCTTGCACAGCTCTCAGATCAGGTATCTGCCAGCCCTGAGCACTGGCAGAGGACATGGATGGTCTGTAAACAACCCAGAGCTGTAAATAAGTGCAAGCATTTGTGTAGCATCAAATTATGGACACTCTTGTTGATTTGGGGTTTGTTGACTTTGTTTTTACACCATTGTACTACTCATTTTAAGTTTCTGAATTTTTTAATGGCTACTGTGGATTTGAAAGTTTGCATAACTTCTGTATCTATTAAAGTTTTTATGTCTATACTTTTCCAGGGTCTACTTTTTTCCATTATATCCTATTAGAATAAAGTTTGCAATGAAAAGCTTAAAACAAAAACTCCATGAAAGCAGACATTCTAACCATGGAAACACATTTCCCAACTCCAGAGATGTGTATAATATATGGAAGTTTTAGAGTAATACTTCCTGGGGAATCTTGGGGTTTGGACTTACTTAGACAATGTTACAAAACTTTAAGTATCACAAGTCCAATCTGAATACAATTTTTATCCAAAATCAATAATCTTCATTTCTCTCCATGCAGTATTTCCTTATGCAATGTTTTATGACAAATTTCTTGAAAATGCTTTGGGATACCAAGATGTGTTCCATTAATTATTTATCCATTCCTCTATTTTCAAGAAAAAATTCTTATTTCTAGTTTGTTTTCAGTCTGTTGAATCAGTAACATGAATGCAGGTTTAACTCAATTAAAATGAAAAATAAAAGCCATTTCTCATATATATACATACATATATCTATATGCTGAACCAAAAACATATCAGTAAGTTCATTGACTTCTATAGAAAAGTTTCATTTGATCCAGAGAGACAGAGGCAAGATGAATAATTCCAGCAGCCTGTAGGCTGTGAAGTGTTAACCAGTGACATCACTGCCAACAGCTGAAAACGGCTCTTACAGAATCAGCTGCTTTGAAATTGGTGTGCTTAAAAGCCAGTTTACAGGCTGCCCTGTAGCTTTTGGGGAAGGGGGGAAGAAATAAGAGGTTTTATAGTGCTCCAGTTTGCCTTTGATCCTGTGGTTTAGGGTGTGTTTGCTAAAGAAATCAATTTCTTTTGATTTAAAACGAAAAGTAGGGTTAAACTCATGCCTGATGTAACTCTTATGGAGTTACACTTGTGATTAATATTTTAAGACAGGGGCACAAGCTATTTTGAGTGCTGTGCTTTCTTTCAAGCACCTTTGACTGTATATATGAAATTCCAGACTAGCATAAACTAAACAATATAAAGAGTTGTAAATACAGTCCGTGAAAACAGTATAAGAATCCAGCAACACAAAAACAGGTCTTCTAGTCAGGAATGGATCTCATAGACTTCAGGATAGAAAGATGTCACCATCACTGAGAAGGTTTTTTCATAAGGACAACAGGAAAAAAATTAGAAAAGTCACAGTAAAGGTACAGATGATGGGATGCCATTTTTACGACTCTGGAACACATCCAGAACTTAAGTTGAGGAATATATTGAGCTTTCTCTTCTGCGTAGATGGATCCCTGTGAAGTGTAACCTACACCCCTGCTGGGTTGTGTGCAATGGATTTCCAAGGGAACTCTGGAAAGAGCACAAGATTATTTTTCTGGACTCAAAGCAGATTTCCAGCTTGAGAGGGTTCTAAATGAAACATGGGAGAAGCATTCCTATGCTGGATGCTCTCCTGATATTAAGGAAATACCTTTAAAACAGATCACCTTTCTTGCAGTACTAATCTTTTACTCCTCCAATACTAATCTTTTACTGGGACAATCATGCCTTAGAGACTATTGCTGATTTTACAAAGCATTTTATTGTATTTCCTTGAGGTTTATTAGGTTGTATAATGCAGAGCACCTGAAGAATATTATAAAACTAAATCACATATTTTCTTATCTCCTTACTGTATCAAATTAGACAAATGAAAATACCCCTCTTTCCATGAGTATTATGGATGGGATGTTTGGTGTTCTGATGGTATAGGTTTTTAGAAATTCAATTCTGTAAAATACATATAATTAGAACCAGCAGTATTCTTTTGGAAGAGAAATAGGTCTGGGTAGAGTTCTTTAGAAAAATCAATCTGCATTCACCAGCGAGTCCAAAGAATTTTTAAATTCTATCAACTTTTTCAAGCAATAAATCATCGTTACTTTATATTACTTTACATACAGATAACTTAAATTCTGGCTGATCGACAACTTTCTTATTCAGCCTTTGACATCAATTATCTATTATCTATTCTTCTGTCAATATCAGCTGTCTAAATCTCATGCAAAAGAATTACACCCTTAGAGAGGAAAAAGCACTTTTGCTAACTATCCAACATTTGAATGACTACATTTATTCAGTGTTCAATAGGACTGGGCAAATAATTTAATCAGCACAAAGCCACCACAAATTTGTTGGAGTTAATGAGTTTTTTCAAGTAGAAACTTAAATATCTTTACTATTCCCTTGGGAAGCAGGGTTACTAGGCAGGACAGTCTCTGACATGAATCTCCTCATCTCTCCCAAGGCTGCTTTGCAGGGGAGAGGAAATCCCTGGTATATGGTCCTGTGCCTTGCAAAAGCCCAGCTGCTGTTGCAGCCCTTTGGAAACACAGCCAGCTGAATAAGCAGGCTTGAGGCTACTGCAGTTTAGGCCAATAGTTTGCATGGCATAATGTTTGCAAAGAATAACATCCTTTGGCATGCAGTCTTTTCAGAAAAGCAAAGCACCAGAATGTTCAAGTCCTTGTGGACACTGGATGGGTTGGGCAAAGGGGAAGATGAGCATGAATAGCCCATTGCCATGGCTGTACATGGCCCTCCCCAAGCACAGTCTGAGCACCTGGGGCCTGTGTAGCAGCCAGGGACGCTCAGGGAGACCTCCAAGACTCACCAGTCTTAGGACAACTCTCTCCAGTGCCCTCCTTGTTCTGGTTACCCAGACAGGAACAGAGGTTTGTTCTGGTCTTTGCTCTGGGCTTGCACAGACCATTGGAAATGGCAATAGAACAGCCCAAGCTGAATTACCATAGAGTGGGACATGGTTCAAAAAAATAATTGAAGAAAACCGCTTTTCTAATGTACTAATGGCAATGTACTAATTCACTAATGTACTAACAAGGCAATTATGGGATGGGCTGAAGTGATACAGTGGGAGCAGTTCAGGTCTATTGAGCATAAAATATTCATTTAGGAGGACCAACTAATTGCATATCTTCCTAATCTTCCAAAGAGCTTTTCAGCCTTTGGAACATTAATAATGCTGCACAGTGAAAGAGGACACACATTTAAACTGGAGCTGAGCCTTATACTCAAGTATTCTAGAGTCTTTTTTTCTGATTTTTTTTTTATAAAATTAGAGGGGGGTTTTGGTGGTTTTGGGTGTTGGGGTGGGATTTTTGCTTGAAAAATTGAAGTAATGTTCATGTCTCTATTCTGTATTTCTTAAACATCCACAAACCTGGCTGAGATGTTTCAGTTGCTCAGCATTTGATTTACTTTTGTCAGGAAAAGAAGGATCTCCCAGCAAATTCTCAGTTAAAGCAGCCACCACGTCTCATGGCTTTCTTTATAGGATGACACTAGGTCAGGTCAGAATGTCCCAGCTTTGTTATTGTGTGTTTTAAAGCATACTCCAATCATAATTTCCTCTAGTGTTATTGTTTCCACTTTATTTTCCAGCACTGTTATTTGGACACAGTGACATGCTTCCATAAATCTGGAAGGACAGAGATTGACAACTTGGATTTTGCACAAATGTCTTAAAAGATAACAAAAAGAAGGTGAAAGCGATTGAAAGCCCAGGCACAAACTCCAAGAAATGCTGGAGAAGGATACATTATGATCTTTTGTCAGTCATTTAAAGAAGGGCCACTGTGATTTGTAGAAAGACAAGTCTATCCTTTAAAGGTATTTCTGTTCCACCAGGGGTATCCAAATGGCTGTGCTGCAGATTAGGAGCTCCATTCTGCACTCTGGTGACATTGTCCTTCATGCAGAGGGGGAAGGTGCTTCTGAGCTACTTTTCCACTGTGTTCAGTTGTGATCACCAAGTCCAACCAGAATGCTGCCAGGGTGGAAAAGTGTCAGGAAAAAATTTAAGCACCTCTCCATCACAACTTAGTTGCTTGTTTCTTAAAAACTCCTAGTAACCATGAACAGCAGAGCCCATCCTTGAGAGTCAACTCTGTCCTATTTTCACAACAGCAGACAGATTCTGAAGTTATTAGCTGGGACTTGAAAGTTCTTTCAGAAAATTAAACCTTCTGTCAATTCTAGTATTTACTACCAGCTCAGAAAGAACATTTTCTAATATTTTTTTCCAAAACTTTTAGCTTCCAATCATTAAAGAAAGCTTTGCATTTGACAATGACAGAGACACTCTAAAAGGGAAAGAGCTCCCCACAAAAGCAAGCTGGTTTATGGTTTGATGGGTGATGGCTTTGTTTCTTTCATATTTTTTCTTCTAAATATTCACCTGATCATAATATCCAAGTCAAGAAAAGGCAAAAATAATCTCAATCCCTGGGAATAAGATTAGAGGTTGTTTACCTGTGAGTTTTCTTCTAATGGATGACGGGAATGAAAAACCTCGTTGTTCAAAAGCAGATAAATAAAACCCCATCTGCTGTAGACATTGAGAGAGTATATGTATCTATATGCTGTACAGAACTCTGCCATTAGCTAATAATAGCGTTAACAGTTCAGGAGTAAAAAAAATAAAAAGTCTCTAATACTTAGTCTTAGCAGCTGATAATGTAAAATAGGGTGGCATTTGGAAGCATAGGATGATGCCAGTCCCTGGGGAGAGAAAGGTGTTAACTTCTAATAGCTTTTCAGTAATAGCCAAGCATCTGCAGTCCACCATAAAAAAGGGGTTTTAAAAATTAATAGAGCTGAATGTGCTTCACACTGAGGAGAATGCCAGATTAATAAGCGCATTAAGGACCGCTTTGGATTGGAAATAATTATGGAAGATGACAAGGAGCAGAGGTGGCATTGGTGGTGCTTTCAGGAATGCATTTTAAAAAGCAGTTTAAAGAGCCTTCAGATGTTGGTATTATCCTGCGTGACCAAATTAAGAGCAAATGAGAAAAGTTTATCTGGCATTTTGGAGTATTGAAAGGGCTTAGTGTTATAAATTATACAGTATGAGGATAGGCAGTGGTGAGTAAATTCATGTTAAACATTATTGGCAGTTTAAATAGCAACTGCTTTATAAAGCACTAAATATTTTAATTTGGAAGTAAAACTGTATTCACTCTCTTTCCAAAAAAAGCATATTTGACTTATTTATTTGCCAGCACAATCATTAGATGGTTTGTCACTGATGAAATGGTGAATATTGTTCCCAATTGGCTGTTGTAAATGTAGAGTAATAGAGGCAGGTTATAGGTTTAGAATTGATTTAGAGCTCCACTGATGAAAAAGTTGAAAGCCACGATGACATCTTAATCTTCAGCTGCGGGCCAGGCTATATGCATTCAAGGTTATTTCCAAATGGGTCTAGTGTTTATCAATATTTAATCGTCTTGTTTCAGCTCCTTTTTTACTACTTGCTCTTTCAGCCCTTTACAGCACAGATATCTTCACACCGTGGTTCTTGCTGTTTGCTGTTATTGATACAAAACAAATCAGAATCAGCTTCTTGATGGTGATAATACAAACCCAGGCTTCTAAGTTTTAATGATTCTCTGGCACAGCAAGGCCTTTCTGAACACACCAGAGCTGTTGCAATCCTATCTGATCCGGGGTTAGGACAAGGATTGTCATCCCCAAACTACACAAGGCAGGCCACGGTGCTCCCAGAGCAATTACAGCAACAACAAAGTGCTGTTTCATGTCTTCATGATGATCAGTTTGCCTAAACACAAATGCAACAATGAAAAAAAAAAAAGAAAAGCTTTTGCATGATGCAAAAGTCTGTGCAAACTTCCAACTTGGTTTTAAGACTTTTTCCTCTCAGTCTAAATGTGCATTGCTTTTTTCTTTTACCTGATTAAGTATTTGCAAGAAGTTACAAAAAAGAGCATCATTAATATCCAATTTTCTAATAATTACTTTCAGAAAAAGCAAAACTAATGCTGAAATATCTTCTAGGTGAGTGATACTTGTAAAGAGGCAAACCCCACAATTATAACAGCATCTTCCATTAAACAGTTCTAAGTACTGTATATGCAACATGCTGGAGACTCATTATTTCAAATCCAACTTCTCAAAGATTTATTTTTCTTTTGAAACAATTTCTGACAGCTTTTGATCTTCTAAACTGAAAAAAATCAAAGAAATCTGTTTCTCTGGCATATTAATAGCAAAGGAATTTCTGGATGCTGCAAAGTAGGAACTGAATATAATAGCATCTCAGTTTTATTCATCTTCAAAGAAAACCAAATATATTTTTGAGACTAAAAAAATAGGATACCCTACAGATTTTGAAGGGATGGGATAAACCTCTTTTCACAAGAAAAGATGACAAGAAATTCATCTTGAAGGACGTTCACTATGCCTCTGTCCATTTAATACATTTACAAGCCAGCTGCCATGAGTTAATCTGGCTTTTACATCTGAAGTAAAATTATTTTATAATTTGGGGCTCATATGCCTAAGAGATTTTTTCTATTACAAAAGTCATTGGATATTGTAGATCAACTTGCCAACAGACATGGCACTAGAATACACTGTTTTCTAAAATTTATTCAAGGGGTTCATGAAAAATAATTTTGTAAAAGTTATATATGTAAATCTTAACGTCTTTCATTTATGGCTTCCTCATTCCAAATCCTTGCAGGTGTAAAAATGAAATAATAGCAGTTGATTAAACAATTATCAAGTGTGTGTTTTCTGTGCATATATATATATGTAACTACAATAGAACTAATAAACATATATATATTATATATACATATAATATAGGAAATAAGTACATAAATCCTCACATTTTACAAAGGTTCATAAATTTTGGTAATCACACAGAGTTTTTCTTGTAGAGCTGACTGGTGGAAATATTATCTTTCCTTAATACCATTCTGCTGTCTGAGTAGGTCCAAAACATTGAACCACGAGCTTAGCTATGGCTGCCATAGGAAGTTGCCATCCTGTGGGAATTGTGTTGCTTACAGTGCCAGGCTTGTCAAGACGAGGTCAAAGTGACATCTCAAAGAAGCTGCTGGCTATTAAAAATCACTTGGGTATTCTAATTTCCAGAGATAAATTATTTTAAAAAAAAGATACTTTAGGCTGTAAACAGTGGAGGGAGGTTGGACAATGCAAAGAAACTATCAGCTGGGCTAGGGCTGAAAAACTCTTGCTGTGGAAAGTGCTTGATTACCAACTAAGGTAATGGAATGAAAACTATAACATGTGCATGTCATTAGCATCCAAAAAAGAACAAAATAAGGAGTTATGCACACTAATGTGCATGAAGTGAATTGTACAACTTGCAGCCACTCTTTTAATTCAAAGGATTTTATGTCTATTAACCAACTGAACAGCATAACTTCCAATGTTTAATAGAGGCAGTTTGTGGATAGAATAAACACCTTGCCTTTAAATATATAAATAAAAGGTTTGATTGGCATAAATACCTTGTCTTTAAATGTATTAATTAAAGATCTGATTTTATCTCAAATAAGAGAAAGCATCGAACCTTGATAGAAATGCTTAGCTGGAGTAAATTGCCATTATTTATTTATCTATGCCAAATTATTCCAGGTTAGATTCAAAGAACTGCAGAGATGGCACTGCCTCAGCATAATTAGGCTTGAAGTCACAGTAGAGGTTATCATAGTAAAATGATGGCCATGTTTTAAGAAAAAGTAAAGAAAATCTGGTATTTTTAAAATCATACTTAGGGGGAAAATTCCCAAAAACAAATGTTTGACTCTCCATGGAATGATTTCCAAATTCACACAAACCACTACCAGTTATGTTTTCCCATGCCTTATTTTTCTCCAGAAAATCTGTTTCTAAACATCAGTTTAAAAAAAGTACTGCATCTTATGGCAGACAACGATACCAGACCATAGCCATTACATCAGTCACTCTGTATAAGTACTTCTAACGCTTGTTTGTTTGGTTTCTTTGCAGAAAGAAATACAGATTACAAATTCTGAAGCACATAAACATGGGGTGGTATAAGAACATTGCTACCTTCAATCCAGGCACTGGAATTTTTACTGGAAGTTAAAGTAGAGAAATTCATTGTTAGTAATGGGTTTTGTAAAAAAAAAATAAATCTAAATTTCCCTGAATCACACAGCATGATTAAAATAAGGAGGAACTTTAGTGTCAAGTCTTTACCTTGATGCAGATATTTTGAAATATTCTAAGGTTATAATTTCACAGTCTGTCATGCAGCTACAGAAGATAGATTTAAATTTTCCTCTGAGTTTAGAGTTGGGATTTCTGTTTGGAGCTTCTTCTGACTTCACCCCAAATTATCTCTCTATGTAGGATTGGTAACAAGCATTGCTAAATAAATTAGTTTACTGAAAGTTCACAGAGTTCTAAAGATATAAAATCCTTTCAAAAAACTTGGGCTTAAAAAGAAAAAATAGAAAGTGAAAAGTGAAAACTATTCTAGCAAGAGTTTGAATATGGTCCCCAATAAAATTATTGGTAGATTCCTCAGAAACAAATTATTTGTTCACTGGTCTTCATTTTCTAATTAATCTAAAAGAACTATTCTCTGTACTGACATACATAAAGAGGATCTGTGCTCTGTCACATTTCAACCACGGTCCCCAACAGTCAAAGGAACGGCTTCCAAGAGGGTTGAACAAGAAATATAGTCTCTATAGAGAAAGTTCAGGATGGATAAGGACAAAAGATTCCATATCTAAAGAAACCCTATGGCACTGGAGAGCTCTTAAGCTACTCAGAAGTCTATGCCTGAAAGTTTTTGAGTATTTCCAAAAGCTGCATCAAATTCTCAGCTGGGTGGGAAGCCAAGCAAAGTAGGTGAGATGTGAGTGCATTAGCAGCTTCCTGTTTCTGTTACTGTCCTCTCGCTTCTGGGCTCAGATGCATGTGGAGCACCTGGATGTTCATAACCCTTAAACCCTATTAAATCTGTTCATTTTTGCTGTTTTCAGACTGGCACCATTGGGATGTGGGAAGAGCAGGACATTCCCGCAGCACCAATCTTGCCACTGAGTAATATTTTATAATAGTATGACTGGTTTTCCATTAGTCATATGTTTCCTCTCCCAGACTGGCTGCTGTTTCAGGTATGGCACTGGGTCTGTAGCTTTAGATGGAAAGTGTGAAGCCTGAGCTCAAACACAAATGCAAGGCAAAAAAATTCTTTAGTATCATTCTGCAACAGTAAACTGTTGACACATACCAAAGGTACATAGGCAGCTGAAGCCTCTATGACTTGATGTCCCAGAAGGAAGCCAAAAACATACTGGAACAGACCTGGAAAAGAGAAAAGTAGATACAGCACAAGCTCAGGTGAAATTAATTCAGATTAAGTCGTTTCTTGTGTTACAAAATCTTCCTACAATCTGATGATCATCTTTACTAGCTTGAATTATTTCAAAGAGAAAAAGCATTAAGTCAGTGAGCTGACAATCAAAAAAGAAAGTATCTATTTGGCCACTTAAGCAAATACTGTAATCTTTAAAGTGTCTTTTCATTTGAGTTACCCCATTGCTGAAGCCAGAAAGTTTTGCTTTGTCACAGAAGACTTGTTTGCACCTGCAAGATGAAAGAGACTGTCAGCAAAACTGAACGGGACGTCAGACAAGAAAGGTGATTTAATATCTCCGCCAGACACCACCACATTTACTGGATTCAGAAAATAGATCAAGATGTTCAAACAAACTTCTACTTTGAAGTGAGACAAGTCTACTGCCACTGCCACTGTCACCCACGTGCCTGTGTGAGGGATAAGCATTTCAAAATGAGGTGCTAGGAGATGTTCTGTCTTGTCACTGCTTACCAATCTGCAAGTGGTCAGCTTGAAGTTGTTCAATACACTCAAAGTTAAGGAAACTTTGTGGATGTTTACCAAGATGGTGCACACCGAATGATAGGACATTTGCTTACTTGATAGGACACTTCTTCAAAGCAGCTCATAATGGCCACTGCAAACATCACAGTAGTCACTTGGAAGCTCTAGCAGCCAACATGAAAAACCTCCCAGATGATTTTATCAGAGCTTTACCAGTAGAGTCATGTCTATTTTCAGACCTATGTAATGAAATGATTGGCAAACATGTGAGCATTGGTTGTCAAAGAGCAAAGTACTTACTTAGTGCTTTGAACTCCAAAAATTTCTTTCATGATGATCCATTTGAACATCATCTTGAAATCTAAGCATGGCTTTGCTGGATTGTTTTCTCTCTTGTTGTTTTCATTCCTAAATGATTTCAGCTTACATTTGCAAGCAAAGAGACTAATGGCTTTGAATTTGTATGCTAGAACTGAGATATCAAAAAAAGAAATTCAGTTTTTAATTTAAGTAAGAATTGCCCTTCATGATTTTTTGGCTCATAGTGCTATAGGAAGTGAAGCAGAGGAGCACTTCTTAGTGTTCAAATGTCACTTTCCCTAATACTTCCTTGAAGAGAGCACAGGGAGTGATTAGATAAGAAATGGCAATGCTGCTCTGGTTGCAACCTGGCTGCTACAGAGAAATAACAAGCTACTTAAACTACCCAGCAAAGACAACCTGGTGCTTGAATTCAAGCAAGACCCTCTTACTGATTACAGTAAAAAAGGAAGAAGGAGAACCCTGACTTGCAGAATACGTTATATTCTTGATGCCTTTTGTGAAGCTGTTCTTCAGTACAGTGTTAGTGAAAACATTCTGCCAATATAAAATAGATGTAAAAAGAGGACTCTCTTTAAAATGGTCATCCACCCTCTCAAACCTTCATTTTCTTTCTGCCAAAAAGCAATCTCAACCATCTCAAATTAGAAGTACACAAAGATCTACCATTTTCTCCATTGTTTTAACAACCAGTTTAACCATTTTTAGTTAAAATAGTTCATTACAGGTATATTACAAATCATTTTATATGAATAATACTTCTCCAAATTCCTTATGTCTAAGAAATGACAAAACACTTAAAGTTTAAAAAGCTTTCATTAGATAAAGGACTCACTCTGGAATAGGGTCCACTTGTTTTGAAGACTTTATTATAAGAAGGAATTCTGATCATTGTCAAGGCTCACAAAGCTTCTAAAGTGGCTTTTTTAGCTTTTGGAGATTAAGGCATTGACTTTTGTATATCCACCTGAGAAAAGCATCTTAGTCTTATATTTACATTTTTTACATTTTATTTGTGTATGAAAAGAGTATCAACACTTTGACATGTAAAGCACCAGCGGAGGAGATGCTACAAAAGTCAAGAGAAACTGGGAGCTGAAACTAAAGTCCTAAACTTCAAGGATTTTCCAGTCTGAATTAGAATGTCATCCCTTTCATTCTTTACCCCAATTTCTGTTATTTGCAGACTCCTAACCAAGGAAAATATGAAGAAATACTTACCAAAGCTTTAATTAAAAATGTCTACTTTCTAATCATTTTAGCTGTTGTTTAAATCATACTAACTGTAATTTTGAGGCAAAGGAAAGCATTTTTTTTTGTATATGGAGGCTTAAGAAACCAAGTAACTATAGAAATATACTGCCTCCTGTTTTAAATAAATTGTTAAGGAACAATGTTATCCTGAAACTTGAACACTCACGTTAAAGGGGAGAGCAAATTTCATTACGTGATCACTCTGTTTATTTTAATCTGCTCATTCCTGGAAAAAAATGAATGAGAATTTAAACACACACAGCAGTTTTACAAGGAGCAACTTTTTTTTTCTAATTATGTATTCTTTACTTATTAATCAGTGCTACAATTTCCTGTGGCATTTAACACAGACATAAGTTATTTTCATTCCAAAAGTTAGCAGTTCACTGTATCCTATACACATGGCACAAGCATTGCAAATGTAAATAAATGTAGGCGTCTGGGTTTTAACCACTGCTCTCAGAGAAACGTCTTTTTTAATGTGGTATAACTTGCAATCACGCTGAATGTCATCGCAGCTTTTGAGAGTGGGCAAGTCTTCATTCAATCTTAATTTTTCACCTAAAAAAGTGCTGGCATCTGTGCAAAAATAATGAAGTCCATAGAAGAGGAAAGAGAGGAATGTAGCTAATAATCCTATTTATGTTCTTATGCACTACATTTTTTTACTAGAAATAGCATGACTAAATTCTAATAAATAAATATACTAATTGGTCATTGGAAATGCAAATTTCAATGACAATCTTTAATGCAGTATAATAAAACCCATTACAAGCACCAGCTTTGTAGATGCTTTGATTGTAAATAAGAGATTAGTTTAAATTCAGATGTGCTGAACAGGTTGGCATAATTTCAGGTAGCAGTGGATTTAGGCTGCTTGCCAATCTGTGGGAAGAGCAGATACATTAATGCCTGCACTGTTTCTACTCTCATATGTTCAGTCTGAGTATTTGCTATTTGCTACATTAAATTATACTGAGTGGCAGACATAAATATGGTTTTCGTCTTCCAGTTTCTTGCAGATCAATTTTCTTATTCTTAGTAGATTCCGTGGGGCCGTATTGTCTCAGAGCTTGTTGCAGAATTTCAACATGTCCAAATAACCTTTCTTGATGGCCACAGGATAAGCAACCTTCTCTCTAAAAACAAAAAGCTAATTTCAGCGTCATTTCCCTCACACTGGCATATTGCAGTCATGTGCCTTCATCATCCTCACTTCTCTTTCTGTGGTACATTCCATCCCAATTCTCATGAAATCAAGGAGCAAATTTGTCCCTTGGCAAATCTGCAGATGGTCTCAACTATCTCGGGTCCGTGCCAGTTTACATTGGCCAAAGATCTATTCCCTGCCTGGCATGACTGAAATTACCACTGGGAAAGGATATATGTGTGACATCACTGGAGCAGTCAAAGATTTTGGTTCCACACCGTGTGAAACAGTAGAATTTTTGGCCCCAGTGCCAGAGGGACAAAATCAAACATCTAATTCTGGATAGGGCCACAACAATGTTATTGGTAGTAATGTTCCTTTCTAAGCTTTACTGGTTTTAGGAAGGACTTTTGTCTCTCTGGGTTGTGTTTTCATGGCTCCAGACTTTTACTCAAGCATCCACTGGAGAAGAGCATCTTACAGAGCTGTTAACAAAAACTGCCCTGTTTGCCTGAACACTGCTGCCCTGCTGACAGTTTGTCAGGTGGTTCTAGAGCCCTTAGAGCTTTCCCAGCCTCAACCACCTGTCTTCCTAAGATGAAGAACTCAGCTGACACTTTGGTAAACATAACTGATGAATTTGCAAGCCAAAATTTCAGATTTTTTTTAAAGCACATAAGAGGCTAAGTTCTAAATCACAAATGTATCTATTTTAGTTGTTTATGCCTCAGCATTTAAAAAAAAAAATTGCAGCTAACTCTAAACCACTAAGCTGTGTAGAGCTAATCAGAGTGACCACATGGTGCTACTATGGGTTTCCTTTCCAATCCCCTCACCTTAATTACTGTCTCACATACCCACTTGTTGCATCCTGCCCTAAATTACTTGTAAATTCTTTGGCACTGGGAATGTTTCCAGTTCTGCTTTAGCACCCCCCCAAGCACATCAGTCTGAGTAGGACCTGAGGGATTTTTGTAATAGGAATAATTAGTACTGAAATTGGGATGCTTTGGCCTGAAGGGGAAAAGCCACATCAGGGAAATTGATTGTGGTGTCTAAAATGAAGTCTGCTTTCAAAAAAAATAAAAAAGGCCCTGAATGGCATCTCTGAATGATGATATAACACAGCGACAGATCTTTTTGATGTACTAAGTAAGCACAATACCTGAGGTAGACAGTTTTGACATGTGCTGCAAATACTTTGGGGCAAGACACCCCTTCTTTTCTTCCATAGAAGACAGTTACCTTCTTTACTTTGAATTTTGCTCAGATTCTTTGATGGCATGTAAGTTTTGGTAGGAATTTTCATGACCAGGTCCCTGCAAAAATATGGGCACCTTGAGAATATCCCAGTCTATGCACTTGGTTTTTTTCCTCTCTCTACCTTGAAAGGACAGCAGATCTTCCACTGTTCCTCAGGTTGTGTGAAAAACACCATTTTATCAAATTTTTGAGATTATCAAGTCTGTTTTCTCATGGGAAGGAGTGGGAAGTTTTAACTGGCTTGTGGTAAACTTTGGTCCCCCTGGGATACAGAGGACAGGTTCCAGCTTTACATACCTTGGACATCTGTGCTTAGTGCTTTCCTCATAACCCATTGCAGACTGATCCACACTCCTGCATTTTTTATAAACTGAATACTGGGTGGAGAGGTTGCACAGTTTGGTTAATCATCTAGACCTCCCTGCAGGGAATTTTTCATTCTGCAGCATTGTCTTTAGCAATCAAAAGATCTTTGTACAAATTTATCAATTATTTATTAAAAGAGTACTTAACTGTAGTACAACAGATCTAAAGACCCAAATTCTCACTCAAGGAGGTAAACCAAGCTGTACATACTTCAGTGAAATCCTGCCTTCTTATGCTACCTCTACATTTGACTGTTGGCCCTGAACTGTTATTAATAAATTATCTTAATGATTGTTTTTACCTAAGACAATAACTTGAAAATTTCCTGAATACATGCACACACAAAATTGCCACGAGGTTTTACATTTTGATCTTTTATTTCTCATATCCTGTTGGATGCCCTACATAAATTATTCATTTCTCTTCTTGCTATGTCCCTCTCTCTTAGTTATGAGTTGCTGATGTCAAAGAATGAGATGAGATTCAGCCCTCGGCTGCACGAACAGGACCCACTGGGGCCGGCTTTAGTCCACTCCCTGTCATTGCAACCTGCTGGGTTTGTGCAAAGAATTCTGCTTTGGGGCTAAACCAGCTAGACTAGGCACTTCCAAGGTAGTACCATATTAATGATCATAAAACACACTTCCTGACTCTGTCCCAAGAGACCTTTTCAGAGTTGTTTTATGAGAGACTAGGGAGATCTGTTAATGAGTGAAGTAATTGTTACCTGTGGGCACAGATTTAGAACGACTTCATGCTTCAGACTCCAAAAGCGTAAATGTCTTTGTTACAACTATGTTTTGTGCAGCAAACAAAAGGGATGCTCACAGAATTAGAGATATGGATGTTAGGATGCATAATGCATATTTTTTTTACATTCAGAAAAAAATCACTCAGATAAACAGAAGATTTGGTATCACAAGCTCTTGTAAAAAAAAAAAACCCAAAAAAAGTGGAGTAATTTTCCATATAATGAGCATGATGAAATCTAAAACATGTTGTTTATTTACAAGCATACATAAAATTAGACTGCACTTCCTGTTTAATTTGCAGTATTAAACAAAGGCATAATATCAGATCCCGATACCACTGTGCTAATTCAGGATGTGCGCACTTTTGTTTTGTTTCCAATATTTAATTCTTAATGTAATCTTGTGTGCTGATCTGGAATATTTATATAGTTACACATGTATTCTTGAGATAATATGATATAATTGCAGTATAATATATTTCGATGTACCCTTTTCACACAAGGCCTGCATCATACAAGACTCAAAAAATCCAGTGGCCACGTGGTGATCTTGTGAAATGATCTTTTGAGTTTCTTGGAATTCCCTAAGGAGTTTGGTAGTGCCCCTGCTCCATCACTGAGTAAAGTAGGTGACAGGAAGGACTAACAGCATTGTGGGTAACATGGGTTGTGCTATTTGTGTTCTCAATTTTCCATGCTCTTTAAGGGGCAAATATAAGTTCAAGGAGATCTTGAAGCTGCTTTTACTCAGGAGCAGGTGTTGCCTGAACATAAAACTGAGAGGCTATGAAGTACAGAGGTAGGTCAGTAGAATAAGAGCCAGGGTCTGCTACCAAAAAGTCCAATAAAGAGGAATAAAACAGATTGACAAGAATTTTTGCTTTTCTTTTTATCTCCACACTGTATTTAAGGGGCTTTACTGAAATGATGTGACTATAGCAAATGATGTAACACTTATGAGGCTGGAACAGGCTGCCCAGAGAAGCTGTGGATGCTCCATCCCTGGAATTGTTCAAGGCCAGGCTGGATGGAGCTCTGAGCAACCTGGTATGGTGGAGGGTGTCCCTGTCCATGGCAGAGGGGTTGGTACAAGATGATCTTCAAGGTCCCTTCTGAAGCAAAATATTCTGATTCCATGATTCTGATAAGTCTATGTATACACTTGCATGCAAAACTCTCTGTCCAGGTTGCCCTAATTTGTGAGTGTGAAAATGAGACATTTCTCATTGTGAGAGAATGCACCACCACTCCCCTCACACTTCACAATCCCTCAAATGTCCATGACCTCATTTTCTCTGTCCCTGCACTCATTCCCTTGCCGAAAGTTCAGTTGAACTTCTCATTCTCCAACAGCTACTCATTCCTGAATGGACTCAGTGTCAGGCACCCCAATTGCCTGTGATCTTTCATGCAATAAAATTTTTGCTTTTCGTCACCTCTTACCCTGTCTACTGACACTGCATTATAGTACCTGAATTCTCTGTCCATCAGCAGCTGTTCACTGCTGTATAGGTGGGAACACAGTAGGCATCTACAAGAAACTGTCTTCTCTACAAGAATTTACTGTTTGTGTATCCAGGTTGCAAGCAGGTCCCATTTCACAGCTGGGATTTTTTCATGACACTATGGAAAAACACAACAATTGAGAATGAGCAATATGCTCAAGGCACTGGATCCACATAAAAGACAATATTCAGAGAGTGAATTCTTTCAAAGTTATAGCAAATGTTACATTTTCTACTCTGCCTTCACTTTCCAAAATCCCCCAATAGCCATCAGTTGATGAAGGAAGGAGAAGGAAGCACCTGGCTTCATGTAGCTCACTGTGGTCTCACTCAGGAGGAGCTTTTTCTCCCCTAGAGGAGAATCTCAGGTATCAACTTCTCTAGCAAGCAGAGGTCCTTGCATGGGGCCCATGTGGACTTGGTAAACCAAGTGAGGAAATAGGTATTTGCACAACAGAAAAACATTTTTTTCCCAAGTCATTTTCTCTATTCCCCTTTGGTTTAACTTGAACTGCCTGTGGGTCCGAGATGTTTGCCCCTCAAGAGCCGGGTTTATCTTCTGGTGGTTTGAATAGTTTAATTATCCTTCAAAAGCCATTACGATGGGTCTTGTCACCTTCAGGCACAGATGGCCATTGCACTCCTTCTGGGCTATCCAGTGGGCAGAACATCAGGAGATGAGAGAGGAAGGCAAAGCTGTTATTTCAGTATACTCAGAATAAATGTCTTCAAAAGTTAGTGATGATTATCTGAAAATATTTTAAAAACAGCTGCAAGTGCTTAAGTGTCATGGCTTAAGGTTCTTTATAAATACATGTGAAGATCTGAAGAGCTCTGGGTACCTGCTTGCAAGTACTCAGTGGTTACAGTAGTCAAGACAGGTAGGGAGGTCATTTAGTAGCTTAATGTAGTCAAAAAGCGAAAAAGATTTCTATTCACAAAGGGAAGATGACTAAAATAACACCCAGAAAACTGATAGAATGGATATCAGAATCACACCCAAAGCAGCAAGAAAGGTAATTACCAGATTCATGTCACACAGGAAACCCACAGTCTGAATTCTTACTTTTGTTAGAGCCCAACTCCACTGCAAGTTTCTACCCCAACAGTTGCATTTTGCTGCTTTGTGGATTTCTGACAAGTTGATGTAAGGGAATTTTGAACTGTTTTATGGCCAGGTGTGCAATAAACGTAAAAGATTTTTTCAGTGCTCTTTAATACAGAATACATGCTCAGCTAATGCATCCTTGGTATAAAGCCACTGAAATCAGGTATTGTCCAATAAATCAATTGGATTTTGCAATCTACAGTTGTGCAATTGGAATTCAACCGACCTAAACTGGATCTCATCTAACTAGCTATTTCACTTTCTGGAAGATTTTCCCTCCTCAAACAGTATTTCTTATTTTTGCTCTGGAGTTTGCATTTTATACAGGGGAAATAAAAATGAAAACCCAAACACCAAAACCCCAGAGCCAGCTGGGTCCCATATATCTGTTTACTGAAAACATGGAATTACGCAAGCCTTGATCAAACTGCTCATGTGATTGTGCTTTGGGGTCTTCAGAAATGCAGACCACAGTGAGTACTTGGACAAGGCTTCAATGCTTTTAAATGAGAACTACCACCTATACCTTGAGAAAACTTTTAAGCATTTTCATTCCTCAAGTCATAGATTATCACTTATATGCTTTTGTAAACTCTACTACATATTTAGCTGTAACTGGAGTACCTAAATAGGATATATAACTTTGCTTCTTCCATCTATTTATTTTCTATTCTTTGTTCTGGATTTATATCAGAACCACTTGTCTCAAATAGGAATTAAACTCCTTTATCTTTTTTTTTCCAATGAAAGGTATGAATTCCTGAATGACAATTTAGCATGTACACTTCAAGGAAACACTGTATCACTTTTCACATTATTTACATTAACCTTTCACTAAAAAGGAGATCCTACTGCATAAAAGCAGCAGAAAGTTAATGATGGTCTCCAGAAACTGGAGCCTTTTTTTATCTGACTGGAGAAATGGAAAAATTGCATTATTATTTGAGATTTTATTCCCTCCTTTTCATTTGTTAAGCATAGTAAGGTAGCTGCCTGGAGTAACAGGAAATAACTGAGCATCTGTATCTGTCTGGGGAGGTGCACTCATATGGATTATCTGGTCAGGGACCCTCTCTTCACATTAAATGAAATCCCAGATTCTTGTTGGAGAAGGTTAAATTTTAGACCTTATCCATGTGAACCACTTTGTCCATTAGCCTGCACACAATCAGGAGTAAGGGGAGACAAGATATGTTCTTGTCTGTTGGACTCAGCACCAGCATCACTGGCTAAAATCTACAATATTGTCATGCAGAAATCCAGATTAAATAATGGTATTGGTCCCTGTTGGCCTTAAAATCTATTAATATATGCCCAATATAGCCACTTCCAAATGCAGATCATCTACCATGTAATTTTCAGAGAGATTGGAGCCATGGCAAAGGTGGGACAAGAATAGCATCAAATAAAGGCAAATATTCCTGAAATCTGCATGCTATTATTCCTACCCAGAAAAAGGGTCTGCAGGTCCAGGATGGTGGTAGTGGGAAAGAACATCTGGCAGCTGGAAGGTAACCAGAAATAAGGAACATATGGGAAAAGGGCTGTGGAGAGGTGGGGATGGGGTTGTTTCCAATACCCTGTGTCTGAATGCCTAACCCCAGATTTAGTAGGGCCCACTGAGTGAGTTTGTGTGGTTGCCAGTGCTTTGTGTAGCATTATTGTTGCTTTGTTTTGTTTCTAAGGAGAATTACCATCTGTTATTAAATTAAATATGGGGGTTGTATGTGTGTAGAGATGTGTGTGTTTCTCTCACGCTTTAAGATGTTTTCAGCTTCAGAAGTAATTTTCAGATTCAGAAAGGGTGAACGAGCCAAGGAAATGTGATTTGTTTGTCTACATTATCTGGGAACTACATGACTTGCTGTTTCCTAGGGAAAGCTCTATAATTTGATTGCAGATCTATATTTAAATGTGGGAGAGAGTCTAAAGGGGACCTGACACCTCCACTGTAAAAACTCAGATAATACAGACTTCGGGAGTTTAGAGTTCAAGGTATTTACATACTGATGTTTTCCAGCCCTGGTGCAAGCAATCTAACAGCACAGGATTTGCCACCAAACAACTGTTTGGTTTGGGAGTTTTTCAACTCTCATTTAAGTGCGAATTCCTAGATATCTGAATTTACAAAGGCAGGTCCACTGGATTTCCATTTGCATATTTTTGGCAGCCGTCCACCTCATTAATGCAGGAGAGAATCAGCCAATATTATAAGAAAAACACATATGACACTCAAGGGAATTAGAAATATATTGTTAATTTGACGGAGTGTTAATAGGCCCCCTAATGTCACCAGTTTTTCCTAACAGTTGTCTGCAATGTTTATTTCTTGTTGGACCAACAAAATCATGGTTAATATTATAGATATGAGCTCAGTGATGGTGGCTCTTTAAGAGAGATGTGTTCCCCAGCAGGTTTTCAGCATTTAGCACTCCTCTTCATTTTAATCAAAGAAAAGTCTCTAAGTCAAAGGAGGGAAGAAATCAAACTCTAACTTAAATCTCTCATGTAGAAGTAGATATTATTTTTGAATGATGCCTCCTGAGAAACTTTTCATTGACCTCTAAAGCAGAAAGGCTGCAATGGAGCGGTTATCAGGTTTAACTTTTGTGACCCACAGCTGAAATCATTGTAGACTAGTGGCTACAGGGAGATTAAATTCAGAATGTCCTGTAAGCTGAAAGAAATATGAATCTAAGCAGCACTCTTTAGGAAGCATTAAAGAGTGTGTATAGAAACTTAAAATTCCTCTGTGTTAAGTTACTTGGTATTCGTTTTCCATTCCTCTTAGATTTATGAAGAACCACACCATTATTTTCAACCTTTTCTTACTGAGGGCTGGGAGGTTACAAGTTTTGCTCTGGTAATTACCTATCAGTCTAACAAAGTAACCTTAATTAGTGGGATTTTTTCATCCTATATATAGGAATGGGGCATGGTGTGAACACATGTTATTATGATTTAACACCTTGCTCAGATCTCCTGTATATCCCTTGTCTTCTGCTGTCACCACTGTAATTAGGCAGCAGAAGTGCAATATATTCAGATTTTTGTCAATACCTGCCCAAAGCTCTAAATGCATGTGTGATAGAAATGAAGGCTACCATGCAAAGAAAAGCTGTAATGACCACTGTTGACAAGCAGGCTGACTGTAGTGAGCTGGCTGTAGTACACAAGCTTTGTTCATGTGATCGCTCTGGTTTCATCAAGATGGATTATTGCTTAGAGAGAGCAGGATTTTTTCTCTTTCGTTTTAGTGCAAATCTGTTCTATCTTTCCTCAACCTGACTTTTGATTAGAACAAGTTCAGAAGTGCTGCAGACAATACTAGTGTCACATAATCTGTGGATCCTCAATTCAGCTTGCACTGATTAACCAACTTCATTATGCACAATTCCCAAGCAGGCATTCCCATGCTTCTCAGAACCTACTTCCTCCTTTCCTCTGTACCTCCAGTGCACCAGGACTTGAGAAAACATTTTCTTGCTGAACACTAGGGAGAAAGTTCTCTGTCCTTCCCTGTCCTTAGACATCAGGATCACAATTATTTGGTGTAAATGTCACAGGAAAAAACGCCTGAAATTAATCTGTACAACTAAGTGTTGCTAGAAATACTCATTAGATAAAACATGGGTTGGCACAAAGTTTCCTGAAATGTTCCAGTATTTTGTTCCAGTCATTTGTTTCCTGTCTAGCAGAGAAATCTCAATCCCCAGAGAAATTCTTCTCCTGATCCCAAGAGCAAAATTTATTCACTCAGAGATTAAAAACTATGCTGTATGATACAGGTAACTAATCACATAACTCAGGCATTGACTATCAAATAATTTCAGTGAAGTTTTTACACCAAAAGATAAAAGAGCTCTTATGGATAAAGTAGGACATTGTTTTTAAGTCTTCCAGAAGATAAAAAGCAGGGGGAAAGGCAAATTGTGCTGAATTAGTTTTTTATTGTAAATAACATGATGCCACCTGCTTTCTTCATCAAGGTTATTCTGTTCAGCAGGTAGCACAAACAATACTCTTGCCATGTGAGAGACCTGTTTTCATTGTCATTTACACTTTTCCCACAATGTTTTGTTTGGAACTACCAGCAACACTTTACAACTGCTGCAACAGTGAATAACTTATCTCTAAGTATCCCCATTGCAATTTTTGCTGTGATAAAACAGCAGTTCCTCACAGTGAGATTTGTGAGCTACCAGTTTCTAAAAGCACTTTTCTTATCTCTTACTATTCTTTTACAACCTCATGGGAAACCTTCCTCCAAGCCACCCTAGGATACAGCTCATTAAAGCTGTGTGCATGATGAAGAGCCACCTGAGTGGGGAAGGATGGTGTTACAACACATCATAGGAGTATGGATGAAGAATGTTCAGGATGTGTATGGTGGGGGAAGGATGAAAAAGGGAGAAAGGGGTGTAGGGGAATGTAAGTACTGGGAAAAATAAAAATTATTGCAAAGACATGCATTAGGCTTTAAATGAAGTTGAACAATTCCTCCCACTAAGGTCCATGGGACTAATTGAAAATGAAGTAGTAATTTAGAGGAACTAGAGTACACATTTTGCAAATAAGCCAAGAAATCCCATACAGTGGATAGGTAAAAAACAGACAAGAGTCAAGTGACTGGTCCAACTTTTCATCACAATTAAGGATGAAAAGCAAGTACTGCAAGTGCAATCCATCCTACCAAAGAAAACTAAAACAATTCAATGAATTGCACCAAATTCTTCACTGATGACAGTTGCAGCCACGTAGTAGTACAGATTCCATCCAGACAAATATCTCAGAGGAAGATGTCTGTATTTCAAGCAGCTAAAACTAGGTGAGAGGGACTTTACCCTGGGTAGGTGCATGTTCCCTCAAACTCTGAGGAAAAGTAAACTACAGGGGGAATAAACATAATTTTGTTTTAATAAAAGACATGCCTTCATTTCAGTCTCTGTAGTTTTCATTTTTTGTGATATAAAGTTTATGCTGCTCCATACATAGCTGATTGAAAAGTGAAAACTCTTGATACCATGAGTTATCCTTTAATGTAATTAAAATTATCATGGTCAACAAAGTTTCAGGGTTTATTAAATGCTTCTTTAACAACATCTTTTAGTTATAATATGTGATGAAAATATTAAAAGCCTTCTATCCTAGAGTTATATGTCATACTTTACTAGGTGTTTAGGAGTCAGTGTTGTGTAAATATCTACACATTTTTGACTAAGGAATGCACTGTGAGAATGTCTCAGGTCAATGTGTTGATATATCCTTGTTAAAGGATGCTTTAACAAAATGAATGTATCAACATAACTACCTTATTTTTAAATCTCAAGGCTTAGAAAAGTAATATAGTTGACAAATGTAAGGCAATCAACCATCTCTGAAGGTAGATATGCAAGATAATTTCTGCTTTTCTGCTGTTTCCTGTGCAAGTGGCTATGTATTTATTTTCTCCAATAGGCTTTCTTGCCAGAAAGGAAGACACATGGCTGAAAACTGCATGGGAGGACATGTTTTCACAACTTTATACCTATACAAGTTGTCTATATGTAAGAGGAGTCTAAAAACCTATTCATTTTTTGCACACATTTCTATGGTACCCACCACAAAATATGTCAGTACTGTGGGCAAACTAATTCACTCCTAGGCATGGCTCAATTCTTACTCTACTTTCTACCAGTGCAATATTGACTTCAATGTGATTATTTCAGATTTGCACTAAAGGAATTGAAATTGGAGGCAGACTTCCCTTTGAGCAGCACTCAGCTTTATGTAGTTCAGCAGAATATACTGTTTCTATTAGCACTTATTCAAAGTTGGCCACAAGTGTCAAATGAAGCTCCCATTTACAGAAATCAAGGTACTTAATTAAAATCTTACCAATAAAAAAAGGATTTTCCATTGTGTAATTGGAAGTCCAGATACTTAATCCTACTTAAAAATAACAAGTGCTCACACTTCTAAATCAAGAAGTGCCCTTTTATTTTACTTTCAACAGTGTGTGAACTGTAAGCTCCCTATGGTTTTAACCACTAAATTCTTATAATTTAAATGTTTTTGAACTTCTGGTGAATGTTCACATTTGGTTTTGACTTTGAATTTTATTTTGTCATTTATACTGTGATGTTCCCCAGAGCCTTGTCAGGGTAGGGAAGTCTCCTTTAGAAATCAAGTTTTCCTCAGCATTAATAAAAGAAAGTAGGCTGTATGGTTTTAAACTAGTGTTGAGGAATATCTAGTTTGCCAAGTCACTTGAACCAGCAGTTCAGGGTCAAATCCAAAGGGCTGGATACTGCTTTTCTATCCAACCATCCAAGGCAAACAATGAGCTAAAGTAACGATGATTTAGAGTCTGTGTAACAGCAGCTGTGTAGTATCATGGAGAATCTCTCCTATATAGCCCTCAGGCTTCTTTTTTTTACAGTGGGAATCTACATCTCATGCCATAATTTGACAGATCAAGAAACTGGGATATGGAGGAAGATGTAAAGTATATCTCAAGTGTTCTAGCAGGACAGTGGCAGGTCTCCGTAAAGCCCCCAGTGCTACATCCAGTAAGTCAGGCTACACAAAAAGTAAAATCATGGTCTCAGACTCCACAGCTCCCTTTCAGGAAGCAGAAAAAACACTGAAAAGTCAATTCTGAACATGGAAGACACATCTTTTGAATCAACACCAGCAGGATGAATGACCAGCAGGAGCTTCAAGTGCAGAAAGACCAGCCCAACAGTGTGTTACAGCAATTACAACATTCATTTCCAAACTGACAGCCATAAGTGGGCTCACTGAGTTTCTCAAGGTGCTATAGCATTTTATGAAATTATCAGGAAAGTATTTATTTAGACATTGTTTAAACAGGACCCTCTGGGAATTATTTTTAATACAAGCAGAAACTAATATAGAACTTATCCAATTTGGCGGGGTACTGTGCAGGCACTGGTGTGTGCTTACATGTTCAAATTAAATTGCCTTTCTGCTTGTTCTGCATACCAGTCATGAATCATTGCCTTTGAATCATTGTCTTTGAATAATTTTATCTACAGTTTGAGATCATTGTGCTGTGCTGCATTACCATGGATGGAGTACCTTTAATCACTGATGAAGTGCAGGTGGAACAGCAGAAGGCATCTCAGGAGTCTTGTAACATTCACCTGCTTGCATCCGAAGGCACAACAAAACTGTGAGGTTCCTCTTTGCAGAGAGCTTCCTCCTCTCCAGAAATCACCATGGGTTTAGGCACAGTTACATGCCATCTGTCAGGTTCTGTGAGGGTTCGAGAACTTCCAGGCCTTCATTTGCCAGGGGAGAAAACATCAAAAGCTTAAACGAGTCAGTTGAGAGTGTTCCCATGGATTCAGAGAGCTCTAGAGCAAGCCTAGGTCAGAGATGATGAAGCATTTCTAAGCAATAAGCATGGCCTTGTACCCACCACATCCATAGAAGGAAGCCAGTTTGGTTCCACTGGGTTAAATTCAAAAGACTGGCAGGAACCACTGAGATGTCTTATCCTTCTTTCTCTCAGAAGCTTTGTTTTTTATTATAATCCAGACATTTCACTGAAATGGGAACAGGAATACACAGCTGAGGGCAATTGTAGAGACCTCAGATGTTTGTGCAGCCCTTGATTTCACCTGCTGTCTTTCTGAGACATGGAATAATCACAGGCTCCAACTCCAGCTGCTGGGGTCCATTGAAGAAGGGTGGGAACCAGGTAGTGCTGCACAGGGATTCATGCAGTGGATGCTCTGTGGATCTGTCTGGATTGGGCCCATATGACCATGTCTTGCATGGTTGCCCACAACAGCCAGCACTGGTCTCAGTGACCCACATAAACTCTGCTAGAGCCATTTATTCTACTGATATGCAGACCCAGTCAAAATGGACACTGGGTTTTCTCTGCCCTAGTGATCTCTTTTACCAATGTGAGTGGGAATAAGGCACTGCACACCCTCTTCCAAAGGCTGGGCAACAGCACAGGTTAGCCAACAGTATGATGTGTCTCCCAGAGAAACAAACTTTCAGAGACATGATTAAAGGGCTTTGGAAGTGTCCAGTGCTCTTTGCCACAGAGATATTTGTTCAATTTTTAATTACTCTTATGAATAGAGATACTACATATTACAACTCAAAATTCTATTCATTCTCTCTACCTCCTTTGCAGAGTTCCACACACAGCAATAAGCTAGAGACTTCACTAAAACAGCAGCTGTGAGAGTCCTTGTCAACTGTCCAGAATAAAGATACCTAAACACAGTGCCTGTTTTCACATTCTTTAAAAAGTCTGGACACTCATCTATGGAGATCACTAAAATTCTGTAAGTTTTCAGGTCTTGTAAAGATGCTTAACTGTCCTGAAATTAGGCAGCATTAAGCCCTGAGTCAAAGTTAAAATCCCTTTCTCTTCCTATCCACAAGCCAAGCTGTATGCAGTGCTCTTAGTCTAGACACTTACTCCAAGAGGAGTCTGTTTACAACAGACACAACACAAACCATAACCACATTCAGCTGATAGGATCAAAACTGCAAATATAAGAATAACTGTTGTGCTCTTATTCTAATTATTATCCAATTTCTCTGGTTTTCTCCAGAGATTTGAGAATTGTTTGTTGCAGAAGACATATCTATTATTAATCTTTAGGTAGTTAGTAGAATAATTTGCAGCATTCATTAAGAAGTATCACCTTATGGATTACTAAAAAGCATCTATGCTTTTGCTAATGAGCCCCAGTAGTGCAATACTTTACATATTTTATAGCCAGACAATTATGTGATGTCTTGTTTTTACAGTCAATCTGAAAATAAATTGTTTCAGACATAAAGATAGTAGCTAACATGAGAGTTGTTAGCACTGGGAAATCTTGCCTCCTGAGTTGTTGAGTTATAACTGTGAAAAGATGACACTTTTCCAAAGCATTCTTTTACTATTTCTAAAATCCTGCAGCCCACAAAAAATTGCCTGCTATTCACACTTGGGATAAAGCATAATAAATGCAAAGAAAATGAAGCCAGAGAATTTCAGAAACAAAATGTTCCTCCATGGAATGGGTTGTTTTTATTGTTTTTAAAATAAGTTCCATCTGAAAAAAATCATACAGATATTTAACACTTGCCTATTCAAGGTGACAATAAAATCTGTATTTTATCTATAGTTAGCTGGTGAAATCATTCAGCTCTCAAAAAATGCCAGCGTTTAGAATTAAGCATATGTTCATATGAAGTTGTTACCTCCACGAAGTCAAGACAATCACCATTTTACAAAAGTAAAGGATTCACCCATTTTGCCTCACATTCAGTCAAGAAAAAGTCTTTAATTCCAAGGTGTCTTTGAGAAGCAGCATGCTGATCTTTTATTTTCCCTGTTACTCTAGGTTTCTCATTTATCCCTTCTGTATTTGTCCTTTAAAAATATCTGTAAAGCAAATCCATCACAAGTGGTGGCAGTTCAGGCGTCTGGCCCTGGCCTGTCTGTGTGCCTCAGCACAGCTCTGGAGGGACCACCTTGAGGCATATGGGAATAATTCCCTCTCAATGCCCATTAAATCTTTAGCTTCTCCTCTGAGACTGCAACAAGGGCGCCAATTAATGTCAATTTTCATGGTGGTTTATGTGACTGGGACACCTGTCCACGAGGAGTGAACGGGGATCACCAGCTGAGGCGGCACAGCACTTGCCTGTGATGCTCCAGTATATAAATAGTTTCACAGGTGATGAAGCAGCTTTGAGTCATCACAAATTTCATTCATTGCTGACACAAGTGGGATGGGAGCTGAAGTTAAACCAGGGGGGAAGACTCCATAGCACAGCTCAGTTCTGCTACAATCCTCCCCGTTTTCCATGATGCCTCTCTTTCAGCAGGGCTGATATTCTCTCCTTTCTTCTTTGCAAACTGACAAGATCCAAAGCTACATTGATAGTTGCTTCTTACACAGCTTTGCAGTCCAGCAGGTATAGACCAAGCTGGTGCAAAAAGATGAAAAGGGAAAAAACCCATGCTTCTATTCTGTGTAAAACCAGTTAAATAACTTGTTCTGCAACAAAAGAACATCTGACTTTTTGCCTCAAGCTTGTTAGGCTTTTCTGATGACAAGGTCAAATTATTTAGACTGAATTGTCCTTAAAAATATCTTATTGACCACCACCACTCCACATAGCAAGGAGTTGGTGATATCCTTACCATCATCACAGATTAGCCTTTCTATGCACTGCAGAATGAAATTTTTAGAAAAATAAATCCTCCAAAGTGATCAAGGTCCCCAAAACCAAGCAGTAACTCCATAGCAGGCTGGTAGTCAACATTGCCCACAATGCCTTGAGCAATAACATGCTGAGCCTTTCCTGCTCAGCCTGCTGGAGTCCCCAGTTTATGCTGAAGTATTTGTGTGGGGCAGCACCACAGTTTGGCAGTAGGATTTTTTCCTCCTCTTTGATAGCTGTTGCCTTTGTCAGTGTCCATGCTGCCTTTTTTATTATTATTTTGCTTTTATTTTGTTTGCTTTGCCACCAAAAATCATTTGGAAAAAAATGGGGAAAAAAAAGTAAGAAGGAATTAAGTATTTAATTAAAAACATAATATGACACAGGCTTTCTGACAAGCAAAACATTTTAACTAATTGTGGTATCAAGAGATAATACATGTTTACATGCATTTATAGAACTTCTGAGTCAGTAACTTCTGAGAAGTGAATTCACAAATTAAATGACTCATGTCCATTTCTCACCAAATCTCACTTCTTTATACAATAACTGTCAAGACAGATGCAAGTTATTTCAATAATATTTGTTCTATACCTCCATAAAAGTGAGCTAGAAATATTCTAGGAGTTACCAATTTTTGTAATTTGCCATTCTTCAAATATTTCTTAGCTTATTAAAAGGAGAGCAGAGCATTAATCAGGACACATCTGTCGGCTTCCACTCTCCTCAGCTCCTCATATTGTATCACCAACCACACCCTGTGGAGACTGGGAATAACTGCCCATACCCTGGGTTTCCAATACCCATCTTTTGGCAGTGGGCAGCTAATTTTGAGGATAAATATGACTAATTATATTAGCTGGTTTATGAGTGAACCTTGGGCTTCCCCCAGCCAGGCTTGTGCACCCTGCCCTGCCTGCAGATCGTGCTTAGGTTTTCCTTTCTGCTTCATGTGTTTATATATTTCCCTTTTCTTTTTCCCAGACGTAAATACTCACTGATTTTCACTGGAATAATATTTGGCCTCGTTCCTTGATTTTCAGTGGAGTCTCTGTTAAAATTAATTGGTCCTCTGGGGCTAACAACATTTGCCAATACCACCAATAACCTGTGATACACAGAAGTGGATTCTGCCCACCCAGGGGAATAATTAGGGAGAAAATTCAGTGTGGAAAACTTTATGGAGCTTTTTTTACTCTTTTCCTCATTGGTATTGGCTTTACTAGGAAATTGGCTTTTAGTCCTGACATACTAATACTGGTGAACTGACTTGTTTTCCTGAATCACTGTTACCACATATTTGGACCTGTCGCCGACAAGTTCACTGAGATCTTATCTCATGCCACAGTATGAAATGGGCAACTTCCTTCTTTTCTTCTGATATGTCCAGTTATTCCTCAGTTTTTAAACTGGCCCCATCACCTCGGAATCAGAACCATCCATCTGCCAGTAAGCTATGAAAACTGCAGAGTGCAATTAGTTGTACAATATAATTAGTGTATTTTCCAGGATTTCTGAGTAATGTCTTTCCAACATTCTGCACTGAGAATTGTAGTGTTTCAGGCTTAGGTGTTCATGGGAATGAGATTCCTTTTGTGAGAAGCTGCTGAAAACATTAAAGGCTGTTCAGAGCAAAATTAAATTATATTGAGATATAATGCTGGATTTGAAAACTGATGCTGGACTGCACACATATAGGCACATAAATGAACACACTGGAATAAAAAAAAAGCATAAAAAGAAACGTCTCAACATTAAAATCTGATTGGAAGTATGGCAAGGCAATGTTTTTATCTTCTTACAAATTTAAATGTGATTTAAACCCTAAAAAAACATGGAATAGGTGATAAATGTCAGATATTTTAATTGTCTCTCATATCACTCCAGATCTTTCCCATGCATAGTGCAAAGTTCAGGGCTGAGCCCATCCACTGTGCAGGTGCATCCCTTCTTTGACAAACAACAGAATTTTCCTGGGATCAGAAAACTGAGGGCAACACAGAGAAGTTTTCATCTGAGCTTCCATTTTCTATCCCTTTGATGTCAGACTCACAGTAAATGAAAACTGCCATCCAAACACTCACTTCTACTTGATAGGGATCTGTTGCCACCCCTGCAGCCCAACCTTGGACAGATCCCACGAAACTGTGAGAGGGGTGGCAGAGTTGCATGTTTGTGTTTATTCTGCACAATCTGTGTGATGGTCTGAGTGCTGAACGCTGCCCATTTACTGATGCATAACCAGAGTTTTTCTCATTTAGCCAATTGCCCTGCACTCTGGCTGTGGGGGTGTAATTTGCATAATCACTACCCAGGTACACGAAGTCTGTGCATCCCGTGCTCTGGCAATCAGCCCCTGCTCACCCAATCAGGGATTTGCATAATCCCCTTGCAGCTCCTTCCCAGCAGCTTCACTCTGGATATGCAAAGCTGTCCATTCTCGTTGGCTGCTGCAATGCCTCTGTGCTGAATGGCTTCTCTGCTGATTCATTTTTCATATGTTTTCCAGCAATAAAGACATTTCTTTTGCTCCTGATGCCCTTTCCCGTGAAAAAAACAGAGAAAACACACTGAAGTCTTCACATAGGTTGGTGTCTCCAGTAACTTCTTCCTTCCATTCCCCTTTCATCTTATCTCTAAATTTTGAAGTTGAGGTCAAGGGAGGTGATTCTGCCCCTCTAGTCTGCTCTCACAAGGCCCCACCTGGAGTACTCTGTCCAGTTCTGGGGTCCTCAGCACAAGGGCCTGTCAGAGCAAGTCCAGAGGACTGCCACAAAGATGATAAGAGGGATGGAGTACCCCTTCTATAAGGAAAGCCTGAGAGAGTTGGGGTTGTTCACCTGGGGAAGAGAAGGCCCTGGAGAAACCTTGGACCACCTTCCAGTACATAAAGGGGACCCATAAGTAAGATGGGGACAAGGTCTTTAGCAGAGGCTATTGCAAAAGGAGAAGAGATAGTGGTTTTAAACTAAGAGACGTTCAATTTACATTAGATATAAGGGAGAAGTTTTGTACAATGAGAGTGGTAGAACACTGGAACAGGTTGTCCAGAGAGGTGGTGGATGCCCCATCCCCGGAAACATTCCAGATCAGGTTGGACCGGGCTCTGAGCAACCTGATCTAGTTGAAGATGTCCCTGGTCTTTGCCAGGGGTTTGACTAGATGACCTTTAAAGATCCCTTCCCACCCATGTCATTCTATTATTCTATGGTTCAATGATCTTCCCTGTTCCATCATCTTGCCCTGGGCAAGGCCCCAAGGCAACCTGTCCTGGTTGTGTTTCCATCAGAAGATTCATGTCCTGTTTTCCACTCAACCTTTGCAAGATAACAGGTACAGCCAGGCCAGGTCCTTTGGGAATGAAATGAGGAAAGAAGAGGAAGAAGAGAGGAACACAACAGAATTTATGAATGGATAAGTCACCTACAGAGATACAGATCCCAGTACCATACTGTAGTTAATCTATGTCATTTCCTTCATTGTTCCTGGCCTTTCTGATCTTGGAGCACTGATTCTAATGTGTTTTCAGGGAAATGCAATGTATAAAAGCAGCTAACATGAGCTCCACAATATCAGTGTCCCTCCCTCATGGATCCCATTTAATATCACTGTATGTTGCATAGCTAGGAAATTTTGAGGTAAAATCCTGACTTCATCAAGTGAAATGCCAGAGAACAGTAGAAGCACACTGCACAAAGGCAGCAGCGAGTGTGGCTGATTTTCCCTTCAAATCCTTTTAAATGAGGATATGCACCTTCCTTTTCTTGTAATGTGTTGTACCATTGCACAAGAAAATCGTATACAGTGAGTACATGATGAACCATCAGTCTCAGAATCAAGGTTGCTTACAAACACCAACATTATCATAATGTTGAGGTCATCCTTTGATCTGGAAAAAGCATTTAAAAACTCAAGATAATTACTTTGTTTTGTGAAAAAGCAAACGGCATTAACTTCAACTGCTAATGGAGTAAAAGGTGCTCCCAATCTGACTTCTGAGGTCATGGACTGTTTGTGATATACAACACTTTTTCCAGGACCTTTTGAGGAAACAACCTTCAGAATGATGTATGGCACAGCCTAATAGTCTAAGAAGAGTCTTTTGCTGACCAGTCAAATAGTCATGCACTCAGATTCCCCACATTTTATGATGTCACAGAATACTGTAATCCATAAATCTTTGGCAAATGCCTGCTTACCTCTAAAACACCTATACACATTGTTGACATTTTTGTAGAACTGTAAATTCTTACTAGTTACAGGTATTTTAATGTTTCTGCAGCTCAGATATTTACTGATCTGCCTGAGGAAGAAATATGCTCAAGGCAAAATTTTTACTTTATTGCTGTCTGTAATAGGCAGATATTTTTCTTGCTAGGGATTTCCTGCAATAAATACCATTGTCATTCTTATGACTGAAGTTGTTGGCTTGAAACACCTTGTTCTGAAATACTGCCTTTCCAAGCCATTATTACATAATTGCTACAGCTTTTGACCTAGTTACATAAAACGTGCAGGATGCAGTTCTTTTCAGTATTCCAAAGGAAAGAAAAGAACAAAAGGGAAATATTTACTTTTCAGGTGAAAAATGGTTAACTTAGAATTCCCAGGAGACAGGTACAACCCCCTCTTTGAGTTGTGTCTGAGCCTGAATGTACTTTGCAGCTCCAGCAAACACCTGTGTTAGTAATGGAGAACAATTGCAAAAAAACACAGTAGAAATTATCCAATTGCCATTAAATCTGTCAAGCCAGGGAAGATTCAGTGGACAGTCTAGCCAAAAATAGTAGCCACATTCAGCCCGTTTTAGGTTTGCCCACAGCAGTGGGTACAGTCCATGTCTGGATGCTGAGGATAAATGATTCTGCTTCCCATCATAGAGTTATCCAAACCCAAGTGTTTGAAATGCTTTCTGCATGAAGGACAATGGTTGGCATCACCACAGGGAGGCCTGACATTATCTCCCTCTGTCAAGCAGAAGCCTACAGCTGAAAAATTACTTTAATATGTCCTTTGAAAAATAAAATAAATTGTTGTGAAGTCAGGTGGATGCCATAGATGAAACTTATTCTTTGACCATTCCCAACTGTTTTTCTCTTCATTGCATTTGCCCCAACACCAATTGGACAATCCTAGGACAATATTTCAGAATATAATATTTTTAATGCAAAATACAAAAATGTTTTATTAGTGTGCCAGACCTCATTGCAGTTCATGTAGCTTAATTTGTTCTTAAAGAAGTTTCCTTTTTTTCCCTCTGAATTTTGATCTTCCTTTACATACAATCAAATATTTGCTTTCTTATTTGAGTGCTGCAGCTTCCTGTTTGCAAGTACCAGAACTCACGCTTTTTAAACTGCAGTTGTTATTAATAAAGTTCTCAATGACTGACAAATCCCTACTTCATGCCTCTTTATTTTTCCCATGGGAGCTAGTTAAGCTGCATTGTTTGATTTGTATACATTGATGTTCTGATAGCACTGGCCACTTCTGTTTCAGTTGGAGTGGAAATACATTCCTTGTTGGCTCCTTATGAAACATTTCTTGGGCAATTTTTGTGTCCAGTCAGAATCTCTCATTTTCAACCTACTTAAGCACTGCTCTAATTGTTTGTCATTTTCTAATCTCCTGTAGTCTTCTGTGTGTAGGAAGGAAAATAGCTCACTTATTTATGTCTGATTCTCCCTTAACTTGCCCAGTTCTTCCAAAAAAGTCTTTGTATAATTACCATGCTGCTAAACCATTGCTCCAGAATTCCTTAGAAATATACTTCTTATCTCCCTTGGAAGTAAATCACAGTTTAATCACCTGCCAAAGCTGGTATTAAGTGTCCAATTAAAAAACAAACCTTTGCAGCTTATCACTTTATGCTGCAAGGAACAGGTGCGTTTTGGGGTGAGTCCTGGGCCAATTTCTATTGAATTATCTGGTAGGACTCCCACTGGCTTCAGAGGGTGTGGAATGAGGCAGACGGAGGAGGATTTCTTTGGAGTAAGGACCTGTTGGATGTCTTCTGAGCTTGAATAACTCCCCCAAGGCTCATTGAAGTCTGCAGGTCCAAAATTTCCAAGGATCTAGCCCTATTACTTTTCTCAGCCATACAGCTGTGATTTTGCACATTAAACAGAACTGGAAAGAGGCATCATTAGGAAAAGCTGCTGGAATAGCTGGGGAATCACGGAGGGGCACATCCTAAACAAAAGTCTTACTCACTGACCCAGGATCCCTAGCCCGGTTTTGAAATTGTGAACAGCTGTCACTGTGCATCCAAAGATGATATTGCTGCCATTGCCTGGCTGCTAAATTGGGCAGAAAGTTTGTCCTGGATGCATTGCTGTGGTTGTCCCATTATTCATGAGTATGAATTGTCAGCACAGTTTTGTGCAAATTGCACCTAGGTATTGTCCCAAGAAAACATTCAGCCCATATTGCCAGGCATTTAGGTGGGTTTATGCTGGAAAGCTGCTGTGTCTCCCATCATTCTACAGTCATATTTGCCTTGTTCTTGCCTGCCCATGTTTACAATCTGATCCTTACCCCGCATGGCAGAGCTGTGTCCATTCTTTTTCTGGGCAATGTGAGGAGGTAAGCAGCTGGATTTGCTCCTTACCAAACTGCAAGTATTCCATCATTATGCACAGAGAGGTCATATTATTTACACTTGTGCTGTCCTGTTTGTGTGTCAGTGGCAAATTCACATACAAAGCTCTATGCAGTGCCCAGGAAGTGCAACACCTCCTGTAAGTTGTCCCTGACCACAAACACCAGTCCAGTCAGCTTCAGCATCACATCCTAATTGTTCTGAGCGATATTAACAATCAAGACAGTCTCCAGAGACTGCCTTGTTTTCCTGTGCACAGTATTTCTGTGGAGCTGAACGATCAACTGCACATTCTCTTCTTTTCACATATCTCCATTTTTTAATCTCTTATGTGATCTTTACACACGACATATGATAAAAGGTAGTTTTTCCATAGTTATGATAGTTATCCATAAATGGTGTCATTACATAAACAGGTCATTTTGACATAGGATAGTGTAAAAGATATTCATACTCACTTAGTATATGTCCTAAAGGGTATGTCAAAGCACAGAAGACTGTGACTGAACAGCAAACTTCAATTCTTCTGATTCACTCTGCTATTACAACGTAGAGAGACCTTTCCAGTGGACGTTGTTGCAAGTGGATATGTCTGGGTCAAACCTTGAAGACCCTGCCTAAGGAAAACTCCTCCTGAACGCATGTCCTGGATGAGAAGTGAAGTCAGACCCTCGAAGTCTGTTCAAATAAATCAGGGCTGATTATCAGTGAGTGATGAAATTGTCATTTTTACACAATGATATGTACACATTTGGCTGTTTGAGTTTTTGTAGTTACATTCATTTCAGTCATCTTGTTAAATGAAAAACAGATGCCACCATCAAGTGTTAGAGTTCACAAAGATGGATTTACACATTTCTTTTACTGAGTGTTTTTATCAATAATGCACATGAAAAGAGTCTGGGAAGTTTTACTACATTAATTTAGCCACCATAAATCAGCACAGAATACAAAACTCATTTAAATTACCACCTTAGGGCCAACATAGGAATGATGAAGTGTTATGTTATAACCCTTACCACAGATTGGGTGACAATCCTCTTTTTAAACATTGGTGAAGGGATTACAAGTCCAGTAACAGACTTTGTGACTTTCATTCTGCTCATCCAGAGAAGACAACAAAGCAAAGGCAGGCCTGGTGAAAAGCAGCTCATTGATGATGCTGTGCTATCAGCTCCTGCTTTGGCCAGGGCAGGGAAGAGGAGCTGTGATGCTGCACAATTGATGGTGTTTGCTCAGCCTTGGTGCAACTCATGTTTTTTGCCTGGGAAAGACATTTGTTTCTTACCTGGAGTGTGATTCTCTGGAGGAGTCTTCATGCAAAAGGGATTTGTACTGCTGGGGGCAAGCCAGAAGGAAGGACACAACCCGTGGGTGAGCATGTGTCAGAAGTCCTTCCCACCTGTGTATCTGCAGGCAAGGTGGGATATGCTGCAGCCCTGTATTACAAAAATAGGACTTGTTTCATGGAATAATAGCTGTAGCTTTTAAGTCTCAAGCACTGACAGCCCTGATTCCAACCCTGCTCTGCTAGCCAAGTTAGCTGCAGCCACAGATGCTTTCCTAATCCAACCACAGCTTGTATCCTTCATCTCTGCCCTGCTTTACAGGAATCCTATTCAACTGCATAATTACTGCCATACTCAGACAATTGTATAATTTCCTCTAGTCAATTAATAATAATAACAATTTTTAAATTGACTATTGTTGGGATTTTACACCACTATTACTTGCTTGCTCCTTTAGCCTTCTTATGGAGATGGTCAGCAATAATGTCAAGCAGAAAATTGTTGTTTTGTTTGAATATTGTCATATGTCTCCGAAAGCTCCTATTGAGACCACCAGTTTGTTCCAGAGAGGACACATTCAATAACTATCAGATGATCATGACTAACTGGTTTGTGAAGTCAAGTTAGTGGTCTAGAAGTGAAAGGATTTATTTTTCTGTTTGCTCTTTTAATCTCAACATCAGTCCTCAGAGCCAGAGATATCCCATTTTTGTGTCTCCATCAAGCTGTGGTTATACTGATTCGTTAAGATGGCTTGAAATTCTTTTCCCTTGTCCTTTGAGGCCAGAGGTTTCTTTGTTCTTTAATATTTTCCTCTCCTCAGTGTATTTAGGATGATTCTCTAACCCTGTCTTGTTAAACCTAATTGGACAGGACCTTAATTGAGGTGACTACATCAAATGTCATGTTTTCCTCTTCTTTGACCAGTACTGTAGCCACTTCCAGGAGTTATTCTTTTGGAGAAACTATTTCTTAGGAAGTACAAATGTTTGGAAAACAAATTAGCTCCAAATGTGACTAGCCGCTCACCCATAAGTCATTATTTGCCTATTTTCCCAGGCTTTGTTTCTTGTACCAGTCAAAGGAAAGCTAAAAACAAAATAGATTAAATGTTTTCGCAACGGAGCATCAAAGGCTATAATTTTGTTCGTTCACATAATTTAAAAAAGATCAGACAAAGTGAATACTTGGAAGAGACCCATTCTAAACTCACAGGAAACCTAAGTATTTCAGGAACCGATGGTGTCTGTACAAGATGGGCAGTCAGTGCTGAAGCGATGCCACAGTGTGGTTTTCAGACAAAATTGTGAAAAATTAATTGGTTTGAATAGATCCAGTCAAAATAAGAGAACATTTTGTACACCAGATTTATGGGTTTGGTTAGAAGAAGTGAGATTCATTGAGTACAACATATCTTTTGAAAGCGCTTTTAAGTGGGAATGTGGTGCTTTCCAGTCACTGATTGTTGTTCATGTATGTTGTTTTTTCCACTGGCTCTTCTTTTAACTGAAATGCAAAGCTATTTTCTTGGTCCCATGATACTTTTCAAAGTATTAAGTACACAACTGAAGAAATATGCACCCCGAACTAATTAGACAGTGAAAACAAGCCCATTTTCCTGCCTGTGAATTGTCCCAGCAGAATGTGTCTTCTACAAACATGGGAGGTTACAAATCCTAACACTTTGCTAATTTACCATGCTAACAAGGAAAGACAATAATCTTTTGATTTAAAAGAAGAATTAGGCTGGAGCTGAGGGCTCCTCCAAACCTTTCTAATGATGTTCAAAGCCCACAATGACACTCTGTCCAGCTCCTGTGCTGGGAACAGTACTAAAGACAGCTGCTCAAGCCCAGCAAGCCTTCATAGGCCACAAGGCTGTGTTCCATTAGTGTGAGAGCAAGTCAGAGAGACAACTGTGAGCTCTTTCTCATGTCCAACAGGCTCATCAAATCAAATATGTTACATCCGCTGCACTGGTGTCCTGGTGAGCTATTACGTCATCCAGAAGGGGAAAATATTCACATTTGGATCATCCAGACGCAAACCCAGGAGCTTATTAATGAAATAGTGTTTGAAGACATTGAATCACATTCAGTTATGTGTTCTAACGATTGCCCAGTTGCATTACAACTTCAGCCTCAAGTTTCTCCACTTAAATGCCTTTGCAAATCTCATAAAAATTGCTCTATAAAGGCTAAATAAATGCCTAATTGCATTTCAGTAATACATTTTTCTCCAAAACAACTTTTAAAAACACTCACAGATAAACCCATTGCCATTTAAACTGTGTATAAAACATGAGTTTTTATTCAGGGTGAAATCCTGGCCCCAATGAAATCTATGGGAGTTTTGCCATTGACTTCAGTGGGGCCAAGATTTCTCCCTTGATGCATATGATATATTTTTCCTGACATTTAGAATGATGAAACAGCCCTGGTTCTGATTAGCCCAGGGTATAAATAGTATCAGTCAACTAGAGCAAAATTCAAATCAAACCTCAGGCATCTTTGCTGATGCCGCTTTGTTTTGCAGTGCTGTGCACTCGCAAAGAGACCCAAATGTCCCTTTGGAGTCAAGGACTTCATCTGAACCCCTTTCTCTGGACTTGCATTTAAGCATAAATCAATAATGGGGAGCAAAGGGTTAGTAATCATGGAGGCATCCAGTCATATGTCTAGTGACATA
>JAOXXN010000082.1:29670415-29684924 GCA_026770055.1 Myrmophylax atrothorax | reverse complement strand
GGAGCCTTCTTAGAGGTGTACTAGTCCCAAATGGCAGCAACAGCAAACCTTCCCACAAGTGACCAACGTCATGGCCTTAAGAATATATGCTGTTGTGTGGCTTCGCAGTGCTGGTGGGCTGGGTGCAGCCTTTTAGAAGAGAGAAAACAAGTGTGTTAGGTGGGGTTCATCTAATGAAATCATCTAGCTGCCAAATCCAGAGAAAAGTGAAACCTCTAGCTTAATAAAATGAATAAAGTCCTAAAGGGCTTACTTTTTTTTTGAAGTGGAGCAGAGTATGCGCGGAGAAACGGCCACGCGTGTGTGTGCACACATGTCCACGCACACGCGCTCTAAATCCTTCCCAGTGCGACACCCGTTGGCAGAGCGCTTAGTTTAAGCGCAGGGTTTGAACTACCCGCCGACAGACCTGTTGTACGTCTGAAATCTGCCCCTCCGGGGCCACGGCCGGAACAGCGTCCAAACTCTGCATCCAGCCCCTGAGCTTATTTTCACACCTCCTTGGAAGCTGGGGCTTCAGACGGCAACTTCTCCCAGTCGTGGGTGGTGCGATATGGGCGAGAGGCGTTGGAAAAGGCGCCTGCGTTTCCTGCCCGCCTGGCCGGCTGACCTGCTCCGTCCCGAAGGAACGGTGCCGTGGTGGCTCCCGTGGCCTCGGAAATGCTCAGGGTGTCGGCGGTGCGGTGCTGCCCGCCGGTGAGTTACCGCCGGTTTCCAGCCAAAGGATACTGAACTCGCAGATACACGGGCTTTGCCCGGCAGCGGCTGCCTGGACAACAGCTGAAATTGTGGGGTTCTGAGCTCCCACGTCTGCCACGAGGGCTCTCGCTGGACAAAAATTCGTCAGACTTAAAAAGAAAAAAAAAAAAGAAAGAAAAAGAGCTAAAGCAGAGGGCAGAGCTGTGCAGGTCAACCAGGGGCTGCAGGTGTCCGCGCTCTGGACATCCCACGGGAAAACGCTCGTTGTCCCATATGGGAACGAAAATTTGCCCGAGCATTCCCTGTCGTGGAGATTGCACGGGAAGAGCGTGTGGGAGATGCTCTTCCACCTGGTGCTTGTTTTTCTTGGTGGGAGACAGAGCATGCCAAAACAGAAACTCACTGTCCACGACAGCCCGAGTGGGGCGGGTGGGACCCGGCTGGACCTCTGGAGTGCGCAGCTTTCGCTGCCCTGAGCTGACTTATCTCCTTGGCTCTGATCTTCTCGCTCCCCGCCCCATCTCAGACCCCACTTAGTGTTCCCCATCAGTGCCGTGCTTTTCTTCCGCAGCCGGCAAGAGGGTGCGGGAATGCCGCCCTGCCAGGGTGCCAGCAGGTCGCACACCGGAGCCTGGCAGGTCCCACACCGAATCCCCAGCACTGTCCCGGGCCGAAGCGGCGGGGGATGCAGAAGGATTTCGTGGCGGGAGATCCCGCCCGAGGAGGGGGCTGTAGTTACAAACTTGCCTAAACTTTGCTCTGGACTAAGCGCACTGCTGTCCCTACGGAGATGGAGAAGCGGGGAGAAGCAAACTAAAATTTGTCTTCAAAAGAGAAACTTTTGTTTCTGAGGGAAAATAGAAAATCACACTATTATTTACCACTAGTTCTGTTAGGCACTCTGGTTCAGACATTGAATTTTGTGAATTATTCGACTTTAGTTTGCTCCTAGAGAGCTCCATCCCGCGGACCCGCCTAACTTAGCTTTGCATTTCAGGAGACGTTTTTCTGGACAACGGGGAGAGGGTCGTCGGTATTTTCCCCTGGTCTCACCTGGCCTTGGGCGAGCCTGGAAGGAAGTTGGCTCTGCTGGGAGTCAGCTCCCTCTCCTCCACCGTCCGGTCTTTTTTTTTTTTTTTTCGCTGTGTGCGTCCACTCTCGTCCATCCTTTGGGGGAAATTGGAGCTTACAAAAGAGTAGAGGGTTTTTTAGAGTGATTCATTCTGCACTCCCCCACCCCTCAGCCTCTCCATCCTCTCTAAATATCTATCTTCTGGTGATTTGCATGAGGTAGAAGGAGTTTGCAGTGAAAGAGACTGAACAACTCTCAAATAATTCTCTAAGATTTTAAAATTTAGCAACTAAATTTTAGCCCGTTGTAGTGCCACTAAGGATACTAATTAATACGTGTTTCATTTTAAAACATTCATTTCCTTCAAGGACCTCAAGTGCATAGTTGCTTGTAGTGGCATCCTGGAATAGAAATATAAGTATCCAGGTTTGAAACGCATAACCTCACTGAATTCTTCCCCTTGCTGATGTGTTCTCAAATATTCAAGCTCGCAGGGATGCATAGCACTGTGGAATTCAAACAGAGTGTAATAAAACAGAGCTCCTAAAGCAAAATCAGCGGTTTCCCTGGGTGTTCCAGGCCCCCGAAGCCCGGTATTGTTTTGTCTATATACATAATGTATGTCAAACATATATGGGGGGCTTTTGCTTAAACTGCGTGTGTGATTCCATAGGGCTGGCGCTTCCTTACGTTGCTCCCACACAACAATTTTACCCTACATTAATTCCGAAACAAGGGCTCTTTTACAGGCTAATTTGTTTATCTTTCTTTCTTTCCTGTAAAGGAAAAAAGTAAGGCAAAAGCTTGTTTCGGAGTTTTAGAAAACTTCACCTCAGTGCAGTGCACAGATGAGAGAATACCTGGGCAGAGGAGCTGCCTTTCCCTGCGTCGCTTCGCTGGCCATTCCCCTGGGAGAACGCAAATCGTTCATCGCTTGTCCGGCTCTTTTCCCCGCAGGAACACCAGGAAAGGTCAGGCCGCCGCGGGAAGTCGCCGCTCTGCGGCAGTCCCCGCTCACACTGCTCCGCGGGCGAGCACCGCGCTGCGGGTGGACACTGACCGTGGTTCTCGGTCAAACCCTGCACAGCTGCCAGACCTCTCCGTCAGCATCCAGACAAATCAGTCCTGCGTCAGGGCCGGCTGGAATAGCCTATGTCAGGGAGAGGAGTGCGAACAGCACAGCGGGACGGCGGCAGGCACTCGGCGGTGGCTCCGCCAGGCACCGTGCGGGGCAGCCGGCGGCAGGGAGGGCACCTGGGGAGCTGCGGCGGCCCCGGGAGCCGGTCCCTCGCTCCTTTTCTTTCGGGCCATTCAGGAGTAGCGGTCGGGAATCGAAAGTGATCCCCTCCCGACTCCTGCCAGGTCTGGGCTGTTTGATGCTGCGATCCAACGAAAATCTGAACTTGAGGGATAATTTTCTCCATATGGGCAAGTGAGCGCGCACACGGCGGTTTTCTCCAGAAGCCACCTACCTCCAATTGTTTTTAACTTTCTACGGACAGTTACAGGGGAAATAAATAAAATTAAAAGTAAAAGAAAGCAAAGGGGGAAAAAGAGGAAAAAAAGAGATGATATGGTAAAGAAAGTGGGTTTTTCCACCGTAAGTCGGAGAAGGCAACCAGGGCCTCACCACGCTCCTCGCATCTGCGAGGGGCAGCCGCGCTGCCGCCGGCAGGCTCCGTCCGGAGGTGGAGTGCTCCCTATAGCCAAAGGCTATCGCGAAGGCAGAGCAGGAGACTGGTCCTTGTGGGAAGACGTGCGTGCGGCTGCGAGGGGTCTGCTCCGCAGGCAGTGCCGCAGCAGAGCCTCGCTGCTGAAAATCTGCTCTGCAGCTTCCTCGAGCCCCAGCGCAGTGCAGCCAAGCTCCGGCCAGAGCTGTCCGCAGCTCTCCGCAGCTTCCCGCATAAGCAGAGCAAAGAGTGGGCAGCACAGGCACCGTGGCGAGCAAGGGCAGGGCGGTGGCGAGGGTGGCCGGCGGCAGGGAGAAGGGCCGCCTGGTCTCCCCTTCTCTCCTTCCCGGGAAGTTAGCAAGGGTGGGCTTGTCTCCGCTTTCGCTGTGTTTCAGAAAAAGGGAGAGGGGGAGGAAGGGGATAAGCCTTCAGAGGGTTTGGGGAAGGTCGCAGTCGGGCCGCGGTGTGACATTGCAGAGAGGAGTAGAGACGCTGAGGGGAAGCAGTACGCGATCCCCTGGAGACAGAGGGGACACTCTCAGTCGGTGTGATGTATTTATATATATATATTTAATGTTTAAGTGAAAGTAGCAGATTTATTTGTATTTCGTTCCTTCCAGCCCATGCATCTACAGGCTAGATGTTTATGGAGGTGACAGATGGTACCTCGCCTGGTTCCCCGCTTGTATCCCTACGGCTCCTAATTACTCCATGAAGCGATTTTCCCAGCTTAGGGCGCTTTCTAATAAACGAGCAAACCTGTTGTGTTTGTTTGTTTATTTGTTTGTTTGTAAGAGTTGAGCTGTTTTCCTTCTCGCAATTTGACTGCCATAGCGAAACCCGCTCCCGGCTACCGCCGCCGTGACGTTGAGTTAAGGAAATACTACAGGTGTTACTGCGGTGTTCGGGAATTAATTCTCCTTCCTTTCCCCCTCCTCCTTCCCGGACTTATGTCCTAGCCTACCCAGATAGCTGGCAAAGGGTCCCACATACCCCGGAGCTGTAAGTTGAGCGCTGAAATACTTGATCTCACTGATCTTTGGAGAATTAAATCTGGCCTCATTTTACAGGAGGAAGCGAAGTCAATCTCCGTGGTTTTGCGAAGAAAGGCTGTTATTTCCTAGAGGATAGGCGTTTAAGTTGTTAAATATTAGTTTTTAATTACGTATTGTTCTTTTAAAAAATAATATTTATACATAGGTTCGTGAAGGTTTCAATTGAATTTTCAAGCCATCAGCTAACCATTCTTTACATGACTGATGGAAAATAGCCCATTGTGCGAGCACCCGGCTATGTTTCTTCAGCAGACGGCGCTTAAAGTGTTCACCATTGTCTCCCGCACCCTTCACCGAGGCCTCCGGGCAGCACCAGGCCCGGGGCTTCTCACGGCCCGCGGGCGTAGGGCCGGTGTTAGAGGTGACCTCGGCTCCGAACCGGGGCGAGATCGATGTCAAACCTGAGCTTGGGAGTACAGGAGGGAGCGGGACAGGCTCTGGCAAAGTCGGGCAATAGAGCCATAAAGCGAAGGAACTAAAGAACAAGAACTAGTGACAATGAAAAATAATTAGTGATCAAACGCACTCGTGACCATTGTGGTAACTTACGATATGCCCCACGAGGTCCCCGACGTCAAACGCGTTTCCCGCCCCTCCAGGCACCCAGGGACAGGGACCTGGTGGCAGGATGGCTGTGGGCGCTCCAGCCCTTGCGGAGCGTCGTGGGCGGCCGATCTGGAGCCCAGCCCGGCTGCGGGGCCGGGGGTGCGTGATCAAGGAGGGATTGACTGCACATCTGGAGCGGGGTCCCCTGTAGAACACTCCCTTCCCTCCTGCAGCGCTTCCCTGCTCCGCTCCCCAGCAACCCCAGCTCTGTCCCTCGCACAGAAACCCCACGGCCACTTGCCCGTTTGCAAATACCTTCAACCGGAGGCTTTGCCTCTGCTCCCCTCAGTCTCCCCACATCAGGAGAGGCTATTTTGCAAAAACTGCACCATTTGCGCTCCCTCCGGCCTCACCATTCCCCGGGCCCTGCTCTCCGCTGCACAATCCCAGTGCCACAGGGAGGAGGACGCGGGGTCCCTTGCAGAGGGGGGGCTCTGGCCAAACAGGTAAACACACTTTAAAACCAGCGGTGCAAGCACTATGCGCTGGAGCCGCCTGATTTGGAAGTCGAGTTTGTGGTTTGGAGGGAGTTGAGGGACTTATTTCGAGGTGTAAATATTTCTGCTCTCCAAAAGCTTGCAGAGTGGACTAAAACGAGCACATGCGGTTCAGCATCTGTTCAGCTGGACGCATCTCACAGAGGAATATTGACTTTTCACCCCGCGATCCGAAATGGGAAATAAAAAGAGGTTGGTGTCCTCTATTCTGTTTGCAATTGCCTATCCCAGGATTAAAGAGATCTCCATTTTACTGGCTGCCTTTCATTTAACTGTTTGGAGAGCAGAGATGGAAAATATTTGCCAAGAAGAAAAGAATAGCTGCATGGGATCATTTGCAATTCAGTGTGAAAATATTCTACCAAACCCATTTGTATCCCAATGCACTTGAAAAAAAAATAAGACATAGCCGTCAACAGCCCATTCCACTCTGCTGGACAGCCCGGAAAGTTTTAGGCAACTAAATTCCTAATGGGAGACAGCAGCAAACAGCATAATCATGTCTTTGACTAAACTATGTGGCAGCTTTAGTTGCTAGAAATGTTAGTACTAGCTAAAATATTACAGCTTTGGTAAATGGGAGACTTCCCATGGATGTTGAATCCTATAGTCTGTATGGACAGACACTAACAGAAGCCTTAGCTTCAAGTGGCACACTTGGAATTGCAGAGGAATGAGCTCTTGGAAGTCAGGATAAAGGCGGAGACTTCCAACGAAGCACGCAGGTTGTGTGCTCGAGAGAAGCACATCCAGAAATAACTGCTTTTCAAATTGACACTGACAAAGAAATGAACATCATTCATGTTTAAGTACCGTTTCATTGTCACTGCTATCATGGGCATAACATTTCATATAAAAATATGTTTCATAAGGCCCCAGCAGAGCTGACCGCCCTCGAACTGCCCCCAAAGCCTTGGTTTATTTCTTGTGGAGCGCTCTGCCTGACTCTGGGAGCAAATCCCTTAGCCCTGAGCCTCTTGGTCCGCTGTGCCTATCCCGGGTCAGCCGGATGCCGCAGATGGACAGTGCCCACTTGTGGCTGACCTTGCTTGGAGAAGAAGATGTAAAGAGTCCCTGCGGGGGAGGCCAGCCAGGACACTCTTGGAAAATACACTGCTTGTCTTGTCCAGAGCTGATTCTTGCTTACTTTGGACACTCAAAAATGGACAGAGAGGGAGGAAGAGGGAAATTACTGGCATCTGCATATCCACTCTGTGTTAGAGCTGCGTATGATCATCCAGGACACCAAAGGAGCCCCAGCTCTCATGAATCTCATCACTGCACTGGTCACTGCAGTCATGTACAGTTCAATGGAACTCTGACACTTTGGTATCTAAAGCCTCCCTGGAGGAGAGTTTGGTTATGGGTTACTCACTTGCCTTGCAGTAACATTTAGTGTAGCCTGGGGACAAGGGATCAATTATGGCAGGCTCTTTTTAAGTGCATAGATAACAATCCATGGCACTGTAGTCTCAATAAGAGGGCAAAGCAAGTGTCTGTGCCTTGAATAAAACCAGAAAAGAAAGTATCAAGACTACAGTACACAATAATTAAGTAATGGTGAAGCTGAGGACAAAATGACTCTCCTAATTCCAGTGTACCAATTATGAACTGTTTCCTGCTCTGGCTAAAGACAGTGGTAAAATGGTACTCAGAGTGCAAGATGAAATCTTATTGAATGATGATGCAATGATTGTGTTTAACTTTCAAATAGTATCTCTCATCTTGCTTTTAAAATAAAGTCTTAAATATATGCATCATCATGCAACACTATACATTATTTGGTATAGAGGCAGGACCATCAAGAAGGTCAAAAACCAAATCATGGGAGGATCTGTAGAATCAGGATGTGCAGCCACAGTGGAGGCATGAGGGCATCTCATGTACTCAGGAATTACATTGCAACACTTACTCTGTGAGCTACTGTGTCACCACCACCAGGAAAAAAATGCTTCATAAATATTTCTGATAGAAAGCTCCTTTCATACGTAGAAAAATTAAATCATTATCAAGTCACGAAAATGGCCATGTGAGCTCCAAGGGGGAGCTTACTACCAAATTCCCTTTCTGAAATAATGCTATATAATGTGTATTTGTGGTCAAAGCAAAGGAAGAAAACCGACACCTCAGAGGAAATCAATCATGTCAGATGTATGTAAATTAGTATTTTTCTTGATTTTTCCAACTTTTTCAAGGGACATTGATTCCTCATCTGTTATTATCCTCAGACTGGAGAGTCTCAGACAAGGTGTGAGGAACTATAGCTCCAGTCATGGCTTTCTGCTTCAGCTTAATGAAAACCTGCCAGTAGCCAGGAAAGCTCACTGACATAATGGGAAAGGTAAAGCTCTTGCAGAGGCATATCCACTCCAACCTAGCCTTCCTCTTCAGCCATATGGGACTGGAGACTGCGCCTTAATCAACGATGAGCTCCATCTGCAGTTCCAAGTGTGATTCTTGCTGTCAGACATGTTCTGGAGAAGATGCAGAGCCTCATTGTTTCTAAGCAAACAATTCCCTTAAGACTATACATTGGGCAACCTTCCTGAGCCATAAACATGGCCTGCAATTTAGACCAGAAACCTTAACAACTATCAAACAAAAATATGCAACACATGCAGGCAGTCAGAACAGATTAAATAACTGGTCAGGCCTCTGCTATGCAAATACTTTGTTAGGTAAAGCAGCACTATGTAACCTTCAAAAAGTTCATTAGAAGCTTCCCCGGAGCTGTGTTTTTTACCCACAGCAGTCAGTTATCAGGTCATTCACTATGTAACCTGCCAGAGATTGTTGGGCACCAGCTGTATTATTTGGCATTACTGTTTGCCAGGCAAGCAGACTCCACAGCAAGAGACATAAATGCAGAACAAAATGATGGTCCCTGCCCCAGAGCACTTCCAGTCTTAATCTAAGATGCAAAAAAGAAAAGGAGAAAAAATAAAAAGGAAAAGAAAACAGCAGGTGGAGACGGAAGGGAAAAGAAAGGATGAGACAGGACTGATTAATGTGATACTGAGCAGCCTCAACGTAACAGCTGCTATCTGGCATCAAATTCTTCACATAAGCGATGGCTGGATGGGGCCTATAAGGAACTTGCCAGCACATTTTACCACATGAGCCATACGTTTTGTGTCACAACTGCCAAAAGCGCTTTGGGGTTGTAAGGATGGTTTGTGGTTGTGGCTTGGCAAAAACTACAATGAGGCAAGAGTGTGTGTCTTTCAACTGTACTGATATGCCAAGACTAAAGAAAAAAATACAGCAAGGCTCTCAAGCCCAGTCCCCATGACATGGTCATGAAAAGAAATGTTTATTTATAACAAGAGAGCAAATTTGTGAATCGCAAAACCTAACTGGCAGCTTCGAGTGATGTGTAAGAATCAGTCTGAAAATTTTCTTCCCTGCCCCCACAATCTATTCAAGCTGTAATTGCAGGCAAAGTCACCTCGTGTTGACTAGCAGCCCACACAGTGCTTGGCAAGCCTAGTTTTTGAAGGGAGGCTGGGATCAGTATTTGGGACCTCCTGGTTCCTGCAAGGAACTGCCAGATGTTCACAGGAGGTTGTCTCACAGTGAGGGTAGGAGCTGGACTGCCCCACTTTTGGGGCTTTTTAATTTTTTTGTTTGCATGTATCTGGCACGATACACACCTCAGTTTGGAAACCTTGACCCATATTAGGTTACAATTCCAGCTAAAAACTAGTTCATGTCAGTTTGAAAACCACATACTTCAAAACATAATGTACTTTAACATTCTTTCTCTCCCCCCCTGCCCCATGGCCTCTAATTTAGTAGGGTTTTAAGAGCATCATGTGCTTGAACTCTGAGCTGCTCCCAGGCATCTAAAAAAGTAATTGTAGTATTTAGGATTTAAATGGATCTCTTTTCAATCTAAATGGTATCACACATCATAGATGTCAGTACGAGTGGTTGAAGAGAGATTAGAAATTCTCCTAAAGAGTCTGGTAATTAAATCATTTATACATCCACATATTTGTTTGAAGAAGCACTGACTGCCTGAGGCCTCATCTCCTCTGTGTTCCCAGCACCTCAGAGTGTGGGGTAAAAAACCCCCATTCTGCCTGAAGGCATTGGGTGTCATTCCTACTATTGGTTGTTCATTTGGGATTTCGTGGGACTGTTCCCTGAAGGAATATTGCTTTTTCAGTGAAGACTCACAAGTCTGACTCTAGCCAGCAGCTGATAAAATTAGACACTAAAAAAACCTTCAGGATTTATGCCTTCATCTTTTTAGCCCTTACATAAAATATCTAGTGCCTATCAGCCACTGCAAATAGGAATATGGTAATTAATGGCTAAATTCTGCTTCAAGTTCAGACCTTAGAGCTGTTGTTATAATTTAGCCATATTAGTTACTTACCATTTTAGTTCTTTTTTGTAAGCTCAAACTTTTTCATCTTCTTTTAGAAGAGGCACAAGCAACAGCAGCAATGGCCCTCCTTCACATGGGATAACAACTACTACACAAAGTGGCTGAGGATGCACTTGCCTCTGCCTCTCAAGTGTCCCCTATCACTGGACACTTTATCAATGCAAGGAGATTACAGATAGTGCCAGACTTCTCAGCATCACAGTGATATCCTGCACATACACTCTTTGGAAAGTCTAACCTGTCAAGGTTATAGCAAAGATATTATAAATAAAATCTCTCCTTCACCTTTCTGCTTACCTAATTCTAGAACCATCTGTTGCTCTTAAACCAGTGCACACCTAGAGTAGACTTCATTACTCATGAGGAGCCTTAATGATGCCTCTGACAGATCTCTCTTATCTGTCAGCTTTGTTTTCTTTCTTTACTTTGCTTACAGAGGAGCTTCTGCAGAAGCAGAGAGAGGGCCTTTTCCTACTACTTTCCTTCCAAAATGTATCAGGAATATGAAGAGGAAATGCAAAAATTTTCATCTATTATCATTGTATTCAGTCATGTGGAAATGGTGACAGCAGCTCTTTTGTTAACTTCACCCTTCTTGTTACAGTAATTGCTACGATAACTCAGAAATACACAATCTCAAACACACATGACCAACTATATCAAAGGATAATAAGATTTTTAAGTCACTAGCACTGAATCAAATCACATCAACTAAACCTTAGCAAACACTTTATCTTAAGAACATGATGGGATTCCTCTACTTTGTCTCTATGTCCGTCTGGTCCCCCTTCTGAACATGCCAGAGTGAGATGTTAAGTCTAAACAATGACATCTCCTGTGTGGATTTTACATTCTGCAAGATCAGTTTCTTTATGCTTGGGAAGGAGTTTGGTGACTCACACCAGCCCAGTAACCAAAGGTAACCAAGCAATATATACAGTGACTCCAGCAGGTTCCCCAAGGGCACTTGTTCCACACCCTCTTCTATAAGGCACGAAGCAGCCATGTGCTACTGTCCAGATTTCAGGTATTTCATATAAAACATTGAGCCTCACAGTTAGCATGTCTTAGCCACCTGGGCTTGGGGCATGCACATCACCAAGGGGCAAAATCCCTGCGCTCTGAGTACAGTTTAAAAATTGCATTAATGCTTTTTATACATCCCTGTCCCTCATGCTGAGCTAATAGCATCAAAGTAGTCCTGCTCACAGACACCAAGACACAAGTGGCTGGGCATGTCAAACCAACTGTCTTTCAAGTGTCTGCAGCCTTTATGTTTGCTGTTTTATTTGAGCTTTCAGAAAATGTTCTTCAATTAACTGAATGACTTTCAGTTGTACGTCTAACATGGGAAGATGCAATATTAGGCATATCTGGCTCTCCATCCTTCAAGTAACATCCATATGCACATTCCTGCCTCTTCCCAACCTCTGTTCATGATTCTGCTGGACTTTAAGCAAAGGACCCTGCATATGGTAGCAGTACTCCACTGGTCACAATTCAAGGCAGCTGCAGATTTCCAAATTAAATACAATGTGGAAGTCCTTAAAACAAACAGAGACGCTTGGACTTGTTAGTACAGAAGTGTTTGAGATTCCTTAAATATACACAACAGCTCATTCTTTGTTCCTCTGAAGCTCGCTGGAGGAAGCAGGGCTTGTCATTTAGTAGAGTAATTATAATGATTCATTATTATGATTATTAATTATAATCATATAATCACAGTAATGATTAATAATTATAGTCATTACTATTTATATTAGAAGAGATCCTAGAGGCCCCAGTCACAAGAAGGGGCTCCATTGTGCTTCATATGGTAAGGACAGATGATTAGGGGCACCCTAATGATCTGGGGACTGTGGTGAAGGACCCAGATCCTGCAGATCTGAGCACTGCCTTTGCATAACACAATGTGGATAATGTGGTGGGTCAGCACGAGAGGTGTGAATGGAAATGTGCAGTCCTCCAGGGAATGGGGAAAAGGCAGATGATACCTTTGGGAATGGCAATGGGACAATGACAGGGGAAACATAAAGTGACAGTCACAGTTTAGAGAAGGAACCTGCAATGGTAATGTTGGCAAAAACACTGTCTGGTCCTATGCATCTCCTGCTGCTCCACTTTGGGACAGCTCTGTGCTTTGGAGGAGATGGGGCACTGTGACAAGCACTGCCTAACTCCGGTGGTTCCCAAATCATCAGCTCAGTCAGCTCAGATAGATGTACTTTTCTTGGTGTTTTCCTGCCCTGATGTGTGAGGGACTTACTCCATTCTCCCCTCTCTTCTACAGTACCCTTCTCTCATCCCCATAAAAAGGTTTGAGTTGGAAGGGACTGTAAAGGCTATCATGTTCCAACTCCCCTGCCATGATCAGGAACACCTTCCACTAGACCAGGTTGCTCTAAGCCTTGAACACTTCCAGGGGTGAGGCATACACAGCTTATCTGAGCAACCTGTGAGGGTGCCTTACTACCCTGACAGTAAATAATTTCTTCCTAATATCTAATCTAAACCTCTACTTGCTTTCATTTTGAAGCCATCCCCCTTGTCCTGTCATTACATGTCCTTGTAAATAGTCTCCCTCCAGCTCTCTTGTAGGCCCCCTTTAAACTTTGATTTAAACTCGGGGCCTCTGAGTTATAAAACTACTACCCATACTTGGGTAAATGTTCATGATATCATATTATACCAAACAGGGGACAAGAGTCTATCTTGGCTGCCTAGCCCTGCTTGCAGTAGTTGCAGAGCCCACGACCCTCTGCAGCATATTTTGTTCACTCCTGGAGTTTGCTCTTTGCAGAAGTTAAAAGCAGTACATACTAATGGAATAGTGCATGCTCAGAAGTCTCCTGAAGCCAAGGTAGTACTAAAATTAATGAAGCTAATAATAAGTCTAAAGATAAGCTTGTATAAAACTTTGTAAGATAAAGCCCTTGGCCTTTTGTTCTGCCTGTACACAAATTGCTGCTTTCTTGCTGCCTCCTTGTACGTGTTTGGCTTTGAAGATGCGAAAGGAGCTCTTCATCCAGTGCTGTGATTCCTCTGTTCTTCTCCAATCTTCTCCTACACTCAAATTTCTTTCTTGTAGTCTAGTCCCAAATTGCTTGGTTAACCAGTAAAAGCTATTTGGATTATTCTATTTAGAGACTACAGGACATATTCAACTACTGAGTTATGATCCAGTCCAACGAAAAAAGCTTAAAAGATGCCTCTATGAGCTCCAGTGACAGAAGCAAGGAACAAAGCTCTTTTGTAAAATGTGTGAAAATCCATTACTCCAAAAACTGGGGACTCTAAAATATGGTGCTACTTTACACATCTCCCCCCAACTTTCCCAAAGAGGGGAAAGCACATGTGATAATCTTGTAACACTGAAAAACACTGAATAGTTAATCTCTTATTGCACAGGCAGATCTGCTGCAAACTTCATTAAGAAAGTTAATGAAAGTATATTTGGCACATGCTCCATAACACAACTCAGAAGAGAAAAACAGGAGCAGCCCTGCACGTATGCTGGTTCTTTCAGAAATGCCAGGAAAGGGACTGGCTGATGTTCAGGTACAGATGTCCTTGTGTCTGCAAGGCAGTGATGCTCTTGCACAATGTGATGCAACTTTCAGGGGGTTATTTTGGTACTGAAAAGCTTTACATCCCTAGGGATTCTCAGTAAAAACTTCCATGGAAATAAAATCTGAGGCTCAAAAATGAAGTCTGGAAATTACAAAGTTAAAGCTTTATTATGATCCAGTCCCCGATTACGTGATCACATATGTATGTTGAACAGGGAGGAAGGTGGAGTTGGATACTCCAAGTGAGTGAGTTATGGTGGAGCCTTGTCTGATTCACTCCAAAGGTTGGATGGTATGCACTCTATGAGACATGTGGCTGCATAGCAAACAATGAGCATAAAAATAAAAACTGAACAGCTGCCTCATTTGCTAAGCACGTCCATCTTGTACATTGAGCAAGCCTGGGTTCCTGTGGGGAGAAAAAAAAGTGTCTGATTGTATTAGCTATATATATATACACACTGCATGTGGAAACATCAATATCGGATGCTTTATATGGCTGGGATATGTCCTGGACTCCAGACAGATATAAGAAGAAAAGACATCTTAGAGAATATTGCATTTTTGGCAACATGTGCTGGCTCAAAGGAATGGTAAAGGAAGTAAATTAAATACTACTAAGAATGTGTATATTTATAGCACTTTTCATACAAGTATCTCAGAACACCTCCCAAAAAATTAAGGTTCACAATGTTGCTGTGATCTAAGTAGTAAGCATAATTTTTTCCTAATGGATGAAGAGAATGAGAAAAAGACGAGGTAATTTAAGCAGACCATCAAAAGCAAGAATGTCTGAATTTTAGGCTCACATTTTAACTCTTAGACAAATGGTCTTCCATGAAAACATAGAGGGAAGCTATTGATTTTCATGCTTCCTTGCCCTTCTCCAACAATCCAGCACAGTGCTCAGGCAGATGGTTAACTTAAGGCCATTGACTGTTGGCT
>JAOXXN010000082.1:29640649-29659485 GCA_026770055.1 Myrmophylax atrothorax | reverse complement strand
GAGGAGGGATTTGGAGGAGCTCACTGGGACCCTCTGCCCACTGCCAGGCTGTGTGGAGGGGAGCGGGGCAAGGGCAGGAGAGGGATGCCATACCTCTTCAAACGAACATAATAACAAATGTCGGGGGAAAAAACCCCAAAACAACACCAAACCCCCCGAAACAATATGAATGAGCATTAAGACTGGGCAGCAGTGCGAGACAGGCAGCAAGAACATACATCCCTGTGCGAAATGGGGTGGCCAAGGTCCACCTGGAACTGGCTGATCATAGAATCATAAAACCATGGAATGTTTTGGGTTGGAAGGGACCTTAAAAGTCAACTACTTCCAAACCCCCTGCCACGAACTGGGACACCTTCCACCTAGACCAGGTTGTTCCAAGCCCCATCCAACCTGGCCTTGAGCACTTCCATCAACAACTTCTCTGGACAACCTGTTAATGTGCCTCATCACCCTTACAGCAAAGAATTTCTTCCTAATAACTTGCTTAAATCCACCCTGCTTCAGCATAAAGCCACTGCCCCAAGTCCTATCACTGCATGCCCTGGTAAAGAGTCCCATTCCAGCTTTGTCACAGGTCAGGTAGGACTAAACCCAACTGCAGTCCCCAGAGAGCACAGCCTGCGCTGGTGTTGGTGGACTTTTAGGCACCCATTTAGTCTCTTCATTCTTTAATCTCCTAGTACCAAAACAACCATTGCCTGGGTGAGGGGAGGCAAATTGTCTCAGTGCTTCCAGGCAGAAGGAAAGCTGATTTCAGGCTAGAAGTTACAAGTGTCTGTGGCCAGGACTGGGCCTTGTTAAACTGAGGGCTTTCTTAAAGCTTTGGACCTGCTCAGAAGGTTTCTTTCAAGTCAGATACATACTCAGGATCTGCAGGACCAACCCTTCGTACTTCACCTTTTAACATAAATTCTTCCTTCCCTCCCTTCTGCTTTTTTCCCCTGAGAAAGTGGCTGCATTCTTTCCCGAGTTAATTGTATCTTACTGGGTTGGATAAGGCATATCTCATTAGAGGGGGAGAGAGATTTAATGTGAACTTCAAGCTGCCTTCTCCATGCTACAGAAAAGAAATCCCTAATCAGCACAGTATATATTTTGTATAATTGCTCTTTGACATTCCCTCTTTTCTAGCTAATTAAAGTGAAAGAAATTGGTAGTGAAATGTTCCAGTGTGTGTTTCTAGGACAAGAAAAACTAAACCACTCTTTTGTTTATAAATACAGGCTATTTCAAGGGCCCAAAGAATCAGTTGTTTTCACAGGCATGCTGCTGAAATTTATTATTATTTTTCTTTCAAGCCTGGAATTGAGCACATTTACAGTTGAGGATCAGCTTTGCAGTGGTAGGAGTGGCCACAACTTGGTGGAGGTCAAGTCACCACCCAGCCTGTCACAGGGTTGTGACAGGTGATGCTACATGTTTGCTGGGAATCATGGAAAGGGCTGTCTCCTCCTTCATTTTACAAGAGCCTCAAGTCGAAATAATTTAGAGAAATACTCAGTTCTGTTTAGTGAAATAATTTCTTCTTTTTTCAAGGGTGAAAATTAAGCCAGAAAAAAGTGAGTAAAGTGTATACAGTAGCATAGATTTACAGCCGCTGCTGATTATTTCTAGTATTCTGGAGACTGTATAATGATTTTTCCCAGGGTTGCCTAAGCAGAAGGGGATTGTTCTCTCCTCCCTTCACATTTGTGTATTTATTTAGTCTTTTTTCTAAAGAGCACATTCTTGTCAGAGGAGATGCTACCAGGGCATCACTACCCATTGTCAGAATGGAATCCCTCACATCATAATGCTAATACTTGGCATCTTTCTGAGATACGTTAGAATTACTTTAGAATTACTTTAAAAGGGTTCCATCACATAAAAAATAGATGAAAGTGTACTGGTTTTTCTGAGGAAATGCATTGTAACATGCATTTCACGTGGCCCTGATGTGAGAGGAACCCAGGGTGTCGATGTACTCACAGGCCACACACACTCAGAAGTCTTCAGCCCAAATCTCTCCCTCCTGCCCTTTTGATAATGACCACCCTCCCTCCAGCACACCCAGCTAGGCATATCAGTCCCAGAGCCCAGCGCTGAGCTGCCATGCCATGCCCTGCCTTGTTAGATCACACCTTTGTTGTGATGACATCAGATCGCATCATAACCCCCTGGAAAACACCCAGAAGGGTATTCAGGGCTGCTGATCACACAAGGGACCCAAAGTAACTAGTTGCTGACAGATTTATAGGGTTTAGTCCAATTAAAGTGCTGTTTATTGCCTTTAGAAGGGGTCTGTTTGTTTCTAATTTTAGAAGGCAGTTTGGGAAGTGACTAGCTTGGCAGCAGGTTGTGAGTACGGGACCTGAAATTTTCCAATAGCACTACTGTTGTTATTAATTAATGATTATTATGAATACGTATTTGGCCTTGGACATCACTCTTCCATGGCAGGTCAGGAATTCAGGACCCAAAAAACCAACAAGAAAATTACTTTTGCTGTGAAAGTGCTCAGCTTTGCTCCTCTCATTCCAAATTATGTCTGCTTTGAGCAGGACTGGATTTGTGTCCAGTTTTTCCAGACACAGCCTATTGCTTTTCCTGCCACATTTCTTCTTAGCTTTGTGATCAGCATGGCATCACTCAGCACATACCCTGTGACAGTTAGTGATAAAAATGACCAAATGCATGTAGGTATACACACCTATGTATTTATATTGCATAGGAAGGAAGCAAGAGCCTGCAGGTGACCTCCAAAAGAGCTCTGAGGGGTGATGCACCAGCCCAGGAGCAGCCAACCTTGGTTTGGTGTGTGTAGCCAGTGTTTGATCTTGTCACTCCTTGCTGCCCCTGCATGGCTTCTCCTCTGATTGCTCAAATTTATGCATTTTGTTTATTCATGTTAAAGAGGAGTGAGAAGTTCCAAGGGGAAAAAAAAGGATTCAGTGGTGTAAATGATCATGCCTATTTCTGGCCAGCAGTGTTGGCAACCTTGAAAGAATAAGCAGTGCAGAAATAACAAATCTTGTTTGAGAATGAAATTAGAGCTGGAATTGGGATGTATTAGTTCTGTTCACAAGTTGGTGCAATTTTGATGTGTGATTGTGGTAAAGCCACTTGGATGTCAGCTTTCCTACTATCTAGAAAACCTGGAATGAGAAATTATAATAAAACTCGGCTATTTATTTGTGAAGTACTTTCAGAGCCTCTGGTGAAAGGTACTGAATAGCTGCACGATTCCCTGTGGTTTATTAAATACACATTGATCACAATTTACCGAGGGCAATGACAGGTTTTAAACAGGAGACCCAACCAAAACACAGGATCCTCACGTTTCCAGATCTTGGAGAAGTCTACATGCTGAACTCAGACCCAAAGCTGGCGTCGTTGCAGAAGGCAGAATGAAAACCACAAGTCTTCATGCAAGCCTTGAACTCTCAAGAAGAGGACAGGGGGTTAACCCCATCTCCTGCCTGGTTGTTCCTAATCTCCTGTAGGAACAAGACATTCCCAGAAAAGCTCTTTTTGGGGCAGCAATGGAGGTCGCTTCCAAAACCCAGTGAGATGTACCTTTTCTTCCCCTACCCTGAATCTTCTGTGATAATTCCTTAGCTGGGCTGAAGACACAGAAAAAAGAAAAGATAAAAGAGAGCTTGAATCAACACTGTCTTCTGTGGTAGCCAAGGCTTTACAATTGCCTAAAGAACTCTTTGATTTCACACTGTTTGGGCCATGTGCCATCCTTTTGTTACTTATCCATGTATCAGAGAGGTCATTGATAGTCAGTTGAGAATATATTTTTGTTTTCACCAAATCCAGGGTGTTTTTAGCAGAAAAATCATTAGCTGAAATTACCAATTTTTTTTTCCCCGAAATGTTTCTCCCCTCCCATGAATAGAGGAAAAGAGATAATTTTTAAGAAATATATTTGTTTTCAATAAAATACAAATATCTGCTGAAATATATTTCTAGGCAATCTTTTACTGTTTTTTGGCTATGTCTAACATACAGTAACTTCTTAGGAACCTCTCTTTTGTAAACAGGATTATTACTAAATATATTAGAAGAGTGTGAGAATGCTGGAAGGGGGAAACGCATTCTTCCCATTTTCTTTCATGCTAGCCAGCTCATTTCATTGGGCTAATAGCCCGGAAGGATAAAATATGAATGGATCTTGTACAGACCACACCAGATGGAAAAGATCTGAGCTGGGCAAAAAGCTCTTTGTTGAAAGCTGTGCTTTTAACCAAAATATTTTCAGAAAGGTAGAGCATCAGGCAAAGGAGCACCTCCATGCTTTGGACAGATTTTTGTGCTACTTCAAAGGAGAAGTTGTGAATTCTTACTTGTGCTGTCATTGATATATACTTCTTCTAGCTCTTTGAAAAACTTCCTCCTCCAATGAGGTTTGGTCCTACAGGTCAGTGGATTCTCCTGGCAAGCTGGTGAAATACCCTCTGTGTTATCAAGGGAAATGCCCTCAGGTCAGCACTTGCACAGAAATGTCTGACTGCCCTCCCTCCAGGCCATGGGCTGATTTTAGACAGGGTCTGTAGGGAACTAGCACTGGTTTCACATTTAGATGGGAAAGGGAAGGCAGCAGTGATGAAGAAGCAGCTTTCATGGCAGCAGAAGGCCTGGTACAGTGACATTGCAGCACCACACAGCAGCCCTGACATGTGAACCTCAGTAAACTTAGGGGGTTTATAGATACTGAAAGTCAGTTTTAAGAATCTCTTAACATTACCAAGCCTACTGCATTACTTGATGAAATGATAATTTTAGTATTAACCAGATGAATATTAACACTCCTAAGGATCTTCCTAAGTAATTGTTAATACATGATATTATGCAAATAATAAATATGTTGAAGGAGTTTTCAAACCAAGATCTGGCCTCTGCTACTGACTTATTCTGTACTCTATCTCTTATGCCCCTCTGCTGAGTTACTGCTTTTACAGCCCTGCAAAAATATTAAGATGATCCATGATGGCAGGTTTCTTTGGGATTTCAGCACCAGAGTCTGGCAGACTTTTAACCGGAGCTCAATGGAAAATATATTCCTATGCATCCGGAAGAATAACACATGGGCAAGTAAAGAGATATACTATTTGCTGTCCTGTTCTGTTGTGCTGTCCCTGACATCCCTCACTGTCCTCTTGTTATCAGGGGAAATCAGTACCAAGAGGCAAATGCCCCATTTTCCAGGTGCAGAGAAAAGAAGTTCTGCTCCAGCAGCAACAATTCCCAGTCCAACAGGAATATTGTAGTTGTTCATTGTGCAGCAGCACATATTTTCAGATCAGCTGATTCCAACAGCCCATTGCCAATGGAGTTTTGGGGAGAATGCACTTTCTGGGCATGACATTAATGCAAAAAGCCTGTGTCATGCTCAAGGTGAAAGAGGATGAATTCTGTTTCCCAAACACATCCCTGACATTGGCTAAAGTCCCTTTGTAGTACCCAGAGGACAAACATGATCCCAGAAGCTGCTAACACACTGAGTCTTTGCAATAAAGACCTTTTAAGTAAAATCCAGGATCCTTTTCCTGATTAAAAAGGGTCAAACTGAAAACACAAAAGAGTTACAACTTGTAGAAGCCATTTAAACCTGCAGTTGATACTCCAGAGCCTTAATATGACACAAATCCTGCTGACAGGTTTGCTGACAGAGTTGTCCCTGTCAAAACCAAATCTGGATTAGATAGTAGTTCTTGTGTCAAATGCTTAGGAACATTGCTTATCCAAGTCTCTCCACAGCCCTCAGGAAGCAGAAAAGCAAACCTGTTTCTGTCTCTCTTTTATAGAAAGGACTCCCTGGGCAGACAGTGTTTTCCTTGGAGCTGAACCCCAAAGGACATGCATGGAGCAGCCCTGCACCCACACTCATCCAAGCAGAGTCTGCCCAGGCTCTGCCCCTGCTCCATCTGCCCTGGGCTTTGCTGAGGTACAGCAAAGATGTTCAAAGGGCAGAGCCATGCACTTGGGATGCCCAGACTGAGTACAGGGTCTGGCCAGGGTTCAGTTTGTATATGACCAGGAGAGGTGCTGTGGGAGGCTGGGATCAGGCACTGGCCGCTGCCTTGGAAGTGAAGACTGTAAACTCTTGAGCTCTCATGTTAAATGGAATACCCGACTCAGCCTGGCTTTCCAGGCTGACCAAGGCATTTGTGCTGATTTGTTTCATATATCAAGTACCAAACAATGTTAATATGCAAAATGGTTCAGTTTACACTCATGCTATGTTGTCTAGTGAGCTGGAAATGTGGGAAGATTTCCGAGTGAAGTGGAAACTGGTATCTTTTTTGTACATGGAAAAAACCCCAAAACATCTTTTGTGGGCAAGACCAAGATTAAATGAGAGGTATGAAGCCTTTAGCTAGGTTCAGCAAAGATTAATGAAAACTGGTTTAAAAGGCTCACAGATGCAATGTGATTCTATCCATTTCCTTCTTACCCAGGTGCCATCCACCTTCTCCAGCGTGTTTGACTGCTCCCCTTTCCTCTAAATGAAAGAAATGTGGCTCCATGTATCATGGTCTGTTGGATGTCTCAGGCACTGATGACTGAAATGAAAGCCTTATTGTTTTTCTGCTCTCTTTTTTTTTTCTTCTCTGAATATTAAATGCCAGGAAGATTGGTAAAGATTTCAGAAACACAAATTGACATTTGGCCTAATAAAACATTTTACAGAGTTTTTCCTTTCTGCTTTGACTTGGCAGAAGATTGAATGAAAATTCAGAAAAGAAACATTCCATTTTTCCTGAAGGGAGGCAGGAACCCATTAACATACAGTGCTGAAGCATGATATCCTGATATGCCCTTTAAAATTAGTTCATAGAGACAGAAAAGGGTGAGATCTGTACATTAAGATTAAATTCAGAAATCACAAATGTTGTGGTAGGAACTGTTCACTCAAGCAAGACTTACTGCTGATTTATTGTTTTCGTGTCTTATACAACACTTCCTTTAAAGCTCCATCTGATGAAAGCATGCAATCAGGAGGAAGTCTTACATTTGGGCATTTATTTATTTATTTATTTATTTATTTATTTATGGTTTTTTTTTTAAAAAAAATTTATTTATTTATTTATTTATTTATTTGAGAAAAGTATCTTTCAAATGTAGTAAAAATGCATCCTTCAGAAGGGAAACTAAGGCACAGTCCCAAATGTAATGCTCTTATTATTAAGTTAATTCCATGCATTTGAGGACTTCACTGTTTCCTCTTTAAAACATTTCAGTACCGGCAACCTCAAAAATTGCCGCTCAGCTTTTTGATTTGGGGCCTTGTGGTGGATTGACAAGTCCCCCCACACCTTTGCATGCTGGTTTCTCCATCCCAAGAGCTGAGCTGGAGCCCAGGCAAGTTTTCACCTCTCTCTTTCCAAAATGACAGCTCAGTGTCCCCCCAGGACCTCTGGTGTGATGTCCCTGAGCTCACAGTGTCCTCTGCTCCAGTCCAGTCCCTCAGCATGATCCACTGGGTTATGTCACCATTCTCCACCTACAAAATGATGAGGAGGAGCTATGGAAGTCAGCCTTCCCTTGGTACCTCCCAAAATAGGATGTCTGGATCTGACTGCAAAAAGTCACTTCCCTCTGTTAAAGAAGCTGGGCTTCTGCAGGAGTTGTGAACTGAAATGTTACCAACCTAATAACTTAGGGGGTCAAAACCTGCCATACCGCAATTGAGTCGTGAAGGCTCTTAGCAGATTTCTGTGGCAAATTGGAGGAAAGATAATAAAATTAAATTTACTATTTAAATAAATGACAGAAGGCATTGTAGGTTTATTCACTAAAATCATCTACTTCTCAGCTCACTGGGAGTTGCCAGTTTATCATGAAGCAGATGGCTGCCATTTGGCAGAGCTTTGGCTCTATCAGGTGATGATACAGTTTCTACAGACTTCAGATACAACATTAGCCTGGTCAGAACCCTAGAAGATGATAAAAGACTTGAAGTAAAAAATTATGACTTTAACCTGCACAATTGGGAACTGGACAGTGCTATGGCTTTAGAAAGATCTGTTGCCCTTTACTTTGGGTCTGTGGAAGTTGCATTTAGAGTCAAAAAAGAGTGGGAGTAGAAATTACAGCAGCAACAAGTAAGAAGCCCAGTGGTTTTGAGGAAGCTGAGCTGTCCTGGTTGGAAAATAGAATTAAAAACTAATGACTGAATAATAGGAAGGTCTCTCCTCTCATCCCAGACAAGCAAAGTCAAGGAGTGGAAATAGGAGCAGGGACTGCAGTGAGATATGAAGACTTGCTTCTACCAGTTCCCAAAGAACTGGGGAGAAGAGCCCTGAATGCAGTCCTTGAAAGAGGAATACAAGGGAGCATTGACAAACTGATCCAGCTGCACTCCAGGGCTGTGAAAGCCAATCCTGGTGCCTGCCCAGCAGAAGTGCCCAGTCAATAGAAGACACCATGCTGGAACATCTGCCATGCTTGTTTGGGTTTACATTAAAAATAGGGCACAGACAGGAATGTCAGAAGAAAAACTGCTTTTACTACTGTCTGCACTGAGTGAGTGTATAAACAGCTACTGGAACCCAGCAGAGGAAGGCTGTCAGCCTGGCAGAAGCTTGGTCAGATTTTCAGCTGATGTAAATCAGGAGGACTCCCTTATTAGCACTGAACTGGCTCTCAACAGCTGAGGCTCTAGCTGAGCCACTGAAGTGGTAAATAGTGCTGACAGCAAGTTGTGGCTTCAACAACCTTAAATGAACTCCATTAAGTGCTCATTTCTGAAGAGAATGTTGTTGAAACCTGGAAATAAGTCTTTCAAAGGTTTAACATATTTGTCTGTTGTAGACGGTTTATTTTGAAACCAGATGCACTGAGCAGCTCAGCATTGCTCCACATGGCAGGAGGATGCTGGGGATGGATCCTGCTCTCTCCTTCCTGCTGAAATTGGAAGTAACCTCTGCAGAGTCAATGCCATCACATTAGTGTCAGCGAGACCAGAGGTAGGGCAAGCCTGTGTAATTCCTTCCAGTGAGATGGAGATGATGACAGGCTAAAACCTATCTGAATAATTGAAAAATGTTGGTGATGTTGCATTCTTGGAAAGAAAATTGGCACATGATCTGCAGAAAACATAAAGTGGCTGAAACAATTGATCATGACAGGGCTGAGCAAAGAAATGAAGCAGACTTCTGTGAGTTTGAACGACTCACAGGCAGTTCTAGTAACAGGCAGGGTGGGCAGGGGCAGAATCAGGCAGCAAAAATCTGGAGAGAGCAACTTAGTCTGAAGTTTGCCACATGAATCAGGCAGAGAAGAGATCAGGAGGTGGGGCTGGGTATGCCAGGAGTGGGGATGTGGCTTCATGCATGAGATCATTCAAAGGGACTAAGGTGCTTCCCAGTTCACAATGTGCAACAAAAGCAAGCACTAGCCTCAGGTTAGAGTTAGCAGAGGGCTTTCTCATGCCTTGATTTTTCAGGTACTTGGTTAAGACGTGCCTGTGTCATATTTTTAAAGGGCTGTACCTCACTGCAGTGCCCAGCTGCCTGAGCTGTGCTGAAAGAAGTGTGGTGGTGCTGTCCCTAGCCTGAGTAATGGGGTTCCCAGGCTTGCTCAGGGAGTAGGTAGATGAAAGCAAGGTAGTGGGAACAGAGTGAACATCTCCATGGCCAGGTGGGGCTCAACCTCCTCCTCATAACCAGCAGCTCTGGAGGCCAGGGAAGGCTTTGTGGAGGCAGGCAGAGTTGCAAGGGTGTTAGCTGAGCATTAGTGGCATAGTGAAGCCATCCAGGCTTGTCCAGGGAAGGAAATTATCACAATTCACTAAGTATACTTTCTAAGAGAAGGTGTCCACTGAAGAAGCTTTCTTGCAGGGCAAGTCTAGCAAGATGTTACAGGTGGCAATACAGGCTGTGAGGGGCTGGAAGGATCAAGGGTGAAAGGTATTTTCTTTAAAAATAAACAATGGCAGAATGAAGCATGAGAAAATGTTTCTGTTCAAGAGGCTTCTGGGTCTGTCACTGGTGATGTGGTTTAGGTGTTACAGTGGCAGTGGTGAGTGGACAGTTGGGCTGGATGATCTTGAAGGTCTCTTCCAGCCTTGAGGATTCTATGGCTCTATGAAAATGTCACAAGTCAGACTACCGAAGGTCTATTGGCTTCTAATGCCCTGCCTGACTCTAGTGCTGATTCACTCAGCCCCACAGCCTTTAAGAAAGACATTGGAAAAGAAACTGGCTGCCTGGAATAACAATAGCATGGAGGGACATGTTCCACCACCATATCAAGGCTCCTCACTAGCCCACATTCCTCAGCCAGATACAGCAAAGGACAGAGGCATCTCCAAAAAGAATTTCAATAGAATTCAAGAGAATTACAATGGAATTACACAATAGCACAGAATATAAAATTTATTGGTTATTATGGCTTGTATTTGTGTGGATTCAGAAAAAACTCAGCTCAGTGTAAATATTCCAAAAGCCATTGGAGTCCATTTCACCCCCACCCTGCTCCAAAAACCCCAAACCACAAAACAAACAGGCACATATAAAGCTCTACTCAGTATATTACTGTTTATTCATTGAACAACCCTTTAAGACCCAGTGCCATCCAGACCTGTTAGCAACATGTCACTTACCTCAGAGAGGTTACACACTGAAAATTTAGGCTGGAGAAAACACAAACCATCCACTAAAGGACAGAGCAGGCAACAAACAAGGTTTCACCCAGACTGCAGTATCTGGGGGACACCCTGGGTTTGCTCTGTTTATGCCATTCACAGCACAGTTGTGGCCCTGGGCTCTTGGGCTTAACTGCAGTAGAAACTATGATCACCAATAACACAATGATGTCTAAGATATTTTAAGGTTGGTTGTCTGGAGCAAACCATTAGGCAGTCTTCATGTGGCAATGTGAACACACACTCTGTCTCAGATTGGGAGGGGTTTTTTGGGGACTTCTCAAAGCTGTTTGTTTTTCAACTGAAATATGCAGTTAAAATGGCATGTCAATTATCTCTGTGAATATTGATGCTTTTTTCAGACTACAGGCATGTTTATTGCTGGAGAATCATAAATACATTTCATTTTTCACTCCTGCTTTACAGTGTATAAGGACAGAGACATTTCTTTGATTATGAAAGTCTGTTTTTGTTTTGTTTAGTTCCCCCTTCCCTGCCGCCTCCCCCGCCCCTCCAATTTCTTGTTGACATGAACAGTCTTTGTCTTTTGTTTTCCCACGTTGCTGGAGGATGGCAGCAAAAACATTAATGGATTTGGACAGTAACATTACTTAAAGACTGTGAGAGGAGAAAGAGAGTCTCATCCATCACTGATGAAGCCTAATGCTAATTCACTAGTCCACCCATGGCACTAACTTCGCTACCAACAGATGCAGAGCTTCTAGAGGCAAATGAGACAAAAAATAAATCAGATCATGCAGATTAGCCTGTCAGATCCCACCAAAGACCATCATGGATGTATGGGTATGTGTTGCACAGAAAAATATTTTTACCTCACTGTACACAAGTACTACGGTTAAATGATTTTTGGTCATTTTCAGTGAATAAGAAACCAGAAAAAAAGATCATAGCAATCAAAAAAAAGTTTTAGGCATTTAGTGAGACTCCAAATACAGGGGTCTAGCATCCCCTTAAAACTAAAAAACAGAACAGAAATACAAGCTACAAGCTGTATGGATAATCAATATTGAAATATGATGCCTCGTAATCAGGGGGTCTTTTAAAAAGCCTTAGAAGAAAATAAAAGAAAGGAAAAAAAAGGAAAAAAATGAGTGTTTAATTGCAAGAGCAATATTTGGTGCTTGAGAAGTTGAAATCCATTTCTGAAACCAGGCTTCCCAAAAGAAAGTGTTAGGGTGGTGTAAGCAACAGAGTTTGTAGCACTTAGATTACCACTAAGATACAGAGACCTGTTTAGTAAAGTGAATTCATGTGGTTTAGTGTATTTTCTATGCTCAAAGTACAAGGAGAATGAAGTACCTTATCTAGAGAATTCCCTTCAGTGCTACAGCACAGCACTTGCAAACCTTCCTGACCACAACCTCTGGACAAAACCAACAACCACCCTAAAGCTAATACACTGGAGAGGCAGCTATTTCCCCAATCTGAATAATTTCAAAAAAGATAAAAACATCTGAGCAAACTGTTATTTTACACTAATTTTCCCTTAGCTAATGTGGCTTATTGCCATACTAGATTATATTTTGGGGTTTTTTTAAACCCAAGAGCTTTATGCAACTCTGAATCCCCTTCTGCAGTTCCAGTGCATCCTCCACTGTGTGCAGGACACAGGGGTGACATGTCAGGCTGGAGCTCTTGTTCTCTCCCTGCCTGGCTTATTTTGGATGCCACAGGAGAAGCTGGCATGTGGTGGCTCTCTATTGATGAATGAGCACTGAGATGGGATGGAAACAGGGATCTTCTTGCCATCCACTCAGCTCCTCAACAGCAGTGCTTTGGCACAAATATCCTGAGACATGCCAGCTTTTTGAGTGCTGCTTTTCCATTTATGTGACCCCATATGACAGCTCCCTCTCATGAGATTTCCTCTAACTTTAATTATTAAATCTGAATTCCAGCTATAAGTTACTTGGGGCCAGTGATCCTTCCCAAAGCCAGAGGTGGGAGAGCCATGGTTTGCAGCCAAGGGAAAGAGAAGCAATGCAGGGACTGTGCCATGGGAAAATCTCCAGTTAAACCATGATCTTCCATATACGATTGCCTATGCTTAGCCTATTCAAGGAAGTATTTGGGAAAATACCTAAGAGGATTTTTGCTTTCAGATTAAGTGATTTCTAGATGATTTTACCCATAGCAAATCAGCAGGGGGTGAGTTTAGCTGCATTTTGCCTACACCAGAGGAAGAGAGGCACACTTTTCTGAAAATCATCCACTTAATTAATGAAGACATGAATCTACATTAGGCTGAGCCTATTTAGCTTATTAAAGTCCCCTCTCTCAGATCATTTCCTTCTGTGTGTGTCTCTACATCACAGGCTCTTCTGTTTGTAATTTCCAAAGCTAAAAAAAAAGAGATTTTATCTTTTTTAGGGGTTACCCTCAGCTTTCAGCAGTCAGAAACGATATGCACAGTAGTCAGCCTAAAATCCCATAGGAAGATTAAAGACCATGCTGTATGCAGTCAATACAATAATGATGACTGTTACTGAACTCATCAAATATAATCTGAGGTGTGTGTCACTGTTAGCAAGGGAGAAAGAACCTAAATGTGATGTCAATTTATTTTTTGCTGTGTTGGAATTATTACTGGAATCTTTGTTTCATAAACTTTTGGCTAGGATCATTCTTACTCTCCTGAGAGAAATAAAATCTTTTGTCAGTGCCAGTTTCTTTGACTTCCATTGTTTTCACTGGCTTTGGGAACAGATCCTTAATTTTTCTTCATTTTTTAATTCTCTTTTACATCCCCCTAGCTAATGAATAGTCTGATGCAAGAAATCAGCAAAGAAGGGAAACTGCACTGATGGAAAATAAGGAAGTTACAAGAAATTACAGAGGCCATTTCAGAAGAAAGCAGAAAAATTTTCTGTAGGATGAAGATGCACACTCTTTTACTCTGAAAGACATTCAGAATCTTTCTGCTGTTATTGGGCTGAGGTTCCCCAATATCTCCAGCACAGCTTTTGTGCTGCTGAAATAGGAAAAAAAGGAAAAAATTATGTAATCCAGGATTACATAAATGACACACATTCGGGTCTGTTGACAGAGAAGGAGGTAAGCATCCTCTGGCCCTCACCAAAGGTTCAGTTGTGTAGCCTCTGACACCGCCCTCCTTCCTGCAGGTGGACACAGTGGACATATGTTTGGACAAACCTGCCTTGCAGCTCTAAAACACACAAGGAAAACAAGCCCTTTCCTATGCAGAATAAGAACAACCTTCAGTATTGCAGAGCCCTGAACTCCAATTAACCACATAGTCATGAAAGAGATTTCTTGAATTTATGTCGTTAACAAATTAAGATCCTTCCAGAAATTTCTAGGTGAAAAAATACAATGTTGTTTTGCATTCATTAAGCACCTGGTGTGTATTGGTCAAAACTGAAAAATGAGATATCACAAATTCTCCAGCCCTATCAGTTATAGTGAATGGAGAGTAACCTTTGGCAGCAGGAGTTTGACTACTGGCAGTAGCAGAGAGGGAGATGTTCCAGCCCTGAGTAATTGCCCATCTCACCCCAAAGAGCTGTGGGGTGTCCTGATCCTGCTGCTGGCTGGGCTGCTGAGTAACTCATGGAGGACACAGTGCACTGAGACCCACAGCTGAGGAGGGAGGTTCTTGGGGGCTCTTCCATAGCATTTCATGTTTAGCGATCTTGCTTCGATAACTTTCAACTTGTTTTTCCTTTGCCATTTTTTTCATTTTTCCCCAGCTACACTTTTGTCAAATCTCAGTTTCTACACAAAGTTTTGCACCAAACTGAGTGAAAGCACTAAGATAATCTATTTGTAATAAAATACTTTTCCTTTGCTTTAGTAAACTTAATGCTTCCCTGTAAAAACAAACTCTTTAGTTATTCAGGTGTGACTAGTCACCGTATTAAATCACCATATTACCTCCTCAGCGTAATAATACATTTATTCAAAATTACATTTTAGAATCACTCTTCTTCTGCTGACATTTAATTTTGCACAGGAGTAACACTATCATAAAAGAACCCAGGTGTAAAAATATTACATTTTTCAGTAATTATGTACTGTCCATTACTACTAAAAACTAGTAAAACTATCAATATTTCTCAAAATTGACTGGAATTACTAAATTTAAACATTTAAGTGGAATCATTTAAGAGCTATGTTGCAGCATAAATGTGTGCCAGCTACACTTGACCCTTCCCTGAGGTACTTCTTAAAGTCAAATTGAAGCTTTTGCACAGGTAAGCAGCGTATTTTAACACTTCAGTGTTAACATTGCTGAGATACAGATCAATTCAATAGAGGAGAGGATGAGGAAGAGACAAGACTCTCAGGTTTAGTGAATGCCATTTTGACAGGTTTGTATCTTTGGCTTTTGGGTGTTGTTTTGGCCTCCCAAATGAAGCTCAGGTTCCTCCAACAGAAACAGTTATGAATGCAGTAGCTTTGAGTTCTTATTTTTGGGGTCTTTTCCTCATTTTGATAACAAATCTAGCCTGGACTGAGAAATCTGCCCCAGCTGCTGTTAGAGCCAACATGGTCCCTCTACACTGAACAATAAAAAAAGTGTTTAATTTGGAGAAGCAGCCATACAGACATTCCTCCAAATAAAAGGGCTTAACTGATTTTTTTCCCAGCAAATTCTACTTCCAAGTGCACATGCCCTTGTAGGGTCTGATCGAAACATGTCAAAGGCCTCTGAGTGGATTCTTCTAATTGAGCATGAGACATGTGTAAGCTGGGTATTTAAACTAAGCAAATCCTTAAATTGCTGTTCTGGTCCATGGAGCAAGAAAGAAGTAACCACATGTATTGACTCACCTATTGTAGGTACCTGTTTCAGGGTGGCATGAATCATTCCCTGGTTTCTGAGTCTCACTGGAGACTGTATTTCTTCAGGAATGAAAGAAGGCACATAGTTGATTACCTATGAGCCACGTAGTTGTTGAACTACACTGCCAAAGCTCACAGAGATCAATTCCAGTCTGTTTCTCTAGAGACTTGGGTTGGACTCAGGATCCTTCAAGTTCCATTATAAAAAGCCTCCAACATATCAAATTAAGACCAAAAACCTTGTGGTGACCCACTTGAGGTATGGGAGAGCTGGCCTCGACAGTAGGTCTTAACAGGCAGGTGTCAAGGTCACTGGCTAATTATGTGTTGTGATGAGAGTCTTTCCCATTGTTAATGTAAAACATCAGGGAGCCATGGCCTCATTCTAGCACAGACCAGATCAGACCATTTTTACAATAGAAGTTTTCATAGGGCAGAAAATATTACTTCCCCTTTCATCACTCTGTCAGAGTATTCCAGAGGGCAGACAAAAATCTGCACTTAACACCAGCTGACTGCATTTTGGCTTCCATGCAGTGGCCCGTGTTATCTTTTCTAGGTTAACAGGAGTCAGCTCATTCAGTTTGGATGCTGTGAGGTTTAGACTGTACTCTGCTATTTGTGATTTGGGCCATTACTGCTGTCTCAGAGCCCCAGCAGGGGCTGAGCCTGCTGCACCAGGCAAAACCAGCTCCAAGCATGGCCTCTCACAAGCTGAGAGCAGAGCTGAGGTTTTCTGAAAGAGCTGACCTGTAGTAAGGCTGCAAGAGCAGCACCATGTGGTAGTCCATCCTCCTTCTTCAGACAGAGATGTTTGAGGTGAGGCAGAAGGTCTGCTGTGTTTTTCCTCCTTTGGAAATGCTCAGTAACTGTTGAGGCTCTCCAGAGGTATCACAACTTTTCAGCATGTTCTCACAATTTCTTTCCTTTCTCTTCTCTGTTGGCATTTCAGCACATCTGGACATCTTAAGTTTTCTCTTTATGTGAATATTGGTCTTATTTCTCTCCCTGATTTCTCTCAGAAATTTTCCACACATTGTTAGCTGCAACTCCCATCTCTGCCTCATTACTATTCTTTTTCATGAGCTGAAAGTGGTTTGCGTGGTGGTTTCTCCTGTCATGTTTTTCTCAGGCATTTGCCCATTTTTGCCCAAGGTTTTCTTTACCTTCTCTTTCTGCTTTGGGTCCACATGTTTTGGGGCTGTTGAATTTCTTGTAATTGCAAGGTTTGGGTATTTTTTTAAAAGGGTTGGGGTTTTATCTTGCTAAGATATATGTTTCTCTTTCATCCTTCATTGGACTGTTCATTTAAAAAACTTTCTTTTAATCAAATGAAAGGAATTAAAAATGAGGAGGGAAAGCCCAAGAATTTAAATTCCAGTCTTCTTTCTACCACAAGGAACCAAGAATTCTTTCTATTTAAGACAGTCACAGATTTTATCATTGTGACTGGTTTCCATTAACTTTGTAAGTAGAAAGACATTTAGTAAAGTTGAAAGCTGTCTCTTACATGTTGACAGACTTTGCCTGTTTTAATATTTTTACTGGTTAACTACCAAATCCCAAGTCTACCACTGTCTACAGCCAACATTTAGCGTTCACTACTCCTCTGGCAAGAAACAAGACTTAGAAATATATCTTTCATACTAAGCTTGTGAAAATGTATAGTGTTTTTTGTTAGAAAAACAATGGTCTTAACATATGAAGGAAATTGCCACAGCAAGCCCCACCCTGAGAGAAAGAAACGACAAAAGAAAAGGTGCAAAGGGTCAGGCAAGAGAATTTTTTCAGCAAACACAAGACACAAGAGTCCACTTTAATGAATACTGATGCACACACCTCAAGCAGGATGAACTGGTTACATAGACTGAGAAACTGGTTAAACCAACAATGGTGCCATGTTGGGATGCAGTGATGCCAAGAGGGATTTTCTTTCTGGAAGTCAGGGCCCAGTTTAGTTATGTTGAAACCCTTCTCATTGCTGTCTGTGTGCAAAACAAAGCCCTCAAACCCAGTCTGCCATTTGTTCCCCCGGTGTCCTGGCCACTTGTAGCTGCTCCCACTCCTCACCTCGCCCAGGGAAATGGGAAAAAAAAGAACCTAAAAAAGTCTGACCAGCTTTGAAACATATGCAACTTACAGAGTAATCTATTCTGGAGTTTATCTCTGCACATGGTTCTGTACAAAGAAAAACACCTGGAGATACTGGAATTTATTTACTGTTTTTCAGTGTAAGCAGTATTGTTTGGGCTATTTCTCACTTCAGGCTCAGGTCGAACCAAGGGCACAAAGGCACTACGAGTCCAGTTCTACTGCGAGGAGAAAAAACACATCTGCCTGGGACAATGTTGGTAAAAATGGCTACATAGCCATAGGTGCAGTCCAAACAGCTGCTTCCAGCACAGCTTGTTCAGAGTAACCCAGTGCAAACCACTCCTGATGGCTCTCCTGGTCCTGGATGGCTGCTGGGTGGGGAGCACAGGGGTAGTGCAGTGATGCTTACCTGGTCTGCCTGATGGTGCTGGGAGTGAATGGAGATCCCTCTTCTTCCAGCTTGTTTTCCCTCTCCACTGAGGAAGACAGACATTTTGCTCTGCCTGTGAAATGAGAAATTTGCTTTTTCTGGCTCTTTCAAGCTTTGTCTTCTGTGCCGCAGAGTCCATCTGGTACCACTGCTACACATGCAGTATCTTCCAGGAGCTCAGCAAAGCTACCATCACTTTCTGCAAGCAGGTAGCCTCATGGCTACTAGATGCTGTCTGGTTTAGGCCACTGTCCAGAGAATTCATATTTGGATAGAGGACTGAGATGAGAGACAAGCTCCTTCCCTGATCCATATCCTACCTGCCTAACTTTTTCTTCTTCAGTTTCTTGGCAAAGCATTTCTGTTACAAAAAATTCATCTCTGATGTCCTTTTACGCTACTTCCCTCAGTATCCGAACTTCTGAAAGGCTCCAATATTATGAAAAGTTGGGGAAAAAATCAAAATGGCACCATCTCCACCTGCCGTTGAGCCCCAGGGCTGAGCCTGCCCAGGGCCTGCCAGCAGGGATGGTGTGGAATCACATGTGGAGTTTACTCCAAGCCAGACTGGAGAAGACTCACTCAACCCAAACATATTCTTATCCCACCTGCTCTCAGAACTCCAGTTTTGGCTTTTCTGAGTGTTTGCTTCTCTTCAGATACAACTGTTGCTAATTTCTTTTTAAGTTTATTATTGGAGAAAGGCTTCCCTAATTAATTATTAGAAACAGAGAATCCATGATACGCTCAAAGCTGTGAAAACCTAATCCTGGATAATTTTTTTCTTTCTGAGAAAAGTCACTAGGCCTGATCTTTCTTTCAGTCAAGTACACCCATTTAGTTTAT
>JAOXXN010000082.1:29628213-29640549 GCA_026770055.1 Myrmophylax atrothorax | reverse complement strand
CCTTTCATTATGTTATGAGCTTCTTAAGGATAATGAAATAATTGCTTGTCTCTTTGATTGATCTTTGTTTTGAAAGGGAACTTTATTAATGTTATTTCTAGACCAGGCTTACAATATAATGCAATTAAAGGAAAACATGACATTAAAACACATTAAAGCACATGTTCCAATAATTACACCTACAATTCTCATCAACTAGAACCCTGTGTAGGGCGGAGTTTCTGCAAAAATTTATGAGGGAAAAATTCATATTTTTCTGCCTAATAAAGAAAATATATTAATAATGACATTTTCTAACATTATAGAGCTATAGCAATCAGTGAACAAGCTCCTTCCCCAGACTGCTCTGGAAGGCTTCTTCACATGCTACAGAGAATCCCAAATTCTGGCATTTTATTTTGTTAACATGAAAATATGTCAGTAGGAAGTGGTGCAGAGGAGTACTTTGACAAGCTCTGAGCTTTCAGAACTAAGAATTCTAGTTTGCACAATTCTCTGTGATAGCAAATGATGGGGAAAGGTTCAAAACCTGATATAATTGGGTACATCTGAAATGTGGGTATGCATGCATGCAAATTAAAAGAAAAAATAAAAGGGGACAAAAAACCAGAGATCCTGAACCTGGATGCACAGGCTGTCAGCTTGAAATACAACTGATGACTAGACTGTAAATGAGATAGTATAGGCAGGCACCTCCTTCTCCCACAAAGAATTAAAAAGGACTGGTCAGAAGAGCCTTCCATCCTCAGATGATGACCTCATGTCCTGTTAGGACACTGACATAAGGGCAAGGCTGTAGCATTGGGATAAAGGATTTTCTAAAATGTACTTTCTTTTCCACTTTCTGCAATCTGATTTCTCAGTAGGGAGGCTGAGATCTCAGATAAACAAAATACTCAGTTTTGGTGGAGTTCCTTTTGTCCAGTTGCATTCAATTTAAATATTTGGGGTTTGGCAAGAAAGGACTGAATGGTAGATATTTTTCACTTTTTTTGTATCCTAGGCCAAATAATCTTCTCTTCATTTAGGATCAGTGAAATCACTTAGAGACTTAAGTTTGTTTGGATTCATGGTAGACAGCCTGCTATATGCCTCAGAGGAAAGGAGAAGCAGGTCTGCAGCACCCCAGGAAGCTCTGTGTGGATGCATGTGGCACCTGACAAGGTTTCATTGATGTTGTAGTGCTTTTCTACAGCAAATGCAGACTCACTCACTAATGATAATGAGTCTTTTTATCATCCACATGCACGTGGCACTAACAGCACAAAACCACATCAGCAGCTGAGCAGTTTATGATGACATGATTTGGCAACTTAGGAGGAAAAGGGAAGACTCCTGAGTGATCCAAGAAGGTTTAGGTCATACTCTGTATTTGTCCAAACTGAAATCATAGGTTTAATATATCTGTTTTTGAGGGGATGGGCCACTGATTGAAGCTGACCAACATTACTTCTGCAATGTGGATGGGATCTCCTGGTCTTATCTGAGTGCTGTCCTGGGTCTAGGTACACTTAAGAAGCAGTTCAAGCCCAAGACTATCCAAACTTCAGAGTTCATGCTAGGAAAGGACACTGTCCTTGTATTTTAGGATGCCTGTAAGCCTGCATTAGTAAACGCACATGACAGCAATTATGCCTTTGGGAGAAACTTGGCACATTGGGACAAACTTTTTCTGATGAAGAACTGAGATAGCAGGAGAAACCTTTATCCTCTGGCTGAACAAGAACATCTTGAATCTGTTTATGTGTATATGAAAAAAATTAATCAAACCTCTACAGGCAAGATTCCTCAAGGATGATGAACACCCATGTAACTTAGGAATCCTGCACAAAAAGTATGGGTTAACCTGGTGAGCTGTTTAACTCAAGATAAACCTGAGGAGCAAGGCTGTGGGACACATGTGGTGAAATATCACCAGGAGAGGTCAAGCATTTTCTGTGTGCAGAGCAGGTACTGAATCACTCCAGTTTTACCCACTTGGGTGTCTTTCACTCTGTGTTACTAATAAGGCCAATAAATATTACTTTCCTTCTTGCTTTTATTTGATGTCCCAGAGGTCAGAACCTGATCTCTGCCAGGATGAGTAAGGATCCTGGCTCAGTAGCAGATAACCTCTGAGTTCCAGTTTGAGGAGGATTAACAGGAAATCAAACACAGAAATCAAACACTGGTTTCTCTGGGAGAGGGGTAGGGGTGAAAGTGAGCCCAGCCTTGCCTCTGCAAGGCTGAAATGGATGATGGTTGACTGTAAGAGTGGTCTGGTTTAGCCTGGGAGGTCAAACTGAGCCTCCTGCTTGATTCTGTACCCCGTCCCACCTTCCCTGCAGCCCAGGAACTGTGGAAAGCCACACAGCTCAAGCGAGACAAGTAGCTGGTCAAACCTTGGGTTGCTTGAATCATTTTGTCTCACTCATCATTCCCTACACAGCAAGATGCTGATGATAGTTACCTCCCCGGGGCTGGATTCAAATCTACTTCTCCAGAGAGATTTGAACCTGCATCTCCCACACCCTGGCTGACTGCCTTAAATATTTGGTGAAGTGTCTGGATATCCTCTGCAGAGTTGTAAACCTAGGCCAAAAATAGTTTCCAGCTGCAATTATATGACTAATCTGACCTGAGACTACTGAGGGGGGACAAATATTTTATTCACAGAAGAAAAATAATTGCCCTCCCCTATTAAGAAGACAGAAGGGAAGAAGCTCCATTGCTACAGGAAATGAGCAATGAGATCTTATAGACAAGGTTAGAAGGCTACATTAATATACACCACCTTTTCCCAAGCAACAGATTCCCTGTCTCCTCTTGTATATATCCATATACTTATGTATGGGTTTCCAGGATAACTCAGAGTCACCAGGATATTCTCATAATGTGCCCTAATAATGATACACATTTTATGTCTGCAACCCCTGGAAGTGCAGGTGGGCGTCTCAAATACAAAAAGTCTTTCCAGAAAAAAACAACACACACATTGAATTATAGAATCATAGAATTATTTAGGTTGGAAAAAACCCCAAAGATCACTGAATTATGGTCCTAGGTTTTAAAAGGCATTTAAAGTTAGGCCCCTAGGATCATGTTTAGGCTTATAAAGAAATAATCTAATTTTCGCATGTGCTACATTCAGCAGCTTCCCTTAGTTTACATGGTTGCAGCTGGAAGGCCATCATTTTTGAAAATCAGGATACTCAGGAGCTTGAATACAGACTTGAAAAGGCGATTTGCAAAGGGACTTAAGTGCCCAGTTTCTATTGAGAAAAGGGTTAGTAGTTTCATGAGCATAACTTTTAGGTACCAATCAGAAAAATCTCAGCTTTGCTGTAAACACCTCCAGATTCCTTAGATTTCATTCATTTGGCAGCCAGGCACCTAGTTCTGTCTTCTGACCTGAAAAGTAATTTGCTGAGTTCTGTATAACTTATGTAGTCTTTCTTTTGAAAATAAATAAATCATTCAACTGGAAATATTCAAAAAGCTGGGCATATGTCCAGATACAGTATGCCTAGCTCAGTGGCAAAAAAGTTACGGCACACATCCTGTATTGTCAAGGACACTGAATGTTTTGGCTGCCCTAATAGAAAAACAATAATTCAATCATGTGTTATAAAGGAATTTCCTGGAGAAGTTTGGCCCCACTCAATCATCCTATTAGATTTATCCTTAATGTGGAAGAACAGCACATTAAATTCATTACATACATTAGGCCAGCTGCATTTATTTCCAGATGGCTTTCCATAAAGTGGTCAAAATGCCTAAAAAAGAAGACATTTTGAAGATGTCTTTATGTATAACTCATATAGCACAATAATAACTCCGCCGCCTTACACCACTGTGTGCCCAGTAATTCTTTCTCGCAATGGAAGGACATATTTAGCACAACTAGCTGTAAGTATTTTATAAATCAATAATAACAGGCCCACAGGGCTGGGATCATTGTTTTATTTTGCTGGCAGGGGCCCACAGGACTGGGATATTATGCAAAGAAGAGAGAGGATGTGTGAGGAGATAGTTATGGTAATATACGACATTCCCCCTCCCACCTCTCTCCTCCCTGGAGTAACTGTCTTAACAACACACGTGGTGATTTGTCCTCAGCAGTTCCAAATTACCTACACCTGCTGGCTCTGGCACATTAAATAAATACCCAATTAAACATTTCTCTATTCCTCAAGAATGAGGAAAATGCAGTTCAAAGTTCTCTGCCGCAGCCCTACAACCCCCACCAAAGCTTTTCATTTAGTTTTCAGATGAGAGGAGTTAGATCAGTATCAAGGCTTTTGAAAATGGGGCTGCAGAGTGATCTTTATGCAATTTTAGGGATTTAACTTTCTCAGAATATAGCCCTGCACACTTGGTCCTGGCCAGGGCGTGGGATGGGGCTGCTGAAAAGTGGCCTTGTGCTCCCACTGGAGCCTGTAAGGGACAATGTCTATGATAAGGAGGTTCAAGGTCCCTAAGCAAAAGTAAAGGAGATGTGTCACCTCTGAAGACAATGCTGCCTTTTCATGCAACACTAGCTAGAACCCCTGTCTTTAAAGCTTAAGGACCAGAACATCCCTTGTTTGTGAAGACTGGTCCTGTATTGCCTGACTCTCTCCCAGCCACCAAGTCACAACTCTCAGCACACTCTTGGTGTTGGCAGGCTACACTGTAATTTCTCAGTGTCCTTTAGATACTCCCCCTAACATTCATGTCCACCTCATAAATGTGCCATGTGTCCTGCTGCCTCTCCCTGGATCACAGACCTGGATGCTGCTGGTTAGCCAAAGGACCAGTGGTCACCTCTCATTGGGGTCCCAGGCCAGGAGAAGAGCAGCACTTCGAGGTGCAGCTGCTGTAACTGTGTCTCCATTGCAAAAGCAGAGCTGCCTCTCCAGAGGTGAGATGAGCTCACTGTGGGAGGTTGGTGTATGCTGTTCTGCTGCACAGCACCTTCTCTGCTGATAACATTGGACACAGTGCAGGTGTGCAGGGATGGGCTGGTGCACTATTTCACTAAAAAATCAGCCTGAACTGAAATTGAATAAAACTGCATGGTTTCAAAAACAGTCATTACTTCAGTAATAAAGGATACTTAGCTAAAGTACTTAATTTTTCTGGTCTAGACCTTTGCATATACAGAGTGCCCAAACCAGACCAGGACACAGTTATGATTCTGAAACACCACAGAGCAATTGGCCACACTCAGCTACACTGGGCTGGGTGCTGTTTGGGTGCCACTTCTACGCCAGGGTTTCCAGATACATGGAAGTTCCACAGCAGTAGTCTTGACTGATGTGGATATGGAGACTTGCTAATTACACACAGCAAGCGACTGGAAACTGTCATTTCCACTGAACTTGATGCTGGAAAAGGCTTACTATTCTTGGATCTGTCACAAAAACATTTCAAGTTGTTGCAATGCCTCTCTCTGCAAAGAGACAGAAGGCTCCAGTGTTTCAGCTGTACCAGTGCAAACAGTTTCCTCATCACCTTCACTCAAGTGTCTTCTAATGATACCCCTGGACCCTGTTTTACACTCCATTACACATATGCTGTCACATAGTAAAAAAAAAAAAAAATCTACATTTTATGCATATGTAAATATACCCACTTTGCATTCATGCATGTAATACAGGTATTACTTTCCTAAGTCCACAAGACCTCTAGCTTTGCTGGTGCACATGCATATCTTCTGCATGCTTAGAAATTATATCAACAAGGTGTGTGTGCCAAGACTTTTTGGGAAGGAATCTGAACTGTGTGACAAGCCAGAAATTGCAATATGTGCCCATGAAGTACTGCTATATGCACTATAGCTGTATGTTGTGTTTCTCCCAGTGCCAGGAGCACGCAGGGTGCTCTGTGGTGGCACCCCATCTGTCCTCCTGCACACCCAGAATTTTTAAGGAAGGTCCCCTGGGTGTCCCTCAATACACTGCTAGTATGATTTGCCCATAACATAATTTAACCTATGTTTGAACTGCTTCTGTGGTCTTAGAAAATGTTGAAAGTGAACATATTTGTAAAATCTCTGGGTTGCCTGATGTGTCCGAAATTTGTTAAGTGCCTATAGTGCTTCAAGCTGAGTCCTTTCCCTGCACATTTCTTGCAAGGTTTTCCATATTCTCATCTGTAAGTTCCAAATTACTAAAACCATAAAAACCGAGCATACTACAATTATCAAAATCTCATAAATGATAAATGGAGGGCTTATTTAAAATATTTTGCTATGTGGTCTCCTGCTGTGCTGAATCCAGTGTCCCAGCTCTTCAAGATCCAAGTCCTTTGTTCTGCACTGATGGAAATAGTTTAATACAATTTCCCATCTCTCATCGGAGCAGTTCATTGTGGTTGTTACCTTAATCTATCTTTCCCCTGAACTTGAAATGTCCCTAATTGTAGATCTGTGTTTGCTGTCACAATCCATCTGTAAATTTGTAAGTTCATAGTTTTCCTCACCTTCCGTAACAGTCAACCCCCTCCTTCCTCATCACTTGTCATATCCAGAGCAAATAAAGAGGAAATCAAGACACAGGTCAACTGAGTGAGGCCCCTATGAAGTCTTTCTGTATATCAGTTATTTTGCACTGTTTATGAAAAATAGAGGTGATAAAAAAAGTGAAATAATTGATACGTATACTGTTAAAACTAGGTAGTAATTTGTTGCTTTTGCTACAGGGAAGCTTGGCACATTTTTCAATCTTGTACATTTCCTAACCTCATTTTCCTCTATCACTTAACATCCACTTCTGGAGAGCACAGTCTGAATAAAGCTCTGCCGACAAACTGGGATTGTACACTGCATTCTGATTTCCCGTGTGTTAGAGAACTGCAGTATGATGTCAATTACTTTGGGGGGGCAGGAGGGACTCTGGATTTATACCACTGTATCTGAGATCATAATTTGACTCCTTGTGAGTAATTGAGGTCACGTGTCTTTCTCTTTAACTTCACCACTGTAATGCGCACGCCTCGTGCTGCAGGGTGAGTAGCCTGAACCATCCCAGATGACTGAGTCATGAACATTTTTTCTAGATGAATACATGAGAGTTTATATGAGAGCAAGTAATTGCTCTTCATATGTGCCTGGGATATTATTTCATTAAGCAAACTACTCCCTGTTCATGCAGAAACCCTAAAGATCAAGCAGCTGCTAGTGCCAAATTAAGTTTTCCTTGGGGTTAGAGCACAAAGCCAAAACTCTTGGGTCCTTTTTCATTAACTTCCTTAATTTGTGACTTTAGACAAACTCCCTGAGATCTCTGTGCATCAGTTACTTATCTATAAAGTGGAATGAAAGCTTACTTTATGAGGGAAAAGAGATGTGAAAGTTAAGCATGAGAGGCCAAATTCTGCCCTCTTACTCATACTGAAACAGTCCGTGGCTCTGTGTTCCTTTACTATTTGGCACCATGACATCACCAAGGAAAGCCGGACTAAGTGTAAGTTCATGTGTTTACCCCAGCTCTCCAGGTGGGTAAAACACTGAAATTCTCTGGGTGAAAGCTGCCCTATAAATACAAAGTGTTCTTGTGACTCAGGTTTGCTCTTTGTTTGGGTACAGATTCAACATCTCACTTCCTCGGCTTACAAGAGATGTTGTTATTACAACACTCTTTCCTACCTCCTAACACCTACTTAAACAGAAATCACTTCTTACTGGTCTCACATTCAAGGCACAGGAATCTATTTAAACTTTCCTTTTGACATGAAGGAAGTCATTAAAATCAACCTCAATCCCTCTGCCCCTGAGGATCTGCTGTCCTGTTACACCAAACTGCTACAGGTAAACCCTTCAGCATGTCTTTAACTTCGCTTTTCTTAGGAAGGACCTCAGCTTCAGAGACTGCAGAGACTTTTCTGAAGCCATGAGCAGCACGGGAGAGCAAGGGCATAAGGGAAAAGTTCTCCTCCCCAAGGAGAAGTTTTAATGTGCCTGAAAAAGGGAATTCAGACTTCAGATCAAGGCTTTAGCATCATGTTATGTAAGTGATATTCTTTAGCATAAAATCACTGTATGGAGGGTAAGCAGAGCATTATCAGATATGTTTATATAATCAAATTTGAGAGTATGTTATATCCATTTCATGCATGCATGTGACTATAAGGCACTAGAGATGTGTTTTACCAAGTTTTCTCCCCATAGTAGCACTTTCCCTTCCTATATATAATGTTTAAGCTACAGACATCCAGGCTAGTGAAAAACTGTTACTTACAAAATCTCACAGCTGCAATGGTGGCAGGTTGCATCAGTACCAGGATGGGGTCAAACAGAATAGCACCAAGCCCAGGAGCCGCTCCCCCAGCACCCCCAGCACACACACACACACATTGGACAATTCTTACCTTGCCTTGCACAAGCGCAAGAGTCCAGAGCCATCAAACCCAGATGTGTTCCAGAGATCTATTAGTGCACACACTAAAGAGCATATTTATGATACCACAAATATTTAAGTATGGTCTCTGCAAGTGGGAGGAGAAACCGGTCTCTCCAAAAGCTTTTGGCCGCAGGATTTCCCTATCTTGCCAGGCTCCATGCATCCCCCTGAAGCGATGGGTTTGGTGGGAAGGCCTCAGATAATCCTCTGACATCTCTCATAATGCTCGTAAAAAAAGAGCTAGTGAGAGCTCCTTACATACTATCATATGTATTTGAGTTTCCACAGGACACAGCAACACTTCCAGGAAGGGAGGGAGACACATGCAGCTGGTGCTAAGGAATTCAGGGAGCCATCTGCCAGGCAATGGTGTGGGGAAGGAAGGATCGTGCCAATGTGTCTCGGAAAGCTCTGGCCAGCTCCTTCCCTCTTTGCTTCCTTGTTAGGAAAATTCATCTTTTCTAGGCTAATATATAGTGTGATTGTGAAATGAAGCTGATGAAAATGCGTCAGTGTCATAGGACACCCTGTTCTGAAGGGAACAGAAGGCCCAATATGCCAAATGGACTCACTTTTTAGGGAAGTCTGCTGCCTTCCTAGGGTCTGGGTTAAAGATGTGAAAGAGAAAGCTTTCTGCCCTGGTATAGGCCTTTGATACTATCCATTATTGATTTTTCAGGTAGGAAGTGATGAAATTGCAACAAGAAGTCCAAGAGCAATCAAGAGAGGCTTCAGGACCTTGGGACAACTGGATAAAGGATGAGGAGCATAAGTAATGCTCTCCTCTACCCTTAAAGTTGCGGGGACTGATGAGGTAAGAAACAGGAAGAGCCAGCAGATCGATACCTGGCTCCGAGCCTGGTGTCATCAGCAGAATTTTTGGGTTTTTGATCATGGGTTGGTTTGCATTGACGCTGGGCTGGCTGGCAACAGATGGGGTACACCTGTCTCAAAGCAGGAAAAGGATCTTTGCACAGGCGTTAACAGGGCTCACTGAGACAGCTTTAAATTAGATTTGAAGGCGGGAAGGGATATAACCAGGCTTGCTAGAGACAAGCCTAGGGGCAGCATGACAAAGTTTGAGGGATGGTGTGCTCATGAGGTCCTTCGGTCTTCTGTCTCAGGGGAGAAAGGGATAGAGATCCTTGCAGCAGCAAAGATGAGAATGGTCTGTAGGAATGAGGTCTTCTCTCCTCAAAAAGGTGTCAGGAGTGTGTGGAAGAAAACTTCCTGACAGCTGGTGAATGAGCCAAAAAGGGAAGGCATCTGCTGGACTTGCTGTTATGGACAGAGGACTGGTGGGAGATGGGCTGGTTGGAGGTTGTCTGGGGCACAGTGATCACAGAATGGTAAGAGTTTTTGACTCTCAGAGAAGTAAGGAGTGGGGTCAGCAGAACTGTTGTGCTGGTCTTCTGGAGGGCAGACTTTGCCCTGCTTAGGAGATTGGTTGACTGAGTCCCTTGGAAGACAGCCCTGAAAGACAAAGGAGTCCAGGAAGGTTGGACATTCTTGAAGGAAATCTTCAAGGCATAGGAGCAGGTCGTTCTCATGTGCTAAAAGATAAGCTGGCAGCATTGGAACAGGCTGCCCAGGGAAGTGGATGAGTCACCAACCCTGGAGGCATTTAAAAGGCATGTAGACATCCTGCGCAGGGACACGGTTTAGTGGTGGCCTTGGCAGAGCTGCGTTAGTGTTTGGACACAGTGGTCTTAAAGGTCTTTTCAAACCTAAGGAATTCTATAATTCTATGATTCTAAAAGATTATTTAAGTCGATATTCAGTCTCCTGGTTTGGACTTGTAAATGGCTTTCCCGGAATATGTTGCTTTACAGAATGGTCACCTTTTCCTCAAGCTTGAGAGAGCTAAACTGAGACTCTGCAAAATGGAAATGATCTTGTCCCAGAGTTTACATTTTCAGTGGAAAACAAGGGATCAGGTTCTCTCCCTTAGGCTGAGCAGATTCTTACTGGCATTGCAGTAATTGTTCTGCAATGGAATTAAAAGGTGTGCTGGCATGATGTAAAGGTCACTGTCTTTGATTCCAAATACCCATTCACTATCTTTACTAATGTATTAAAAAGTTTTTAACCCTACAGGCATTGTAGTGCATTGGGACTGAGAGGCCATGACTGAACTTTGGTGCCTGCTTGGCTGTCCCAGCATACACAGAGAAATCCAGAGTCAGAAAGGATACAGCAAATTTGTCCAAAATTAAAAAAAAAGGCATTTTATTTTTTCTGGTTGTGGTTTCAGGCTTTTTTTGTTTTGGTTTGGTTTGGTTTTGGGGAGGGACTTAGGTGGGTTGTTTGTTTGGGTTTTTGTTCATTTTTTTCCCATGGCATTAATATAGCTCTGCATGTAAGGAAATAGGAGGCAAAGAGAAGCTGTGCAGAAGCCCTCCTTATCCTTAAAGGGTTATCCCTTAGCTCTCACTGAAATGGGTTGGAAAATCCAGGGAGGAAACTTTTATGCTGGCAAAATGCCAGATTGATTAAATCAAAATAAACCTCCCAGCAGAAATCTGAGGAGTTTCTCTGGTTTCCAATGAGCTCAGTGGGCTGGTAGCTGCTGCAGAACCTGGTAACAGGGAGAGCCCTGGCTCAGCCCTGTTAGATCCACAGCTCCATTAGATAACTGGGTGTTGGCCACCACTGTCTTTGTAAGGTTATGTCACTGCAAGGAATTCAACAAGCTGATGTAATTCACACTGGACCAGGCTCCCAGGTTGGATGATGAGGTTGTAAGGCCATGCTGTGCTTCTCGAGAGCCTGTAATGAAGCTTGGAAACCCTGGTCCTGTTCTCCTTCTCCCAGGCTGTCACCCAGTCTTTAAATGGCTTGGGGACCCTTGGGAATAAATCTTGGAAGAGTCCAATTATTAATGTCTAGAAATCTCTACTGAGTATATATGATTTCTCTTTCAATTTTCCTTCTTAGAAATAGATTAATAGTTTTATTCCCTTGTTTTTCAGCTTGAGGCAGGAAATCTAACAGAAACGTTCAGCTTGAATGATGAAAGTTTAGTGAAGCTATACTGAATGGCAAATAGGACATTTTCCTGGGAACTGCTTAAGCAACCTTGGTGTGAGGTGGGACTTGGGCAGTGCAGGGTGGACGTGCAGAGCCTTTAGCAGAGCCCTCCACCAGTGGTGTCAGACCCTGAAGAGCACTTAATTGCATGTGTAAATGTACATGATCTGTCCTGAGGTATGAGGGAAGCAAGGCTGATTCCTGATGTCATGATGTTTTTGATGGGATTGTTCCACAATCTCCTAAACATGCCTTTCATTGCCATAAAGCTCTATTTTCTCACTCAAATCTTGATGTCCTCTTCTCTCTTCCCTCCCCAGTGCCCTATTTCATCTGTTCCTATCAGACTGCTGCTCCTCTTGTCTGTGGGTATGCCAGAAGAGCAAAGCAAAGATATCAGAGAAAACAAAATTTTTTGTCCTCCCACCTCTGCCACCTCCTCCACTGCAACGCTTCAGAAACAGGCACAGTTCTCACCTGATGTCTGTGCAAGTGTCCAACACAGCGGGATGGATCTACAGAGAATTCATCTTCAGTGACCTGGCAGATGCTACGTCTCTACTGTTTTTTAAAATTTATTTTTCCTGGGATCAGTCTTTTACCCCAACAAAATAAGCAGAACTGCACTGTTTTCACAGAAGAGACAGGGAAAGAGGGTGGTAATGAGTTGGCACGTAGCACCAACTGCAGGAAAGCATGGAGCAGGGCCCCAGCACCCACACCCACCTGCCTCCTGGCGTCCCCCAGCTCTTAAGCCTAGGCTTCATGGAGGTGCTTCTACTCCACAGTGGCCTTAACATGGCATCATCACTCCAAAAGCTGCAGTTTCTTCCCCTGGATCCCAAGATCTCTTCCCTGATTAGAAGAAGTTGCCTGGCAATGCAAGAAAACAATCTCTGTCTGTGCTCCTTCACAGTTACAGACAAGGAGACAGGCGTGCTAT
>JAOXXN010000082.1:29611059-29628197 GCA_026770055.1 Myrmophylax atrothorax | reverse complement strand
GATCTGTCAAGTTCTTATAAACAATAATAAGTAAAATAATGTTTCATTTTCTCCAGATTGGGAGAGTATTTGTTTTGCTCTCATAAAAAGCTTCTGGTCCTCTGAAATGGATCAGTAGTGACATCCAGTGGCCGAAAAATGAGACAGCCGTAGTAATTCTGGGTTGTAACAGCGTGGGCTGGGTTTACCACTATTTACATAAATCCTGAAAGTGTTCTATATGCAAAAAATAAAAAAGAAAAAAAGAAAAAATTTATATAGATTTTATAACTATCACCATCCAGGGAATGAAGAAAAACGCCGTATCTACAGAGATCATCTTTTCAGGGCTAGTGGAACAGGCTTCTGGTCCTAGGAGCTACTGCTCTGCTCTGACCCACAGTGTTCCCTCCCATCGAGGCTGGCCTTTAGAAGCAGCTTAATCAACTCAACAAGGTGTTTTGAAGAGAGTTAAAGGTTTTACAGATGGAGCTGGGGTGTCTATGCACATTGGCAACTTGTTTAATCAATTTGTTCAAAGGGCTTTGTGGCTCTCAGATGGTTTCTGTTTATGTCCTTGGCTTCTTACACATTTTCTGGCAATGCTGTCTGAACAAAGGGGCTACCTGCACTTTGCAGAGTCATACAGACACCATGGCTTCTATATGATGAGTGAGGGATCTCCTATTAATGTTTTTTTTTCTTTTTTAAAGAGGACTATGTATGAAATGCAGTTTCCTAGTGCAGAGACCAATTAAAATTTTCATAGCACTATTTCCAGAGATTTAGAAATGGCCACTAGACCCAGGTAGTCCAGGTTCAACCTGGCAATCCTACATCATGAGGGATTTTTGTCTACATCATGATTGCTTCTTTTCTTATCATGGTATTATGATCCAACCCAGAATGTGTTAAATATGGCAAAATGTGTGTTTCAAGCACTCAAAGAACTCCCTGACCTTGAACAACTAGATGCAGGGACTGCCTTGGACTACAGTCATTCTTCTTCACTTCTTGCTGAGCCAGTGTTGCAGAGTGACTCTAAATGGGGAATATGAACCAGGCAACCAAGGAGTGCATCAGCTGGTTTGTGTGATTTGGGGAGCTTGGAAAAAACCTTGATTCTCTTTCTTAGTGAGTTAGAAAAATACCAACCAGCCCCGAGTGAGCCAGGCACAGAATATTTTTTACTGGCTAACTGTGCACTAGGAAATGCTCAGCTCTCCCTCACAGACAACAGGCTTTTCTTTAGTGAAGTGCTGACGCTGTGACTCCATAAAGGAAATCCTCTGTAAAACAGTTTACTTGCTTTGCATGCAGTTGAAGAAGTTAAATTTACACCTTCTCTGGCAGCACTGTGCCTCTCAGTTCTAATCTGAAGCAACTGCTGTGGTTCAGTTCAGGGTTGGGAGGGATAATCAGGTTACTGTTGGTTGGAGAGTTACTGTGTGTTAGTCGAGGCTGGAGGTTCCACCACATGCACAGTCCTAGACTCTCACAAGCATGTGGCAAAAATGCATTATCTTAAATCTTCTTTTGCTGACATTTAAATGAACACATTTTTCCTCAAATATGAGACAGGCCAAGAACATCTGGCTCCACTGATGCTCAGTAAGTAACTCATTACACTGCAGGACCTCACTCATTTTTGAGCCCTGGGCTTTGGTAACGCTCTTGCCTGGTTTATGGCTCTGGTGTACTTGATTTGCTCTTGAGCCAGGGTATTATATTTAGGCATTTGAGCAACAAATTTTACACAGAGATCCAAACATTTAATTCACAGTTATGGAAAGTGTTGGAGTAAGCCCTTTGCTCATTACTCATTGTTTACATTTACAATATGGATGCTTCAATGACAAAATGTACATAGTCTAAAAACATATGAATTGAAACCAAAAAGCAGAGGCACAAGCCAGCTTTTCAGATCCTGCTAAAGCTTTATCTGAGACAGTAGCCTGATAAAACACTCAACTTGTGTTAATTTAAGGTGTCAAATTGTGTTAATTTAAGGTCATTGATTAAGGACATCATGATGACATTTCTATCACATCACTTTTTGTTTTGTCATTATCAGGATGACTGTCATTTCTCTCCTTCTTTCATTTCTTATAGTGTTCATTTTCCTACTTGGTAATGCTTAGTCCTCTTTTGGGATCAAAAGATGCTAAGGCTCCAAATAGGACACAGATGGCAGCAGGGTTCTAGTATTTAACAGTAGAGTACCAAGCATATACAACTATTTATACTTAGCTAGTACTCACAATCATATGATAAATCATTCATATTAATTTCCAACAGAGATTGGTATCTTTAGAAAGTCCAGATTCTGCTCCCCTGAGAAAATTTTGGGATGACTTTCCAAACCATATCCAGGAGAGCGTGAACAGATTACCACTACCAGATATCAGAATCATATCTAAGAAAATATCAGGTGGCAAGGGAGGAGTTAAAAATGGAAAGATTTATGTCACTGGTGCCAGGTTGGATGACAGAGCAGGCTGGTTGGAAAGAAGGACAAATGGAGTAAGTGACAAGATTGGTCTCTAGCAGAGTCTTTATAAAGTAGCATAAGTCTAGCAGGAGTTAACAGAAAGTAATAGGATTAAACTTGGCTGAATTCAGAGCAAATAGTGAGATTTGCTTTCTCTGAGGTTTGAGATTTGGAGGTTTGGCAGCTCAGTAAGAAATGAAACCTTAAAAGGGGTAGTTGGAGTACTTTTTTATCACTATTATTAATATTTCAAAAAATGAAACCTTAAAAGGGGTGGTTGGAGTATTTTTTATTACTATTATTAATATTACAAAAAATCCCTGGCAAGGACACAGTCCTTAGGTGACCCACCTGCAGAAGAGGTGATAAGTATGGAGGGTGGCTGCTGGCTGAAAAGAAAAACAGCTGTGGACTGGTCATACACTGCTGCCCTGCCTTGGGGCGGGGTGTATTTCTGCTTGGGTGCCTTGGCCTTTCTCCAAGATTTGAGCACTACCTGTGGATGAGGGAACACTTTCATTTGTACAGCCAGCAACTCTTGGCTGTGTCTCCATACTGTTTTTCTTAATTCTGGTAGAAAGAAATAAAGGTGGAATGCCTTGAGCTTCCTGAAAAGTAAGGGGGTTTTTGATAAAAACAGAATTTTATTTCTTTCCTGACAAATTCCCTCAGCCCACTCCAACCCACCAAAAAACCAAAAAGGTTATAGCATTGCCCAAGTCCATTGACAAGGCCCCTCCGTGTTGAGCATTGTTGAAACAATAAAAGTCTATTAGTGTCTGGTCTCAGGCAAGTACCAGGCCAAAGCAGAGAGAAATGTTAGCAACACAATCACCTCAGGAATGCTGGAACTCGGTCTTTGCCTCATGCTCCTGACCCTTCCACTAAAAAAGAAAAGAACGTTTGTAGAAGATGAAACAATACCTGACCTGCTGGTTTTTCTTCCCTACAGGATTCCTTGAGCTGGAATGGTCTGCCACTTTACATCCTGGAAATACAGAGTATAAGGATATATCTTGTGGAGCAGATACTGCACTAACCTAAGTCTGTCCTGCAGCCCATGTAAAGGGACCAACCCAGCTCCCAGGGAAGACTTATGACAAATACAGAGGAACTGCTAAGGTACAAAACTCTTTATTAAGTTCTGCTAAAAAAGTACTGTGCATCTGTCCTGAAAAGTCTCAGCTATTGAGGCATCTAGGAAGCAGATACTTCCTTGGTAGTGGTGGCACCACAGCAAGTGGATCGCACAAGGGGAGCAAATTTAATGACTAGATTCAATGCTGGTTTTAATTGGACTTCTCCCAGGCTCTTCTGAATGCAGGGAACTGCAGTGTTTGCTAGCTGTTTTATTTTCTCTCAGCTCTTTTTCTTAGGACCTCTCTCACAGAAAAGAGTTAATTGTAGATTATCTCCAGGTGAGGGAACTCAACTGTGTGGTGGGAAATGTACTTGTGGTCTTCAAAAATTGTTAAGAAATTAAGGTTGTGTTCCCCAGTGAAGGTAGCAATTGCAGCATTAGCATTAGAAAAAAAAAGCCATTAATGTTGCATATTTTTCTGCATGAGATCAGGCCTCCTTGTGCTGATTCTAGCTTAATGAGGGCTCAATCTAGGGGCAAAAGGGGGAAGAAGATGAAAATCTTCATTTTAAGATTGCTTAAGTACGTCTGCTCAACTGCAAAGCTCTGTTAACATCAGTAAGTAGAACTGACAAGATATAATGGCATATTATTGCCTGCTAAGGAAAGCACTGCACTCAGGTTTCCCAGTATTCCTCTCCTGCTAGATTTAATATCACATTACAGGAAGCCTGACTAGACAAACCTTGGCAAGATCTAATGTTCTGGTTTACACACTGATGTGCAGATGCTGATCTGTTTTGGACAAAGTATGGGTTGGCTTTGCATCTTCTGCTATTCAAAAAGAACAGTTTTAGAGCCCCAGTCCCAGAAGACCTATGAGGATGGAGCTTTGGACTGTATTTTCTCTCTTCAAGCCAAGACTATCTCCAGAATTTGCTGTTCAAGGGATAATGTATTTTTATTGTGCTGGTTAGTTGGTAAGGCTTTTAATGCCACAGGAAACCTAAGGGATGCAGGTACGAGTCTCTGCGTGGTTAATTCCTGAAGCACTTAAATAATGTCCTGGAATAATATAGTCCACACTTAGCAAAAAACCCCATCAAAACACTTAAAAAAGAAAATCACAAACCGCTAGTATCTGCAATATAAGACAGAAGGTTCCCTCCTTTCTTTCCTACATGAAAATCTCTTTTATTTGATTATGACCATTCTCTATGTGCTTTTTCTTGCACTCAGCTGTGTTAGTTTACAGTACCTGCTTAGAAATAGCCTGTTTGGATCTACATGTCCAGCAAAATCTTGCAAGATACAACTTGGTATCTTTACTGCATTTCCAAATAAATTGCTTTTCAAGTTCTCTACCTGCTACTTCATCACAGCACACAAGAACTTATGCACTGCTTGCCAGACCCATGCATGACTCAGTTTCCTTAGATGAGCTACATCAGAAAACAAATATCAGCAAAAGTAGAATGAACCAAGGCAATTGCAGAATAGGCACTGAAAATTTTGATCCCAGATGAAAATAAGGAAAAATAAATGCATGTGATTTATTGAGCATGAAATCTTCAGATGCAAAGGATCAGATATTGCAAATTTTCACCATCTATCATGAATTCTGGACTAGTGAAGCACTAAGTGCATCAGTGGTATTCCTCAGACTGTGATCAGTTTTAAGCAGTGGGCTGTGGAAAAGAGATGTGTTTGCATTAAGGTAAGTATTCCTCAGAAAAGCTGTGAACCCGAACTCTTCATGGCTACCAAGAGTCATTTTTATATTGCTTACCAAACCCCAGTGCTTCTAAATGCTTCTCTATTAGAAAAGGGTGCTTTGTGTTGTTGGTAAATGGGATAATGAGGAAGGGTGAAGGATGAGTCACCAAACCACAGGGAAAAAAGTGTAGTGTGAGCAACCACGGCACCCTCACTCACCCCATGTTCCTTCGATGGCACAGAACAGTTTCCTGGAGCCTCCCACAAGAGCTATAGTAGATCACTAGTGAGGGTAATGGTTCAGGATATTTATTCCAGCTGCCCCAGATGTGCTTACATGATCAAGTTATCTATCTAGCTTGTAATTTTGATAAACACATTTATCCTGTTCTTTTAGGTGTAACTTCAGGGCTTAAAGAGCTAAGCCCCATCTTTTCATAGGATGCACGTGACAACATACCTTCTGAAGATATGAAGGGACTTGGCTGATGTCTGTGGTGAAAGTTTGGGTAGGAACCCTGGAACTACTGTCTAATGCAGCTGTTCCTCTCTCCACGTCTATCCAAATCATTACAATATCCTCCCTGAATGTTGGGATGGCACAGATTCAAAGCAAAACCACCCTGAAAGGTGGGCACATTGAGCCCAGGCACAAAATAGCAGGGAATCAGGGCCAGAATCATGAGCAAGGAGGGAAGACAGGGCTGTGCTGATGAATTCTTACTGAAACTTATTTCTGTGGATAACACTTGTGTCAAAAAAAATCCAAAACAACAGAAAAATGAAGTGCAAAACATAAACTAACCACAGACTGTTACTGCTAATTCTACTGAAAGAAAAAAATGGAGGAAGTAAAAGGGAAAAGTCAATAACATGAGAAGAATAGCAATAACTTGCTTCTAAATCTTCACATTTAAATCTGAAAGATCACAGACCTCATTGCACCTGTGATCTCCTCCTTCAGCTAAGTTTGAACCTGTGCTTGATCTTAATGGCACCTATCTTGTGTCAAGTGAACAGTTTCCTCCTGTAAATCCACCTTTCCAATAAAAGACAAGGAAAAGAAAGTTACTGTGGGAAGAGTCTTGCTGATGAGAGTAATCAAAGAAGAACTTGGCCTTGAGGAAAAGCTTATTTTCATTGTTCTGAGAGGGTTTCACAAATTACTTGGCATATACTTTGTAAATGTCCTTGACGGTGCCCTTATGACTAGTGAGAAAACAGGCAGGCTCATGTTACAGCATCAGATATGCTGAGCAACTGGTGCAGAGGAAGTATTAATGCCCACAAATCTCCTGTGCAAAATCTAACACAGACAATTACCTTGGTTATGAACCCTGGTGGTGTAACAGGCCTCAGCTAGCAGCCTGTCAGGCTGCTCTCTGGCACTGATCCTGAACAGACCTTGCAGCTGGTCCTAAATCTTCAGCTACTTTCCTCCTCCCCACCCGCCCAGCCAGTGGCTCTTCTGACTCCATTAAGCATTCACAGAGCTGCTGATGGCTGCCCTTTTCCTAGAGATATGGGCAGCTCAGCCAAATTGCCATCGACAGGCTCTCTCCCAGGCTTTCCCAGTAAAACAGTGTAAGTAAACAGGGTATATAGTTCTGAAGAAGGAGAACTTCCTAAACAAACAACATTCAGAACAGAGCTATAATTAGCTGAAGGAATCTGTGCTCCCTTCCTAACAGAAGGCAGAGGAGCCCCCAAATACAGCAGCTTTGCCCACCTAAGACAATTCTGTTGCACAAATGCATCTCTGTATCTTTGTTAAAGACCTCTGGTCTCCCTTGAAGAGCTTTAGCGTGGGACAGAGCTCAATCCTTTCACCTCTCCATTCCTTTTACCTATCCTTTTACCTACCCTGTTCTGGACAAGGCCTGTTAAAACCCCACTCAGCTTCTTCCTGCCATCCTCCTTTAACATGCCAGTTATACATGTTTACCTGTGATTCCCTTCCCCTGCCTTTGACATTCTCTGTGCCCAAGCTGCTCCAAAGATCGAGCAGAAGTGTGTGTATATTAACACAAGTATACTCTCATGCTCCCTGGTTTGTGCTCCCTCCAAATTAGATCATTTCTGCATGGTACAAACAGTATTGCCAGACCATGTTTCAAGCACTTAACCTAATGAAACAAAGATAAGCATCTCACAAGTCTATTAACAAACTTAGGAGGGTTGTTTTTTTACTCAGTATGTGTATTTATATATTATTAATGAAATCCAAGACTTGCACTACATCCTTCTATTCCTTTTGTATCACTCCTGTGTACAGCAGTGTATAAATTACTCCAATTATTGTTCCTTGCTGGGTGTCTCTTAAAAAGTTAACAGTAAAAAGGAAGAGCTTTCTGTTCTTTTCAGAAATGAAGCCCAAAGACCATGTTAAGCAGAGCTGAGCTCAGTCTGCTTTTTACCTGTTTTACCTGCCTGAAATCTGAATTCCCCTTGCAAACTGCTTTGCCTTTTGCAGGGTCGAGGAAACTGGGGAAAGCAATAGGGGTACCCTGAAATAACAAATTAGAATGCTGGGTGCAAGGAGGTCTGGGAACCCACACCTGCCTTAACTCAGTCTTTGTGCCGGAATCACCAGGGGATGAAGCTCTGGGGAAACTGGTCCGAAGGAGGGGGATGCAAGAAAACCACACATGCTGCATCATTTCTCAGAAAAGCATTAACATCCTTCCTTGCTCCTCCTCCAGAAACAGTCATTTCTGATCCCTGAGATAAACCCAACTGTTTTCTGTTCTTCATCCTCTCTTAATCAAGCTCTGTTTCCACAGCAGCTCCCCTACTGCAGCACCTGCAGCAGTGTTCACAGAGGTTTCAGGAGGTGCCTTCCAGTTTCCTCTTCTTTCTCCTCCTCCTCTCTGCCTTACCTTCCAACTCTGCTTCCCTCAGCCCCACTCCTGAGCATGATGAGCCTCCTCAGCCTCTTGTTTTCTACCATTTTCTATTGCTTCTGTGCTACCAGTTTGGTGGGTCTTCAGCCAAAACCTACTCCAGTTTTCCTTGTTAAATTCTTTCTATTCCCATACCTCTTCCTCCTCCTCCCAAAACAACAAGGAGCTCTTACGGGTTCCTTTTTCAGACCAGCTGTGTGTTGATAAATGATTATGCAATATTTAGTGGATATTTACTGACTGCAAAGGAAAACAAGCTTGCAGTGATCTGCAGAAAAACAAGGCAGGGATCATCCTTTCAAGCCTCAACAAAGAGTTCTGTTGGATGACTAGGTCACAGCAGCATCTGCAGTGGAAACAGTTAATGGTTGTATTTAAAAAAACATGAACATAAGACTAAGGTAGAGCATTTAAAAATAACTGTTCTTAACGTTGCTACAGAGACCTTTATTGTAGCTATTGTACGTGATGTGCATTGATTATGTTCCACATAGCTAACAGTTGTCTCTCAGACTACTAGAAGCTGACAGTACTCCCACTGGTAAGAGATGGTATGTAGGAGCAGAGAGGCTGTGGAACTAAACAACAGTTTAGAGTAGGCTTACTCAGTTTTTCAACCCTTAAAAACCTGTAGATGTACATTTTCAGTAGTCTATTAACAGTTTCCTGCCTTTGCAGGAATTTTAATAAATTCTGTTTTTCTAAAGCAGAAGGGCTTAGGATCAGTGCTTAGGATCATTGTAATGGGGGGGATAAATGCAGCAATCCTATTATAAAAATAAGGGCTATCATTCATGTGGCTGGCAGTGCACATCTCTGGATCTCCCTCAGTTAAATCTGAGAAGTTTCAATACATGGCATTCAAACAAAAACTGTATTGACTGCATTAAAGATTGTATTTGTCTTTAAGCTGAGCTGATTAGCTCACGGTACCAAAGGCAGAAAATGTATTGCTGGTACTCAAGTAGTTACACAGGCTGGTTTCTTAAAAAGCTTTTGAAAAAACGTTGCTGATCAAAAGCAGTTAAGTCAAAATCTTGGCAAAAAACCTTCAAGTTTTCATTACCATATTCTAAGCTTTACCCATTCCAATAAAAATAATTTTATTTGGAAATGCAGCCCTTACAGAACTTCAGTTTCAGTTTTTAGATGACAGGTTTCATCTTCCTGGCCTTTTTTTTTTTAAATTTTCATTTTTTTTCAGTATTGATTCAGAGTAAATAACCTTGCACAGATGACAGATTTTAGCAGAAATTATTCAAGAAGCCAAGCTTCTTTAGGGCTTATTTTAGAGAAGTTTTAAATTTCATATTGAAAATTTTTCCTTCAGTTTTTCCACTTGTTAGATGTAGAGCTCAATAAGTAAATTCAAATAGAAGTATATAGGCTGCATTTCAGGCAGTTGTGGTTTTAGAGACATGATTCTAAAACTAGTAGAATAACTGAAAAGTTGTAGGCCAGTAGTGGGAGGAAATGCTAATCTGCTGTGATACTGAGAACAACAAACAGGTTCCTTACTTATTTTAGCCTGCAGACAGTAATTTCACCTTCTTCCTCACTGCAGTATCCTCAGCACCACTGAGTGCCCAGGAGAAAAAGAGTGCAAATTGAACAGATACAAAACTCTATGAATATCCATGACTTCTGCCTTCTGGCTTAATGAAGCTACAAGAGTACAGTTTGTCCAAAAATGATGAAATTGTTCTTCAGTTAAGAATTTTTTGCCCTGCCAGTAGTTTGGAAGTGAAGATGAAGAAACCTGATTTAAACTGCATTTCTGCCAGAGATTTTTATCTATTTTTACTTATAATTCAAATTTTAGAACAACTTCCCAACCCAATGATTTTCCCAATTATTTTATTATTTATTTTTGTTACTTCCCTTGTATAGGCAGCTCACTTAGTCCATTCCTCTGCAGTGTCTTATGAGCAAAAAAGGTAGAAAGTGTTAAAAAGTTATGGCCTAGGTTCAGTGTCAAAGGATAAGGTGGATAGCTCTGCTACTTACAGAGTTACTACAGTTTTCCAACTTGTAAAATGTTTGTGAAACTACAAATTGCTTCTGCCCTTTCAAATGTCACTTTTTGAGTGGGAAACATGAGGTCATGTTTCTGGATGAGTTTGGCTTTGGCTGGTGTTTGCCTTGCTCTGAACAGGCTCTGAACAGAAGCAGCACAGACAGCATAGTATGAAACCAGACTATTAAATAAACTCTAATAGGAGAAAGGCAGGAATTGTAATGTTATGCTTTCTCAGCTGAAATATGTTAATAATGGTATTTACAGAGATTTCAATAATAGAGCTATTTGTCTTATGTAGTTGGACAAAGTAACTTAGATTATTACAAAAATGTGGCCCAAATTGTATGGTATTACATAGTTCAGATATGAGTGCAATGATTACTATTTGTCTTAAAAACAGTCTTTGGGCCATTTTCTGAAGAAAATCTACTTGAGTTTGTGCAGAAATGTGTTGTGAAGGGAATAAAACTATATGTATACAGATTAGCCACGGGAATCCGCATCTTTTCATTCTCTGAATATAGAAGCATCAACACAGGCAGGGGAAGTCTGTTGTGAAAACCTGTTAGCAGGAAAAAACAGAAATGAGAATATTTAAATAAATGTTTCCATTTACCTTTCCCAAGCTTCCTGCCAATACAAAAGGTATTTTTCCTCCCAGATTTATTTACATCACAATGCCTGTTCTACCTTTGACTGCTTATAACAACTTACATTCATTTTAGTTTAAACTGTTAGGTTGAGGGGAGGGAAGGCTGATCAAACAGGAGGGAAAATGAAAGGATCTCTTTAGGCATTTGTGAAAGGGTCAGCCCACAAACACCTTTACACATGCTTAGAGGGACAGCTTTACGTACAGCCTGGTGCAGATATCCAGAAGCACTGAGAAGCCCAAGGAGTCCTGGAGTGACAGTACACAGTCATGCCTGCCCACTGCACTTCCACCAATCACACCTTCTCCATAAAGCAGATGAGCTGATCAGTATTTTCCTTTCCTTCCTTTTAGTGGCTTGATACCACTGTGAAACACAGCAGCAATCAGAGACCCTGAAGTGAATAATGGAGAAATCCCAGAATCTTCCTTTTCCAAGAAAACTCACAGATCTGACATAAAATTTTTGATATTCCTCCAGCTTGGTGAATTGGAGCAGGTTCACTCAAAACCTGTACTGTGTCCTTACTGAGCTTTTCTTCCCAGCTGAGCCAGCATGAGGACATGTGGGAGGCACGGGCAGCTACAGAAACCCAAGACCTGCCATGGCATGTCACTGATCCGGGGACTGGAGCTGCTGAAATTGGATTACCGAGTATTTGCACGATAAGCACTCTGCTGAGAGCAGGACGTGAACTCAGGCTTGGACTGTTGAAGTGCCAAGCACTTCTTACCCACTCGCCACCGTCAGCCCTTTTGCCCTCCCTCATGTAGGATGAGAAGGCGAATAAAGAGTATCTGCTCTGCGCCGGAATGGCTGCAGCAAGGACACGTGTTCAGCCCTGACCTTACCGCAGGGTGGTCACCTCCAGCAGAAGGGAGGGAGCTTCTCTCCACAGCCTGATTTGGCCGAGCTTTTCTGGAGGCTAAAGAGACAGAGCAGATGCTCCGTGACCAGCTGCTGCCCGGACCCAAGAACTACCTGCAGACCAATGCAGGGAATTACACTTTTAATGAAGGGCAAGTGAGGCACAAAGCCTGACAGGGACCCTCATCTCAAACACTGCATTCATCCCTGAAGTGTGTATTAACCCTTTATCCACTGAATCCTTATACAAACTCAAAATTGCTTTTTAATGCAGTTTCCCGAAGCCTCTCCATCAGCCAGAGGCTGCTTTGGACTAATCCAGGAAATGAGCCAAGTATTAAAAAAAATGATGTGAGGTTGTGGAACATCAAAAACATATTGACCATAGGGTAATTATACTTGAAATGGATTAGGGAAAATAGCTAAAACAATCTCCACTCTGAAAAAGATTATTTGGGAGCAGGCAAGAGGACCTTGGGGAGGCTGCTGGCACTTTTGTGTAGGGATGGAGAATCTGCTTCAGAATATGTGCAGAAAAGGTACTTGAGTGAACACTAAATGACAAATGTGATAATAACTGTCCCAAACATATCACTTTCTAAAGCTTAAGCAAGCTGGCACTTACATGAATACTAGAAGTCAGTGAAGTAAATGCAGGGAGAAGTGAAATACATGTGACAAGTCTCACTTGCATCTGGGAATTAAAGAACAGTTTCTGGACTTAAGATGTAACAGCAGACAGGGAAGAAAGGAAATCTTCAGTTTGCCTTGGATACTGGTAATACTAAAACCTCGAATTTGTTATATTTACAATTAAAATAGCTTTTTAAATATTTTTTATTTAATCTCAGAAAACTTATCTGAGAACTACAGTTCCTAAGTGGAGGATCTTTTTCACGATATAATAAAAGCCAGGGTCTGTGTGAGATAGTAACAAAATCCCTAATTAAGAACTAGGATACTTTAAGCATGAACATGATGAGCCTCTTGAAGTAAATATCCAAAGCATCTTTACATCCAAAATGTTAAGCTCTTGATTAAACAAGCAGAACCTACTTCAAAAGATAATTAACAGTGAGCTTCAGTGAAAATACTGGATTTGTATTTAGGCCAAACTAAACCTTAGATGCAAACCTTCACTGTCTTTTTTGTTTTAACATGTTCTGATCCAAAGTGGTTGGGCTCTAAGCCACTATTACCAAGCATCTCAAGTGCTTTACTTGCTGCAGGTAAGATTATAAAGATGTTCATAAACAAGAGTGTCCCTGTTGTGAGACAGATCCTTAAATTTATACACAAAGTTAAAAACCTCTTCTTTTTCAGAATTGGGCTGCCAACAGAGTTGTTTTGATTTTTTTTCTCCTGCTCCACACAGCATTCACAATGCCAAAGTAAACCCTGTAGTTTCTCATTATCTCTGAAAACAGGGTTAGGCATCTCAGGTAGGGTCCACCAAAGACCAACATATAATACACATTCCCATCTTGAAAAGATAGGTCTTGTACTGAGAAATTTCTAGGATAGGAATAAAACCTCCTAAAATTACCAGTTGCTATCCACAAAAAGAACTAGAAGATGAGAGGGGTGTCATATTTTTCAGTAGGATTAATGGATGCATTCAACTCAATGGATCCAGTGATTTATTCCAGCTGACAATCTTCTGGTGGTTTTCTATAGCCCTAATACAGCCTAAATATGATTGAATCATCCAAACCGTATTTTTTTCCACAAATTCTGAGTGTAGAAACTTAGCTTATAAAAGTGAAATGTACTTGAGGGACTCGGAAACAAATCCTGAGCCATAAGAGATGGACCATCCTCTCTGCAAGAAATGGGCTTGGAGAGGGTGTGAGACAAACTCCTGCAGGTGAGTTGAACAGGTCTTTCCAGGGACCGGCTGGAGACTGGGTGTGCTCTTTTTGTCAGCACTGGGGGCAGACTCAAAAAAAGGTAGGAATTTAGATGGCATCAAGAAAATCTCACATGATCTAAAGTTTCAGTGTTTTTAAAGAGGTTTGCACCAATAAAATGCAGGGTTGCCTGATAATAAGATAACATTGTGCTTGGCAGAGCTGAGAACTAGAACTGGAAGCAGTCCTGATCACTGGGTTTTGTTTTTTTCCTTTTTAACATATCTTCAGAATTGGACCAAACCAGCATGGTCTATGCAGCATATCCTGTCTGAAACTGTAGATGCCTGAGGACAGACAAAAGAAAAAGACACCCCCAGCAGTCTGTCACCACAGTAACTTCCAGCAATCTTTGTATTTAACAGCCTTCAACAGATTTTTTCCTCATGAATTTACCTAATCACTTTCTAAATCCTGTTTCACGCAGCACCATGAGAATGATAATCTAATTTTGGTCTCTAAGAGATGTAATACAAAAACAATAGGAGGCCCAGGAAAGAATGAAATAATTTTGCCAATACATATTACAAAAGAAGGCAACAATTCCAGTCCAGTGATGAGGAAAATTACAAAAACCACTCATTATAAAACAACCCAGCACTTCCTTCTTTGAAAAATAATCTATTTAGACTACTTTGCAATAATAAAAAAAAAAACCAAAACAAAACACTGCATCTGTAATTGGCTTTCCAAGCTTGTGATAGGGAGGGTTGTTTCCTTGGTGCTACGATGTGCAATTTAAATCTGTGTCTCTTCAACTGGTCCTACTGCCTGGAGTTACTAAAATGCTCCTAAACCAAATGATCCTTTGATCAGTCATGAGTGAGAGGAATCAGGACAGATGTTCCCAGGGTGTCACTACTGTTTGCTTAGAACAGGGGAATTTGCTCATACACATCCCTTCTGTGTATTTATGCTACTTGCTCTCTATTATCAATTATGGAACTTACATATTTTGCAATCTTTGTTCACTATCACTGTTACAATCCCCTGCAAAATGTTGAAAATCAATTTTGAAGTTCTACATTTAGAGGTTTGTTGCCATCATGTCCTAAATTGATTTGCAAACTGAAAGAATATTTTTCTTATTTAAATATAGGTGAAATATCCCTTTTAATAAACAATTTCCTAGTGCTTTTTAATAAAATCAATATAAATACAGGCTTTTGTTTTTTTGCATGTCTTGTGTCCTATTTAATAATTCCACATATTCAAAGAGAAAATAGTTGAGCACAATCTACATAATTTTACAGAACTCTGCATAACCAGGGAGAAATTGGTGAGATTAAATATACCTTTCTATTTATCTATACTTCCAGAAAATGCAAATACGAGCTTCTAAATTGAAGCCAAAGTAAAATATGCTCTTAAAGGCCCTTTTAAGATGGTATTAAGATGAATCTTTCTTTTCTCCTCTACCTGCCAAATTTGAATAATTTTTCTTTCTCATTTCAATCTATGTTATGTAGCACTTTTGCACAATCATTTTGTATTCATGTTAAGGCATCTGCTGCTATTTCCCTCTATTCTTCCACTCTCATTGAAAATGCCAAAACACGCCTGACTCTTGCTTCATAACGTGTCTTCTAAGATAACACAGCTCCTGTTGAAAATCTTCCTGGAAAAGGAGAAAGCGATTACTGAACTGAACATTTCAGAGGCCCTTAAGCTGCCTCAGGTGCACAAAAATCTGCCAAACTCCCTATTCTGCTTGTCTAACAGAAAAAAATACTCAATTGAGTCTTCCTCAATATGACTTTTTTTATTCTCCTGCTGTTCCTCCTGACCCAAAAGCAAAGCTGCTATTGCCTTTCTGAATATATTACTCCTTATCTGAAAAGCTATTTAGTTGCAAATCCAAAACCTTCCCATTCTTACTGTGTGTGTCTGTATCAGCCACAGTAAAGGCCCGTAACAGAGCAGTTCAAATGTTGGACTAATGACCTCTCTGGTATTTCTATAGAAATGCTCTGTTAAACACCCAGGCATTTCAACTTTCAGTCACAAGACCTATAAAAAATTCATACTCTGAATCTCTAGTTTCAAACCACAGCATTGCAGCACTGAGAGCTTTTCAATCCTCCCACCCCACACACTTTACGACACGGGATGGGGAAAAAGAGCTTTTATCTTTCTGGCAATAAAATTTCACATTTTTTTCTCCTCTTGTTTGCATTTATAAGCAGTTTTGAAGGCTGGAAAAAAAAACCCAACCAACAATATAAGCATGAGGTTCATTTTATTTTAATAAAATATAATGGTATCTAAGAACCTTTTAGCTAGGAATTTAACTAAATGTAAAAACTGATGTAGAAAACAAGCTTTATTGTTGAAGTAACTTTTGTCTCAGTTGTGTCTGTCTTTCAGAAATCGTAACACTTCTATTTCAAGATTGAAAGAAAAGACTAGCCCTGATAAAGTGAAGCACCTGGAAAAACAGTGTGCAGCTGTCACAGCACATTCTCCACCAGGACGAACATCTTTGATCTGGCCCTTAAAAGAGTTTGCTGGATTAGAATAACAGGGTTTTTTTCTGAAGTATGGTTTTATTTTCCAGTAAAAATATGGTTATTTTATATGACAATTCTGTAAACCGAATTTAAGTACAACGGGCCTTCTGGATAAATCTTAAAACGTTCAAAACGCCTCTTTCTGAAGAGTCTCCACACGGTGTGATCTGTCCCCTCCATTGCAAGGGTTCTGAGCAGCCTGGGCAGGGAGGTCCCTCCTCTCTGATCTCATCGGAGCTACAGTTTGTCCTACAAAGAAACGCTTGTCCTTGAGTGTCCTGCCCGCAGGACCACAGCGATCTCACGCACACCACAGGCTGGACTACCACGATGTTCTGCAGTCCTCGGCCTTCTTTCCTTCTTGTTCCTTTCCTCCATAGGTTTGGTTGGGTTTTTACTTCATGTATTCAATGACGGGTTTTAGGCATTAGCAGATGTCTGAAGAGGATGGAAACGGATTTATATCTTATCACTAGAGCTTGAAAAAATGTCATCCATGCAGGGATTTTTTCAAAATGTGCTCAAAGCATCTCTCATCAAAGAAAACACCTCTCATCTCAGGAAACAGAGTTTATAGGAGGTCACAGAACGCCCACGAAAAGAGATTTTATTCCTTCACGCCTCCCCAGAATAATTTTACTGGAACAACCACCATCCACCCGCGTGCCTGTGAAGGGGCTCCCCGTCCCTTCTCTGTCACCGCTCCCGGTGTGACACAGGTCACCTTCCCATCGGGAAGGCGGGGGCTGTCGCCACCCGTGCCCTGCTCTCAGCACGGCGGGGACAGAGCCGGGAGAGCTTCCCCTGAACGGCAGGGCAGGGAGCGTTTCCTGGGAGAATCCCGGGCAGGAATCCCGGGCGGGAATCCCGGGATGGAGCCGATCCCGGGATAGAGCCGCGGGGCGCGTGCGCGGGGGGTCAAGACGGGGTGGGTGACGCACGCGCACGCGCACGCCGCCTAAGTGACGCCGCACGGGCGCGCGCCCCGTCCCGCCCCCGTCGGGGCGG
>JAOXXN010000082.1:29575372-29587521 GCA_026770055.1 Myrmophylax atrothorax | reverse complement strand
CTAAAATGAAAGACTCTTTGCGCTATTGTTGCTTTTCTTAAAATAATACAGTAGTTCTCTATGGAAAAATGCTAATCTGCTAATTCAACACTTATTTAAAAAAAAAAAGGAAACAGAGCAGGAAAAAAATCTAACTCAAACTAGCTGAAAATTTTGTTGTATTTTGTTTTTGGAGTTCTTCCACTAGAGGGTGGCAGTGCCTTTCCTTTGGTGTTTGGCTGTGCCTGTGGAATCTGTTCTGTCTGGACTTCTCTGAATGTACACATTGATGATGATGATGATAATAATAATAAGTGTATAAATGAAGAATGGTGAGTATAATATGATACCTGGGATATATGTAATAGTATTTCAATTCTTACTGTGGACTTTTCTATTTCAGATTATTTATGTTTGGATCCTATGACAGAGAAACAAATGTTCATTGCACAATGGAGCTGAGCAGTAATATTTGGGAAGAAAAATCAAGAAGTGCTATTAAAACGGTAAAAAAAAGAAAAGAGAATTATCTTTGCATATTGCAGTTTGTCTTACACTCTTTCTAGACAATGTATTAAGAGCGTATCTTTAGGTAATCAAAGGGTGATATAAAAAAAACCCCAAAACAAAACATAGCAAATAAATTACTTATTTTTTAATCCAAAGTATTTCAGTGTCAAATTGGAATGTATGGATGACATCATGTTCAGTTATCACAGCTGTGCTTGAAACTGTACCTGGTTTCAACCAACAATGTAAAATAGGCATTTTTATAGTCCTATTATAATTGGGTGGGGCAGTGTTTAGAAAGTGGTGAGTAAGATTCACCTGTCTCTCACTTCAAGTGTGTGTTCCCTCCTGTTGTGAGGGAGCAGAGGGTGGCAGGAGACTCCTCCTCTTACCCCATGTTGTGTGAAAATGTAGGCAGTTGCCAGAGATCTCTAACTTTGTTTTAGAGCATGTGAATCCTACTCTGTCTGCTAAAGAAAAATACTTTTACAAACCTCTGCAAATGCAGAAAGTAACACTATTGGTGGTATTGTAAGTTAATCTTTTAGTAATTATTGCACTTGATTTGAGTAATTTCTTTTCAGACATTTTTGTTTCATCTGGTTTATGCAGAAGTTTTAAAATTTTGTTTAACTTTCAAGTTTGTTCTAATCTAAAGATTGAAGCCCCTTTGCATGATCGTGTAAGTATAAAGTAGGAGCAATTCAGCCTCAGTAGTCTGACCAGTTCTTAGTCCTTCCCTAATAATAATAATAAATATTTCAAAATTTTCCAGAAGCAATCAGTATTGCCAAGGTTAAAACCCAAACAAAGCCCAAAACAAAAACCCCAAACCCTCTCCTGCTACTGTCTCATGTGAATGATCCATTCTGGGGATAAGTAGCATATGAAACAGTGCAGGATCTGCAGGGTGGATGCTCTGGCAGTGAAGGTGGCAGTGCATTGATTTACCAACACACTTCTCTGGACAAATTAGTTTCTAATTATTTTTAGATAATGTTGAGTAGCATTGTTAGAATGTGTTCTTTTACACTCAACAATGGGAGAGGAAAGGAAAAAACCACCCTGCAGACAGAGTGGCACTGGTGTGTTTGTGGCAGCAGATGGCAGTAGGACCAAACTGTTAGAGGGTGGAGTGGCTCCTTTTTAAAACTGTGGAAAAGTACTCTCAAGGACTCATCTTCTGTTTCAGCATCTAAAGTGAAATGGCAAGTTTTAAAATGAAATGGTAGTAGCTGTTAAAAGTTTCTAAGCTTTTGGAAATCTGCCCTGCACTGTACAGGAGGGTTTTCTGTGGAGCTGTTGCAGTCCTTCATTAATCATTGTTGGAGCCCTGCTGGGGAGACTCCCTGATTTGAGTTGCTGCATCTCCAGCTCAGCTGTCTTGGTGAAGAACTCACTGTGCTCCCCCACCCTGAATTCGGGCCACTAGACAGCCTGTTTTTAAAGTCCTGCTTTTGAAAATCTTGGTATGGTACAATATGAAAACTGAAAACTAACAACCTGCAGAACTACTTTTTGCTTCTCAGCTGATAATCAACAGATGTAATGAAGTCGTGGAAATCTCTTTTCCTTAAGAAATCAAGTTAAATATGCAGTTACAAATGTCAGGGCATCCCACTAAGTGGCAAGAGTATTGCCAAAGATCCTCAACAAAATAAGAAATGTTGCTGACATATTTAGGACTGGAACTTAGTTTTGGTTTGATTTTTTTTTTTCTCAGAAATTGTAGCTGTGAATAGTTAAATGCAATTTATAAAGAAACAAGATGGTGATATTTTTCCAAACAAACATACTTGTATCCCTCATTGTGATTTTTAGCCCTAAGGCGATGTTAACCATGAAGCACCTGATGGCAATTAATATTAAATTCTTATTTTAATGCTCACATGTGGAATGCTGAAGATGAAGTTGTTAAATGAATAACAACTTCAGAAACTATGGAAGAGAAAGGGTAAACTAAGTGGAAGTGAAAAGTTTAAAGATATATTATGTTTGAAAAGGGTCTAATTTATACAAGCCTCACAAAGGCATGACAGTACATGCTCTGATTCAGACTATGTTCTACAATACTTCTGAGAAAAATTCTCATAATTTTCTATACTTCGTGATGTTTTCATGCTGTTTATTATGTTAGTAGTAGTGATAAAAGATTGACAGGTTTAATACTTTGTAATGAATTTTGGCGAGACTTTAGTCTGATCCCATTATTTATGGAATATTAGTAGATGTCACAATTGATTTTGAAAAAGATGATGTGTTATTGAATATATCTGGAGCATTATTGAAGTGTCTGTTACAATGCGAAGGTGTCTGAGGCTTCTGTGTATCAAATCTGAAACACCAGTAAGACTTCAGAGAAGTGATTTGTCACATTCCCATGTGAAACATGTAAACATTCTTAAATGTCTTAATTCCAGCAGCATGTACTACTAATTAATGTTAATCACTGCATTGCTGTGTAAAACTTAATTATGTATGGGTAGGATGGAGTAATTAGCGTTAGCAGCTTTGGATTACTGAATAGGTGTTCTATGGTTAAATAATTAGGTATGTCTAAATAATTAGATATATATGTTTGTAGATATTAAGTGGAGGCTGTGTCATAAATGGGAGTGGTTTTGTCCACTGAACTGCCAGTTACCAATACCAGATGGATTTCTACAAACGAATTGTTCTGGTTTTCCCTTGGAGCCCATTTGTGTAGAGTGACCTCTGGGCCTTGTCACACTTGGTGAGACTCTTGCTGCTGACTTTACCTGTGCCAGCGCTTTGTGTGTTGTGTTGTGAAAGAATAATATGCTTTTTCAGCAGAAATCAAAGTTTCTCTGTGCATAAGAGAAAAGCATTACCTGCCTTACATAGGACTGACAGAGAATGGACACAGAAATGAGTTTGAAGCAGCAGAGACCTGAGGTAGCTTTGCAGCTGTGAGTGCCCTGTGCCTTGGCTGAGCCCTGTCTGGGCTGCCCTGAGGATGCTCAGCTGGTCTCAGTGTGGCCAGCACTGGTACCATTCTCTGGTTCCAGCACTGGAGACAAGAGTGAAACAAGAGCATAGTTGTATTGAAATGAGAATCTTGCTGCTTGTGGACTGCTCTGCATCTTTGTAGCCATGTTTCCTTTATCTACAACTGATTTTACTGACAGGTAAATTGGTTTTTTACAAATTGTAGAAAGTCTTGGAAAGAGATTGGTATCATCTAATACTTTTACACTCAGAAGAATTACCAGCTGCAAATGGTTTGTGCTTTTATTGGTTGTATGAATCTAAAGTAATTGGGAGAGGTGCTCAACTGCAAACCAAAATGTATCTGTTCAATTTTTCTCTTAGGTGTTTATTTTTTATAGAAATTCAGGCACACAAGAGAATCATTATGATCTTGAAATAATCAAGTTAGATAATGTAAGAAAAATATGAGGAAACACCTTTAAACTCCAGTTTCACCTAATGTATTGTGTGAGGTGGTGCTATAAAAATAACCACTGTTTCATATTTCTACAGATAGTAAGTGTTGGCCCTTTTTTTGTTGGTAGGGAGTTTTATTATGTTTTTATTTAGCGTTATAGAAACTGCATTTCATAGTCTGTAAAGTAAAAATTTCCATCTAAAATGCCACGTCTAGTAGCAGTAAGATTTACTGTTGCTGCTCTTGTCTCAGGAGCACACACATATCCTCTGAAGTAACCTAATTATAGAAAGAATCAAAGAATTAAGATAAGCATCTCACTGCTCTTTTTTAGGAACACTGCTTGATGTTTTCTCCAGTTCATTCTGAACATTGTGGTCAACACTGGAGTAACTGAAGGGGAAAACTTGTCTTTCAATATTGCCCTTGGAATTTGTGCATGTGTGCACATACAGATACATAGGCCATGATCTCCATTTCTTCTGGTGGTGTTATCTTGATGGATGTGGCCTTTTATGGGTAAATTTAATGGTAACTTTGAAATTGCTTTAGACAGGCTGGTTGGTACCTTTTCATAAAAACAAAGCAATATTTCTAAGCCTTTCATAAAACTAAATTTACTTTATCAGGGATTAAGGGAAACCTAAAGGTATTCCAGTGCCATAACATAGGAATGTAAAATGAGCAATAATGTAAATCAAATCCAGCACCTTCTGAAATGAGTTGCCTGAAGGTACTAAACTATAATGTTAAAATTTAAAGCAACTGTGAAATGTTAATTTGTAAATACATGGAGTTAAATGCCTCACAGTTGGCATTTCAGTGTGCTTATTTAACAGCCTGCCATTTCAGTATTTAATCCTATCAAAAGAAAGGAGGAGGATTAAAGCAAGAAAAGCTTTTTGAAAATGTCACTTTTTATGAAAATTCATGATCTTGTAAAACTTGATAATATTTGTAAATACAATGGGGAATAGTCCTGAGATTTGTGCCTTACATAATATTCTGTAATCTGTCTTTCAAATAAACTTGAAGGCCATCAGGATTTTTTCAGTCTCATCCCAAACATTTAAGCTTTTTGACTCGGGGCTTCAGAAAGCTTTACTGTGATTTAATGAACAACCTTCAGTGAAAATGCACTGTAGTGCTTTGTTGCTTAGAGACTGTTGTATATGAACATTAAGAGACAAAACAGAAAAAAAACCCAAACCAAACAAACAAACAACCCCCCAAACCAACAATAAAACACCTCAAAAAACCAAACCCTACTTAACAAAGGGGTTTTTTTTGTTTGGTTGTTTTCAGTGTGCATGTATGTTCAGATTGTTATTTACAACCAGATGTCTTCAGTCTAGTTAAAATCTGACCTGATACTTCCTACCCTCTGGTAAGTCATTCAGGAGCTGACACGTGGTCCTTGGGCACACCCTCACCTGGGGCAGGCAGAGAGCAGAGCTGGCATTTGTCAGCAGTCAACACTAAATGGATCATGTGCAACCCTGGCTGTAGCTTCCCTTATGAGTGTCTTTTTTTCCCTTGAGAAACTCTGTCTCCAGACTGGAGTTGGGATCCTTCCCAGCTGTCCCTGGAGTTGTTACAGGGGTTGACTGCTTGCAACGAACTGACTTGCAGAGTTTCAAGTGTAAAGTAGTACGTGAAAAGATTAGTAATAAAATAACTCGAGTGGGAAGACTGTAATGAGCAGTGTTAAGTGCTCTGTGTGTTCTTGTGCTTCTGCATCCCCAAGTGTTACTTCGAGAGCTGCCAACAACACTCTTCAGGGTGCTCAGATTTAGAAGAGAAGTTATTCTGCAACTGGATACTTGTTTTGTGTAGTGAAACACAGCTGTTTTGAAACCAGTTAATTCCAGCTTAAATCTCCCTTAGATTTTATAACTGAGTTGCATTGCAGATGCCATTAGAGATCCAAGGTGATATTTATGAGGGTGTTCTCCTGATTCATCTGGGAGAGTCATGAAAGTGGCCTTTTAGATGGTTGTGTTGGGTGAATTCACCTTTGAGACTTCTCTGTATGACTGTTGTAGGTCAACAGTTACATGAAACTTCAAGTTTACTCGGGGACTGGTTCTGTTCCTTTAATGCTTTTTACAGATCTAATAATCAGCATTCTTTTTTGCTGTGTGTTTTCACTCACATAACAGCCAACCTGTAGTACAGTCTATGGGTTACCTTTCAGTTTTCTATTTTATGTATCCTCCTGATTGTACCCACTTTGAATGGCAGTTGTAAGCTTTTCTTGTGGTACTTTTCAACTTACAGGTTCATATTTAAATATGTATAACTATTAAGTAGACACTAAATGATATATTTTCCTTAAAAATGCTCATAAAAGTGAAGACTGTTTTAGTGTGTCACTAGATGTGCCACACTGGGTGCTGGTCATTTTTTTTTTTCCTATTCTTGTCATCTGTTCTGCTCAACATCCAGATACTGAATGCAGGAAGGAGTTTTAAGTGGGTTTTACAGCAGCTGTGTTTCTCATTTGCAAATAAATTGATTTACAGTGGTAGTTGATCTTGCTAAATAAATAGATGGCTGATGCATGAGGGCCTAACTTTGTTTGTATAAACAGTATGGCCTATTGTAAGAGAGATAACAGGGTTCTATTGGCCCGGGTACACAAAGTGGTGTCTGGGTAATTCAGTATTTCTGGAATGACAGTCTAAACTATTCTGTTACATCCTATTGCAACGTTGGATGGCCAGATGAGCGGGTTGGAGGCCACTGCACATGGCTGGAGTGGAAGGGCAAGGACTTGCTTAAACACAGATATCCATGGCTGCCTTTAATAATAAACTGGTTTTATTCTCATTAGTTCGTAGTTTGTTTTCCTCTTCAGCCTTCTAGTTTAGTTTTTAAATATATTTTCTCAGATAACCTTGTAATAGTTAACCTCTTCATAGCATACTAAGTTTTTTCTTTTCAGATTGAGAGATTGGGATCTATTCTTACTAAGGAGGCAGTAACTGGATTGTACCTAATTTATCCATCTGTATGGATTTTAGTCATGTTGTAATGTTTTGTACCAAATCAGGATGTCATCAAGTTGGGCATGTTAAGAACTGTTTTACTTCCATTGGTGAATGGTTATGTCTCCCAAAATAATGAAGAACAAGGGAGTCCAGGAGCCATCAATTTATTTTTATCAGGATTTTGCCCAAATTTTGTTTTTGGTTTGCTGGGTTTTTTTAACCCAAGGTGGCAGATTGAGTTTGGAGACTTGACAGAGTCACTTAGCTCCTGCTAAGACATTAAAAATAGTGGTCAGCTATCTGTGTTTCATCAGTTACCCTTCTGTTCTAATGAGTTTTTAAAGCAACTCTTCTTGAACATTCTGTGTGTGTGTGTGTGTATATATATATATATATACACTATATAAACATTCCCATTAGTAGAAGAAATATCAGCTGCTTAGTTCTGATTCTTATTTTTAGGTTTACTCCAGCTAGATTAGCAATTGCATTAGCTTAAACAAAGGCATCATCAGTTTGAATACCAGGAAGAAATTTGAAATGGAGATTTAAAAAAAAATATCCTAAATTAGTAATATGTAACTATAGAATAATTATTATATTAAACATTTAATGAATTAACCTACTAGTCTTTAACGTAGGTATTTGATGCCCTTCAATGGGATGGAAATAAATTTTCATACACCACAAATGGTTGATGTGTAGTGGTTTTAAATTTTATGATTCAAGCGTCAAAATAGAGGCAGAAAAATTACTGAATGACTGCAAAGAAAGCCTTTAATTTTGTGGGAGGAATTCCTTATTCTGAGTGCATTCTTAGGTATTGTACCTATTTTTATGAAGTCATATGAGTTAAGTACCTCAGATTCTTGGACTCAAGGTAATGCAGTGTTGTTACATGTGTCATGCCTTGCCTTCCTAGAATGTAATTATTTAACTGAACATTGTCTCAAAATGGCTGTTCATTTTTTCTTTCTTTCTCCCTCTTCAATCACAAGCCGAATCAGAAATTAGATGCTTGTCTCAGTGTTAAAAGTCTCTTCTAGGTCTAGTAGAGTGCAGCTCAACACCTGGAGGCCACACAGAGTGAATGAGGGTAGTGTTTGTTATATTCTTGTGTTGTCATTGCAATTTTCACTGGTTACAATACTGTGTCTGTTCTATGGCAGTAGAACAGCAGGAGTGAAATCTTGCCTTGTAGCCAAAAGTGAATATTGAGATAATTATTAGTGCAGGATAAGTGATTCTGCTTGATTTTTCTTAATGGTGACCATGCATTTAAAAAATACTCTCCATAATTTCCAAGACTATATAAGCAAAAATGTTGTAAGGCAAGTGTGGTGTGTGTTCTCCCAGAGCTCTGTAATGATGGCAGAGAGAAATGAGTCATATGAGTGGGCAGCACAGCAATTGCCCTGGAAAAGCCTTGAGGATTAAACTGGAATTGCTGATTCCCATCATACAAATGAAATGACTAAAAGGTCATTCCTGTGTATTAAGGTGAGATACAGCAGAGTGATGGTCTGCAAAGGCCACCTGCACATTGCAAGCAATCAGTGGTAAATCATCATTAGAAAATGGAGCATTTCCCTTAGTGCAGCCTCCATCAAAGTTTGGGTAGGATAAGGAGGATCTTTGGGCTATGAATGTCTTCACAGATGTTTTAACCAAAAATCAGGTCTATACTTCTATCATCTCTTTCCACTTTAAGGTACTTAGTTTGGAACAAAGATCACATCTGTGCACCCTCAGATCCATTTGCTGTTAATTGAACCTGTAGATTTTCCCTGGCTAAAGGAAAGAACAGAACCCTTAGGCCTTAGGAATCTCAGGCAGATATGCAGAAATATTTTTTGTGTTTTATTTGTTGGTCTTTTTAATTAGAAAAGCAGCCATAAAGTGTTTCATGTGTAAAATATATAGAAATATGAACTTTGTGTAAGTTGTACATATATATAAATACATGCACTTCATATATGTACAAAAACTGAAAAAGTCAGTTCTACTTCAGTTAAATGGAAGTATTATGGATAACACATTGACCATGCATTAAAAATGTAGATACTTGTAAATGCAATAAATGACCATTGAGGAATTGCACTTGACTTACCTGAACTTCATCCCAACTCCAATGATATATGAGAGAGTCAGGAAGCAACAAAGTTGATGGTTAGGAGAGCAATTCCATAAATCTGTTTCTAGGCTCCTCAGTAGGTAAATCACACATCTGTGGGTGTATATTAGGAGTAGGCTGTATAGCAGCTTGTAAACCAAAAACAATCCCTTTACATAACAATGTGAACTACATGTGAAGTGAGCACAGGATTGCAGTGTTCGTAACTTCCTAATGCAAACAAACATGTGGTTCATCTCCACTGTAATCTCTCTTCCTTTCAAACCAGTGATTTCCACACTGGTCTCAAATCAGATGCGATAAATAGGGACAAAACTACACAGAGTGTAGGATTTCATGGAACTAGTGAAGTGTATAACTAGTAACTTGCCTAAGTTACAAATTGCTGTTCACTTGGTATTTCTGTGAAATGTGGAGTCAAAATCTGTTTGAGCTGTATAGCCTGTTCTTGGGGAAGATGAAAAACACTAGCGTAGCAAAAGTGTTGTTAAACGTACAACAGGCATTTACTCAATTTTGGGGTCCAAGACCTATGTATAGACTGCAGCTCGAGTTATCTTCTCTATGTACATGTGTGTATAAGTGAAAGAGAGTTTGGAAAATGAATGTGCATTTCCCAAACAACGTGGACAGAAGGGTGCTTAGGCAGCCCCTGTTGGTGAGCAGCACAGCCTGGGGGCTGAGGACAGGACTTCCACTGTCTGTCCTCCTGGAATGCTCACAGGTTGGCGTTAGGAGCACATTATCACCTGTAGCTGCCTCTGCAGGGAATGCTCTTCACGTGGTCCAGGAGCACTTCCTAATGCAAATCAAAGCAGTAGGTGGGGACCATGGGAAGTTCTGCCTTGAGAGCACATGCCTGATCTGAACTAAAAAGCAAATGTAGGCAGATACTCTGAGCAACTGTTAAATTGCAAATTCCCATCTTCAGTGTTGACTGGCTTGCTGCTCCTACCTCTTTTGTTTCTCAAACGAGCTAAAAGATTACAGAATTTATTCGGTCACTGTCTTGCCCTTGGCACAGAGGTCTATCTGCAAACATCATTTAGGATTTTTTTCTGTTCATGGGGCATAGAAAAGAAGTAACTGAGATGCTGTTGAAGCCTGGTTTAAGCTTTACTTCCTCTGGCGTGTCAGGGAAGTGGCTCATGTGTCAGTGGGTTTAGATTGTGCAGTGAGGCTGATGCACAGTAGGAAGGCAGAGCAAACAGTGACTTAGCTCAGTGCAGGAGGCCACGTGCAGGGGTAAATAGCTGCAGGAGTTCAGCTGCATCAACAGAGAGCAGAGGACCTATGACAAGAATAATACTACAAACAAAGTCCCAGGAGTAGTAAGGTCATGGGAGTAGAGTAGCTGTAAATATTTGGCTAGTGTGGAATCTTTAAAGTGCCTGATTAATGTATGTTTTCTATAGGTTATAGAAACTCCCAAGAAACATGTGGTTGTACTATAAGAAGCATTGAACAGCTGGCTTCAGCAGAAAAAAATTGGCTTCATTTTGAGCATTTCTTTATAAATACATGTAATCCAAAATAAAATTTAAATTATATCTGGACAAGGTATCTGTTTGGTCACTAGGCTAGAGTCAGAGTCATTTAGAATGGAAGGGGCCTCTGGAAGTAATCTGGTCCCAGCTGTACCCAGATCAGGGCTGCGATGGCTCAGACCCTCTTCCTGGGCACAACCCAGCAGTGGTTGTTAAAAAGCCTTTTTTCTTCACATTTTATTTTTGCTTTCACTACATAGTACATGACAGACTATACTGTTACACAGGGTGGGAGGACAGCAGAGCTATCTGAACTACTTTGACTAGTTAAATAAAAAAAATTCACAAAAAGACTGATTTAGTCTTGAGACTACTCTAGGACTATTTCAATAAAAGTGGCTTCAGATGGAGTAAGATTTCCTTGTGTTGCAGGCGGTGTAGGTTGGAGACAGTTTTAGTCCAAAAACTCTGTAATGAAGTTGCATCAAGACTACACTTGAGGTTACAGATCTGCTGGAAAGTAGAAAATATGTCATCTGTAGTATTTTTGTTTCATTTATTAAACTTCTTCGTTTCAGCTATAATGGGTATTTAGCCAAGACATGGGAACATTTAGCGTGGATTTTTATTCCTTGCAAACAGTATTTGAGCAAAGAATTCATTTTTGTTTTAAACAAAATCTTGGCCAAGCATGATAAGTGTTTCTATTTCCACTATAGTTCTTGATGCTTTAGCCATTGGAAGAGTATCTGAAATAACATTATTCTAAAAATATGTTCTTAATAACTAGGAACAAACTTTTGGCTGATGTTGTAAGCAAAGGCATTCAGATTCTTGCCAGCTGATGTGTAGAAGTGCATTAGGAACCACAGTCTTGGTCACATATGATTGAGGTAATCAAGAATTGTAATTAATTCCTAGGCTTTATAAAGAGCTGTTTAGAGGAAGAAATTTTACAAAATGTCATTAAAGCAACATTCCTGTATATCTAGTAATTGGAATGAAAATAAATGAGATTTACCAGAAAGTCAAGAACCTGATTCTACATAAGAAGACAAAATTTAATTTTACAGAGATGAGTTTTATATCTGAATTTGTTTTGGCAGCTGGAAGTAGTAGCCTATAAAGGTAGTGGAAATGTGTCCTGGACAGAATACACCCATTTCTGCACGTTCAAAAAATAATTTAGTGGAGCAAAAAGATCTTTTTATTTTTTATTTTGCCAAACCCTCAACACACTGTATAACTCTTCAAATGCTGAAATACTTATACATATATATTTTATAGCTACAATAGAAAAGACTCAAGGAATGCTGCTGTGGGTGCAGGAAAAACAGTGCAGGCAAAGATGCTGTGGGTCCTGACTGTATCCTGGGCCTCCTTTTCAGCAAAGCAGTAGTAGAGCAGGAGAGGTGCAAGTGAATTTCCTTCTCTTACTGCGCTACTGTCTGTATCAGGAAATAAATCTTTGACATTGAAACTTGGAAGTCTTTCTTCTTTTTTTATTTTTGCATTTTATTGGGGAGTAACTTTGCCTACCAGCTTCTGAAAGGAATTGATCTTCGTCCTTTTGAAAGCTAGATTTTTTTTTCTTGCTATGTGCTTTCCTGTTGACTGGCATCCAACAATCCTATAAA
>JAOXXN010000082.1:29564910-29575154 GCA_026770055.1 Myrmophylax atrothorax | reverse complement strand
GATTCAAGTGTCATGTATTGACAAATGCAAAATACAGGAGCATGAATTTCTATTGTCAGTAGAATAGATTGATGTTTTGTTTTTTATTAAAGTGGTGGAATTTGTATTGAGGCACCAGCATAAACCCAAAATAGGAGAGCAATGGTTAACTTTCCATTACTGAAGAGAGACGATTTCGCAAATGGATCATGAACTTGAAGTGTACAGTAATCTTTCTATCTATCCACAGGTGTCATACATTTGTGTGTCATTTATTAAGGAAAGAATAGCAGTTGAGCAGGCTGAACGAGCAGGTAGTAACTCTCAGCTGGCCAGAAACATTTTAAAGCAGCACCTTCTATAAGAGAGTATGGCTGATATGCAAGATTTGCATCAGTGCCCTCTACATGCAGAGAAGCTTTTTTGAGCATCTGTCATTTCACCCCTTCCTCAATGTACCTTTAGTTCCATTTTTTGAGTATTGCTGTCATTTATATTGAATTTTGTATCATGTGACTGTTACTAGGGGTCTTGTCTAGTGTAAGGATTAATTTTTAATTGGTTATTGCTATTATTAAAATTTTTTTGTTGCTTAACAGTTTCAGGAAAAAGTATTTAGCCGGCATGCTGCATTGAGGTAATGATGTCAATTGAGCATCACTGAAATCTGGAGGCATAAGTGTGATCCCCATTTCAAGGTGCCTCATGACTCATTCAAAAGGTTTCATCTTTGTATTAATTTAGGTACATCTTCCTTTTATATCCCTATGAGTTTCTGTACAGTATATACCTGTATAATACTATATAGTAAAATGTTGGGGTTTTTTTGAAGAATTAATGTATTATTTACAGTTATTTGTAAGATCTATGAGTTTGAACTCCTGTTGAAAAAAAATGTGTTTACCTGGGCAGAGACTTAAGCCCAGAAGGTGGTGCAGCCTGGCTCTGGTCCTGGTTGGCCTGTTAGCTCTGTGTCCTCCTTAGAGCTTTGCTATTTATTATCCCCCAACAGAGAAATTTAACAAGCCCGGCTAAACAGCTTTGGTTTTCCATAGGGGGGAGAATTGGCCCTCGTTAACCCCTCCCCAGCGGGGCAGCCTGGCTGCCAAAGGGTCCTGCTGCCGCAGGAATTCCAGGGGAGCTGCAGTGGGACCACTCGTGCCCCTCTCTGCTCACCTTCGGCAGAGGTGGATCTTGTCCCTGTGACAGCAGCTCTGTCAGCTGCTGTGGGGATGGGCCTTTACAAAACCCAGCATGGTCTTCATGGAAGCACGGACATTTACTTACTGTGTAATAAACCCATAGCTCTTTCAATAATTCTAAGCAACATATTAGTTGATTTTATCATTATATTCAAATTATGATCCTTGCTTTGTATGCAAGGTACTGTTTTGACTCAGAAATGTGTCCTTGTATGAAAATGGAAAAAATCAATGATGCTTCTGCTGAAAATGTCTGAATTACAATTCATTTTGGTGTTTATAGGACTTAACAGTCTGGAATTACCTGAGGATTAATTGTCTCATGATGCACGTGGTCAAATGGTATGAAAGTATGTAAGTCAGAGGCTGTTTTTGTGGACTTCAGGAGTTCGTCAAGAAGGGCAAGCTGTGCGTGATGAACACACATGTTTCTTCATTATGATGTTCTTCTGGCATTGCAGGCTAACAGCCTGATAAGTAAAAAAATAAAGCACTGATAGTTTCACTTTTTTAGCTCCCAGATTGTCTTTTTTTTTCTTTTTCATGCAAAAAAAAAAGACAATTCTTTACCTCTTCTTAACACATTGTAATATATACATGGTGTAACATTGTACACCAGGAAGTAATTGAAAATTCGAGTTTGATCTATGTGTTTCTTGTTGGTTGATGTAAAATAGATTTTAATAATCAGTGTCATGGAAATTGGGAGTCTTTTGCCATCATACTGCACCCATGGACTTGCAAACCACAGTTTTCCAATTACTATCTGATTTTTTTGTTTTTCCTGTCTCCAACCGCCGCCTCTACATATGCCGTGATTTTACTCCTTGTTTTTTCCTAGTCTGACTGAGATCATTTCTCAGGTACTTTTTTGCTTTAGGCTTTTCAGTGTGTTGCAGATGTTATAAAAGGAACCAGTTGTGAACTATGGTGAGAGGTAAGTGTATAACAAATTTGGAGTAAGCTGATGGTTAAATTTGTAATTTTGTATCCTGAAGCGTTGCTATTAGAAATTTTCTGGATTTTACTTTTTGTTTTACTGTAAGGTATTCCCTCCTGCATCCCATTGCACATTTGCTTTTTTTGTACAGGTCTAATCTCTTAAACCTGGAGGTGTTCAAACAAAATACTTTAAAAAGTATCAATTTAAAAGAGAAACCTCAGAGTTTTGAATACTTAGTACTGAATAGGCCATTTATGAACTGTGCCTTTTTTTGGGCTGCTTCACCATTGCCCTTATGGCGATGGCTGAGAAAGTGCAGCATGGTCTGAACCAGCTATTCAAATTATTTCATGTTTTCATCAACTTCTTGGATGCAATTTTGTTGGGTTTTTTCTTTTTTTTTAAAGGTAATTGAAATTATAAAGTAAACTTAATTATTCATACCTTGTTCAATATGACTTTTTAAAATTCTGTTTATTTTTCAGGCATTTTATGGCATTGGCTAATTCTTTGTTCTATTTTAAATAAGTGAGATGTAAGTTCTTTGGGGGAGGTAATTGGTCACAGACCCAAGCAAGCTGAGTTTCTGGTGGTGGAGGAGAGAAGGGGAAAAGGGAAATAAAGATGTTGTATTATAAAATCTGCTGGGTATTTTTCATATATATTTCACCAACTATCAATAAGATCTGTTGCTAATTTAAAAATAATGGAGCATAAAACCAGAGTGTATGAAGTTATAGTGAGTGCTGAAGGAAAAGAAGTTTTTAAGCTTGACATAATTTCCTATTCATTCTTTCACTTACCTTACAATTGGGAGATGAGGCAATGGTATATATTGCTTCCCTGAGCCAGAAGATACTTTAAAAAAAGTCAAAAGGAACGAACTTTTACTTCCATTGTAGGTAATGTTCTGCTCCTCTTGTAATTTTGTTGTTTGTTTGGGGTTTTTTTACTCCTAATAAGCTGTTTCTGGAAGAATATTTTTGTTTTAGCTCTTTTACATGCTCTACTGTTAGTGGTTTGGGATCGAAAATTGGTTTCTGGAGAAGTCATAGTAACACAAATTCTGTTTTCTCGTCATTTAGATATTTAACTGTAGAGAAAGAAAATCCTATTTTTATCAGGCAGTTACAATCCCGTTGATTACGTGGAGAGAAAAACTGCAACACGAAGATCCCTTCTATGAAAAATTCAGATGTTTGGGCTTTCATGAAGCATTTACAGGAGCTGGGCTGCAAAGCTGGATAGCTTGTGTTGATTCCAATTTACAGCAAACATTCAGTTTGTAAATCGTTCTTCGGATATATTGGGAATTGATCTTTATGTGTGTTTGAGGGGGGAAAAATCTGGAGTATTTTTCAATTGCAAAGGAGATACAGCTGCATAATTTTTTTTGGCAAAGTGAATTGTCAGAATTTTACTTAGTTGATGTGAAGGTATTTTTCATTTTAAGAGTTGTGGCAATTTCTATAAGTACTGAGTGGTAACAGTATGAGAATCTGGTTTCTAGGTGTGCTGTTGTCTTGGTGCTGCTAATTAGATGTGACATTGAGCTGCTGTTTCACTGCCTGCCAGCGACTTGTGCCCTATAACCATAAATAAATTGATTTGATGTGATGTGTTCAACAAAATAACCAGAAATAGATGTATGGTCGTGGAAATCTTTGCTGGTTATATAGTTGTGTGTTTATATTGCAGTGTTTTGTCCAGAATTTAATTGAAAACAACTCAGTGTGGTTTGGCTGCTTTTCTAGGTACAGAATGATTATTATATACAAAACTTTGGCTTTCTTGCAGCAATTATTTGGAATAAGCTGAATATAAATCCTCATTTCTGGCCTTGTTAATTTAGAATTTCAGAAGAAAAGTGGTGGCCTAGTGTTACTGGGCAAAGGGTGGGGTGAGGATTGTGTGGAACAGGAACTTCATTTTGATACAGATGGATCTTTTATTTAATCTTTGAAGAGCTGTTATGATCACGAATCATTTTACTCCATCTGCTTTAGTTCCTTTGGATTTAGGTAGTTCAATGGGAATGTGAAACTGAGCACTCATTGGGTCACACAGGATATTATTCGGGCTTGTGCTTTTCTTTAATAGCCATCTAGCCATTAATATTGATGATAAATGTCCCAGTTGCCAAGAAGACAGTGTGTTTATGCAGTGGAGAAATAACAAACCGTTCACTTCAGTTCTGTGATGTTTCACATTGTGTAAATCCGTTGGTTCTGGGTACATCCGAGATCCCTGTTGCTTTGACTGTGTTATTGATGAGTTTAATTTGTATTACCTGCCATGGTAATCGTTTGTTTATGAGATGTAGTTTTTTATGTAGTTTTAGCACAGTCTTGTGTGAGTGAGTGTTCAATAAGTCAAAATACACTGCGTGATATCCTCAATTTTGGCAGGAAGCATGACCTGATGATCCTGTTGGAGCAGTGTGAGGGGCTGCAGGGCTGGGGGAGCGGGAAGAGCAGTCCGTGCCTGATGCCTTGGCCTTTCCTGGGATTGCAGCTGCTCCCTGGCCCTGCTCCTGCCTCTGCCAGCACCAAGCAGAGCTGCAGCAGCGATTCTGCTCCTTCCCAAATCCAGGGGGTTTGCTGAAGGTTTCCAGGCAAGGAGTCTTTGTGAAGCTCCCGCTCATTTTGGAAGATGCATTGAGGTATCAGATGTAGCTCTGCAATTAGCATTGCTGTGTTTCTGAAGGAAACACTTCTGCTCCAGGATAAAATCAACCTATAAATAATGCACTTATTCTTTCCACCAGCATTTTTCCATCAAAAATGTAACTCCTAAGCCCTTGAAAATGTGACCTATTAGTGAGATCTAAGAGTTACTTCTTTCTAATGCATATAAATTATACTGTGTATCTTATTTCCATGTAGACCAGCATCTGTGATGCATATTGCTGTAACTACAGCAGATAATAACTTTTCATATTTTTAGTTTTGATGGCACTATCCATGTCAGTATTCAGGTGGTTAATGCTGCTGGGTCTGATAGTCAAAGTTGCCAAGCAGTTTCTCTATGTGGAGGAAACTCTTTACTGTGTGTATTATTTCTGTTACAAAGGACTTTTACCTAAAAATCTAATATTTTGAGTGGATTACATGAAGATTAACAGTAGCTGTTTTATCACTATTGAATAGATACTTCCAAGATACATACAAGAATTACTGTTTTAGAGAGTTTGCTTTTAATGTATACACTTGAATGTTTTTCATTTTTTATGCTTCCATCTTAGAGATGAACTCAACCTTGCATTGACCTCGCTCTCATGAGCACAAACTCGTAGGTTCTCATGAATTTCCTTTACCTGTAATGTGCAGTGATTCATAACAAATTTATACAGGAAAAACTATGAACTGGGTAAATTTTTTGTTAGTTTGATGTCACACATGGTATTACTCATGAACTTTATATCAGTAAACTTATTTGCTATTAGACTACCTGATTTTGCACAAACTATTTCTATGATGACTGAGTCATGCTTAAGCAACACTGGAGGAAGCCTTTTTCCTATCAAAGACATAAGTGGAGATATAAAATTAGGGTGGGGAAAAAAATCAATCTTTTCTATTTTTTCAAGACTAAAGGAAATCATCACAGTTGGGTTTAACAAAGATTAAGAGGATGTCAGTGGGTAAGAGCACTTAAAAGAGCTACATTGGTGTTTGTACTTAATTGCTTCATGAAGAAGAGCTCCACATAAAACTGAAGGCCTGTATTTTACCTGCTTTTGACACTTCAAAGTTAAATGCAGGTTTTCTGCTGCCTTATTTGTCTTTAACTCCTCCATTCAACTCCTGTAATTGCTCCAAGAATGCCTCAGCAATTCATGATGATTGCTAAACAGTTTGCTTTTTGCATTTCGCTTTACCTGCTTCGAGTTTTCAGTTGTAGCTTAATCAGAGTACCTGCAATGTGTCAGAGGTACTGGGGAAAATAAGATATAGTTCCTTATTCTGTTCAGTAACGAGCCTGCTCTGGATTTTGCTGATGTGAAACGTTTTCAATGCTCATCAGGCAGACATGCAGATGTTTAATTTCCCTACGATGAATTGTCACATTTATTTTCAGACAAATAGCTCATGATGAAGTTAGACATGTGCATAACATTTGCGGTGTTGTGGGCTTAATGAATTACTACTTTTAGTAGGATGTTGGTCCAATATGTAGCTCACTTCAGAACCAAATTACCATCATATTTTTTAAATTGTATTTTTGGTTTGTACAAGATATCATGTAGGATAGAAAATAGCCAGGCCCACTAGCTTGCTTTATAAGATGACTAATATGAAAATATCAAGATATTTATCCATAAATATACTTATTTCTAAAAGTAAAACAAACCAAACATAAAAAAACCAATATTTGTCTGAGATAGCTGTGTCTCCTCGTGCACAGACCACAATTCATGTAGCTGGAAAGATTTAACAGCAGAAGGCCCAAAGTCCCACTTCCATTTTTTCATTGTTTCATTGTTATTAAAAATCTGTTTTTCCTGATGTTCCACAAAAAGCTGGTGACTACTCCAAAACTCTGTAGGAAAGCAGAGATGGAGAGTCCATCAAGCCTGTTGTGTCTCTGTGATGCATTTGCTGTACAGACTTTTTCATTAATAATGCCGTTTGATTTTTAAATAGCGTGTTCCACACTTATTTTTTCAATTAATTTTTAATTATTTTTAATTAAATTTTTAATTTTAATTAATTGGTATGGCTGAAATATGAGATACCCATTAGTGGGGAATTCTGTCTCTTAAAAACTGCTGCTAGTATAGCTTGGAGAAAATCCCGTGTTATGCTTAAAGATACTTTAAATGGACGAGATTAAAAGCAGTGGAGAATGGTAAAAATCTTAGATGCTCTCAAAGCAGCTGAAGGCAGGTCCACACTGCAGCACTGCACCTTAATACTAATATACCTGAAATAATTGAGCAGTACAAACCTGTCTGTGCTAAGATTTAGTTTCAACATCAAATTCAGAGTGGGCTGATTCATCTTTTGCTGACTAATTTGATGTCAGAACACAGGCCAGCAGGTTTAAAGTCCATATATACATGTCGATGTTTTAGTCAGCAGAGAGGGTAAGAACCAATAACTTGCTGGCCATTTCCAGATGCCAGTAAATGTAACAAATACTTTGAATGCAAAGGTGTTCCATGTGTGTGTTGGAGAGGGGTTGTTGGTTGCTTTGGGGTTTTATTGCTCTTAGTGAAGGGGAGAAGAAAGGGAAAGTGGTTTGTAGGTCATGTGCATCATCTGCTGAATGGGAGAACAGTAACCACAATTTAAAAGAAAAATCTTCTGGAGCTGAGGCCTTTTTTACAACTTAAAATGGGTCTTTAAAATGTTCAGTGCTATTACTCAAGTGTTTCTTTCTTAACTTCTCTCTGATTACTTATTTTCTAATGTTACAACAAACTGTTCCTTCCAAAATGACTGTGATTCCTCTGCTGTCAGTGCTCAGAGCTCCCTTTAGGAAGCCCATGGCAGTCACACAAAGCTTGCAGGGCTGCTTGTGATGGTGGAGGAACACCTGTGTCAACCCATAGTGCTAGAAATTTTATAAAATTCCTTCCATGGAAACAGGAAGAGTCCACAAGGTAATGATTTTAGTATCCATCCAGTGACACTCAAAATGACACAAAGGTGTAGCCAGTGCTGTAAAGCTGTACAGTATGAGGGGTTGGAGTGTTATTAGTATCTGATCTGATTAATAATTGGTGTTTCAGTGGGTTATGTATACTCCAGTCTGCAAACATTTTCAGCTGGTAGGACACAGAATGCAAATATATGTTAAAAAAATGTGGAAATTGCAAAACTGACAATATTGAATTAAAAGAAACAAGCTGAAGAAGCTCAGGATAGCTGTGTGAGTACAGGAAAGTCCCTCGAGTCACGGGTTTTCAGTGCAGAGTAACAGCTGCAGTGGAGGGAAGCAGAACACAATTAATTAAAACTGTCTAAAATTTGAAGGATCAGCCTGGTCCCGAAACCCCCTGCAAACACTACAGTGAACATGGGGTAGAGGTAAAGGGTGGTTTATCTATCAAAAACTAAGTGGCATAGAATAGATGAAGAAACTATGGTTATGCACCTAAATAAATTCCATAATACCCCTGCGGAAACAGATTTCTGATAAATCTTTCCTATTTTTATATTGACTCAGTCCTGTTTGCCGTGAAATGTTATTTTTAGTGGTATCTACTTAAGGTGAAAGCACATTCTACAGTTATTAGCTTTTTCGAATTGATTTTGGTTTTGCATTTTAAGGTTTTAATGGTATTATCAAATCACTTCTTTCGGGCAAAATGGGTAGAAAAATATCCATTTGGTAGTTGCTGTACAATGGATTGTGCAAGGATTGCTGTGCAACAATTTTTTTTATAAGCGGATATTTTTCTTTTAATTTCTTGAAAGTTTTTTACATACATGTATATTTAAATGTATTTACAAAGGAAGTTATTTTGGGGGGAAAAAGTCACACACACCCCTCCGTTTTCTATTCTAGTATATATAGAACAAATATATGTTCACTCAACGTACTTGTCTAATATGTTTTGTCAAGACATTAAAAAAAAACATGGTGGGGGCAAATCAACATGTTTGTTGAAATTAACTGGATCGATGTAAACCTGGGAATGGGGGAAATGTACATTAAAATTTCCAGTGGAATCTGATATTAAAAGTGTATGGGAGCATCACATAGCAGAAAGAGTATGTTAGTTATTGATAAAAATTTTGGAATAGTAACAACTTTAGATTTAAGATTTAGCTTCAGTTACAGAAACAATGTCACATTTTTATTTGAGCAGTCTTATATTATTGACTTGAAAAAAGTATTCCACAAATCAGTAAACTAATTTCCAAATTTGTAAATGTGTTTTCTAGTACATGTTGGTTTTTTAGAATATAGTGTTACTTCTGTCTGTGGTGTATACTCATGTTTTAAGTAGCCAATACTTCTCTTTTGCATTGGATTGCCTTCAGCCTCTTCCTTGATTTGCAATTAATGCCTATTTCCAGTGGGGAGGAAAATAAATACTAACGAAAGTCTGTTTTCTAGATAGAGTTAATTTGATTGCAGGGATTATTTCCTTCCTCTTCATTGTTTGTCATGCTGTAGAGTTATTCTATAAATATTACTATAGCTTTTTGTTTTATTTGAATCTTCTGTCAGCGTGTTTTAACATTTCTGAAGCTGCTAAAGGAAATAGAAAGATGAAGGAGGTGGAGGCACATGCCCAGTCAGGTAACCAGTTCCTGGTTTGTTCTTTCCAGGTCTGTGTCTGTTTTGCAGAGTGTTTGCGTGCACTGACCCTGACCAGGGAGGCGCTGGGGAACCACAGCCTGTTTAACAAGTTATGAACAGAATCTTTCATGGATTTCTGTGCAGCTCTGTGCGTGTGCATGGCTATCAGCGCAGTTTATAACTGATCACTAGCACATATTTTGTTGACTGCTGAGCTGCTTAAGCATCCCACGAACAAGGTTATCTCTTGGGCTTTCTGCTCTTTCTGTTACTGGGACCTTTCTCTATGCCTGGGAAATTGAAGTGTTTCTGTCGTTGTGGATTCCTTAGTCAAGGTTTACATCGGACACTTTCCATGCAAGATGGTTTTCTTGACGCTTTCTCCCATAACAGGGTTGTCCTGTCCTGAGGACAGGAAAGCTGGAGAAGAGTTTGGAAAAGGCTTGTGCTACTCTGGCACTGTATTTTTGTGATTTGAGGCTGTGTCACAAGGAGAAGAAAAACGTCTCCTTTTCTAAAGCATAGATTGAAATACTCTTGTAATAATTTCTTTTCTTTCTTTGTGCCTGGTGTTACTAAGGAGCATTTTGCGAGGTTGGCAGTTCCTGTTTCCTTTCACTGTCTCCTCTGCCCTGTGTAAATAATCCCCAGCAATCGCTTTGCTGTGCAGGTCATATATAATAACTGCATCCAATAATAGGGTTGAAAAAAGCAATAATATTAAAGTCCATATTTTAAAGATATATGCCAAAAACCTTTTTTCAATAACACAAATATCTGAATCTTCAGAAGAGAAGAAACTGCGTCCCAATTTTGCACTTTAATGTTTTGGGGTTTTTTGACATGAAATATTCCTTCCTTTC
>JAOXXN010000082.1:29538253-29562647 GCA_026770055.1 Myrmophylax atrothorax | reverse complement strand
TTTACCTGACCTGCCTTGCAGCCTCCCTGAGATACTGTGGTATTACTTGCAGTTACCAGAAAGAAAAATCAAGGAAAATATTCATCTGGTCTGGGTTGATAAATAAAACCAGTTTACTTCGTGAGAAAGCTTGTGACTGTGCCAAAGTTAAGCAAAAGTTGAGATGAACTTTGCTTGTTATGTTCAAAGGAGCTCTTCCTTCCAAAAAACAGCTTTCCATCAGATACTGCTGGAATATTGGAAGTCTCCTTGCCATCAGTGAGTCATACATGTTGTAATCTGCAGTCTGTGTCCCTGCATGGGAGCCAAATGTTCAGAGATACCTATGGATCTTTGGTTCCAGCTGTCCCTCGTTTCTTTCATGTGGTCACATCCTGGGGGAGGAGGGAAGGGTGAAATACTGGGAATCACCTCAGGGGTTTCTAGTCCTTTGCAGTAGAGAATATTTTCACTGTTAAGTCATCCACTGTGGAGTTGTGCTTAAGGAAGTCCAGGAATCCAAAGGATGCTCAAGAGGATGACAATCTGTACTGACAAACTGTGTGAGAAAGAGCTTTTGGTAACTTTTTTTTCCTTTTTACTGTCTAATTATGCCCTTCCTCCTTATCTGCTCATTGTGCATTTTGCCGTGACTGCAAGTGCTAACAGTGATGAGGAGACATTGCTGCCTTTTTTCAGAACCCTCCATGCTGCAGTACCAGCTCTTGTTTTCTTTCTGACTCTCTTGGCTTCTCTAAGGCTTGTGGCTTTCTGAGGGAATCTTACCACTTTGTGCTGGTCTTTGGAAGGAGCAGAAAATATCCAACTGTACAAGAAAGTAGCAGATGTGGATGAGGTAGCTCCTGTGACAGTGTTAACAGTGGCCTCAAAGACTTACTGGCCAAGAGTTTTGCCTCATGTTGAGAACAAACTTACAGCAATGACACAAAACTAACCAGACTGTCCGTCCTGGATGGGCCAACACTTTAAAACATGTTGTGTTACTAATGCACTCCAGTTCTGGGTGTTGAGATCCAGAAGTAATGTGAGATTTCAGATGAAACTATATATCATCAAAATAGATGAATCCCTAAAGGAGTGTAATTAAATGCCCAGAATAACAATGTTGAGATGGAAACCATCCTGGGGTTTTGTCTTGGGGTTTTTTCTCCCTTCAGTGTGGTGTCTAAGCATACATTTCTTTCCTGAAATTCTCTCTAAACAGCTTTCTACTTCAGTGGATTTAAAAATAATTAGGGGGAAACCCAGTTATAATTTGTTTTTCAGTCCTTATTAATTTTCATGTTTGTCAGCATTCCTTAAGTGAGAGTTTACTTTCTGATCTTCATTGTGATAGTTTCTTCTCTATTGAAACACAAGGATTTGGAAATATTTTTTCAAGCTTAATCACTTAGAGCAAGACTTACAAAGGAACCATCATAGGAAAACTGAGATTTGAGTACTTGGGCTCTGAGCAAAGTTCAGAAATAATGGTTTCCTCATTGTTTGATAAGAATATGCAGTTATATACTTGTGATTTTTGGATGTTGTTTTTGTTGCAGATTTGCGTGCTGCCACAGCAAATTCATGTCATTTGTGGTTTTGACAGTTAAAATATTCAACTAGTATTGTTTGAAATTGTAGTAATTCTTCATGTTGTTTCCGTACAACACATGCTGCATTTGTGAATTACCAGCTTAAAGCTGTATTGTACATAAATAAAGGACTAAAGCAGAAGAGCAATTTTTTTTAAAGTTTCTGTCTTCTTTCACAGACATTTCTAATACTTTTTCTTTGTTTCTTACCACTTAAGAGTTTATTATTTAAAATTTAATTATGTAACAGAGTTTTTGGTGTAAATGGGCTTGGCATTAAAACAAGCAAACAAAAACAACCCAAAACCTCCACATTTGTTTCTTTAGGCAACTATTTTCTTGTTTGCGTTCTAGAAAAACCTTGAATCTTGGAACTGCAATTAAGCTCATTTTGATCTTGTTATTCATCACTGGGTATTCACAATAGAAGTTTGAGAAAAAAGATGAGGTAACTGTGGGGAATGCAGAAAATCAGTGACAAAGCTTAGAAAGTTAATGGAAGTCTGCTTTTTCACACTCGATGCTGTTCTTAAGCAAATTGCAATCTGTTTAATTTCTATAAAGAACTGAACAATAATTAGCAAAAAACCCCAAGATATGGTGCTGTTAAGATGATAGGAAAGGAGTGAAAGCCATGCAGCCAAGGAGGAGAGCAATGTACTGACATTAAGGAACACACTTCATCCGTGGAAAGCCATTGCACAAAACTAAGTAAACGAACATTCTCCGAAGAGAAGGATCAACTCCAGACAGTTCAAACATCGACAATTCAATAGCAACAAAGTAAATGCAGAGGGATGGAGCAGAAGGCTGTCTACCTGAACTCACTAAATTGAAACCAAATACAGAATTTGCTATGGAGGTTTTCTGCAGTGGCTGTCTCTGTTCTTGGGAATCAAAAAAAAGAAAATTAAATTTCTGTCCTTGAAGCTGCAACATATGAGTTCCCTTTCAAATAGAATAAATGTTGATGGAATGATAGTAGACAGTCATTTGAAACACTCCAGAAGGAATGTGCTTTAGGGGGGGAAAAAGGATATTGTTAAATTCATTAAGGACTGTTTTTATTATGAAAAAAGTTGCCAAATGTCTCAGACATTGAAGTCTGTAAACAATTGACCACTACCAAGAGCTGTGCAAGAATGTGTTATGAAACTACCACAGAGATTGCACCTCAGTCTTTTTTTTCTTTTGTTTTTTTCTTAAGATTAAGATATTTGAGATTATTGAGTTAAAATTTAAATTTTATTTGTCTTGCAATATAAGTATGAGGAAAGGGTTTGAGTCTTTGAAAAAACTTCTTAGGCTATTTTTAATTGAGATTTGTTCAATGTGTAGGTACATAAGTTTTCTCACTCCAAACACCTTCTATAGACTACGGAAAAGCTGCTTTTATAGCACAAATGTGGTATTCAGAGTGATACCCAGATTGGTGGTACAGTGCTCCTTATAATAAAACTTCTTCACAGTAAAATATATGATGAAGTTGTGTTTAGCTGTTGCTTTTTTCGAACTGGGGCTTTTTGTAAAGATCTCCTAAGGTGCAAACTTAATGGGCAAACAGTTAATGTATTAGATGATAATTGCTTAATGAAGTCAATGGATGTACTAATGTATTTTTATTTTTATAACAGCTATTGTATAATTTTATGTAAATTTTATTTAAATTGTAAAACTCATCATTAGTGGCCATGATAATAGTAATAAAAATAAGCTTGCAGGCAGCTCATTTGACATACTTTTAACTTCTTTCTCTCTAGGCAGAACTAGTGAAAGGGAATCTCCAGAGCGTTGGGCTCACGCTCCGCCTTGTGCAGTCCAAGGAGGAAGATGCAGGACACGTTGTCATTGAAACGGTGACTCCAAACTCACCTGCTGCAGCTGCTGATCTACAGAGAGGAGACAGACTTCTGGCAATTGGCAGTGAGTAACATGTCAGCTTTTAAAATAAGGGTCGTCTTGCAAACTGGGAGGATGTGTCTGTATGCAGTTCAGCTAGACAGCCTTTCTTGACAATTGCAGTTGTGCCTGGCACTCTTAATAAAGTTGACATTTATGTATTTATGATCACTTAGAGGTTTTATCCACTTGACTCATTTTCTTGCATATTTATTTCCTTCTTGATAGGTAAAATGTAAAACAAACTTGAGTAAATATTTGACAACAACATTAAAAAAACCCCAGAAACAGCCAAAATATTAATGTGGCTGTGCCAACAGGGAGTTTATTGGTTATACCTGAGAGGATTTGCAGACCAGAGCTTAACAACTACAAGTTCTTTTCATTAGATACTGCCTAAATCCCCATTGCAATACTCTAGTGATTCATAAGGGTTTTCAGTTGCTTCAAACAGGTAACTGGTGATTGATTTAGAACAAAGGAAAAGTAATTTTTAGTTATTTGGACTGTGTGCTCATCGAGATATTTCAGTGTGCATGTAATTTGTTGAATCTTACCATAGGCTGGAGAATATGTCAAATTACTCTGAAAGTTCTGATGAGGAAGATGGTTCAGTTCACTCTTCAGCCACACTCAGAATGTAGCACCATGCCTGTATTTTGTTAACTTATTGCAACTGTTGGCTTTGTTAGCCTGCTTCTGTTTTAATTACAATTGTATTTAAAAATGCCCATTTTTTGAGTCCTTTCATAAACATCTGCTGCTAAAAAGCCCAAACTTACAGTAAGACCAATGTTAAAAATGTTAACTTATCAAATTAATGCTACTTCATAAGATTGCAGTGTTATTAGGAAACAGCAAACTGGAGTATTGGTTATAATAATCTTTTCCAGCTCCTGAAGTGATACATTTGTATGAATAAAATTGAAATAATCCATCTGTTACGTTTCAATTAAGCCCTGTCATAACTGATTTCCTATGTTATTGAGCAGCAATGTTTGTTGACTATTTTTGATCATTAACACTGTTATCATAATTAAAATTTAATAATTTTTTTCTTTCCTAATAGGTGTTAAAATCACATCAACTGTCCAAGTGTTGAAGCTGATTCGACAGGCTGGGGACAGAGTTTTAGTCTTCTATGAAAGGCCTGTTGGGTATAATCAGCACGGTTCAGCACTGCAGGATGGATTTGGACAATTGGAAGACACCGCTTTCCTGACACAGTCAGAAGATGACCAAGCTAGTTTAGCAACTGATGTTGATAGCAGAGATTTTGATTCAGAATTTGAGGACTTAGCTTGTGAATCACCTGACCAAAAAGAAGATCTGCAAACAACTCTGAGTCCCAAACGTTCAGTTGTAATACTTGCTGCTAAACCTCTTGGAACTATATCTCCGATCCTGAATCGGAAACTACATTTAGGAGGTCATCAGGCAACGTCAAAAACGCAACAAAAAGATGGAACTAAAGTGGCAACACCTAAAGCTAGTGAAGGTCTAGATGCATCTCAGCAATCGGGCAAACAGTCTCAAGGATCCAGTACTAAGCCTCCTGTGCCACCTAGGCCACAAAGCAGGCCTATTTTGCCTCCTAGTGAAAGCCAAAATGTGTTAGAAACTGGAGGTGTATGTTCTGATAAACCAGAGAGGCCACCTCCACCTGCAAATAATGGAGAAAAAGCTACAGAGAAGGTAAATAAAAACAGTGATCAAATAGAAGACCCAGCAATGTCAAAAGTAGTAACAGCACCAAAGCAAGATCCATTAAAAGATGGACTCACAGAAAATGCACGTGGTTGCAAAGACAGTGATGATCATCGAACATGGGAGTCACCAGAAATTCCCTATAAAATGCGGCAAGGCCGATGGCCAAGGACGAGAACATCCTCCTGTCTATTTGAAGTAGAAGGATACCATAAGTACCTTAATGTTGCACTGTGGTGCAGAGACCCTTTCAAAGCAGGTGGTTTTATCTGCTTAGGATATGCAAGCATAAAACTTGAAGAAATTGCTTTAGATTGTATAGCTACATCCTCAATGGAATTTGTTAGAACATTTAAACTGACTGCTCCTACCCCTAAAGCAGCAGTCACTAGAACAGCATTAAGGAATTTGACAACCCATAAGGGTTTCAATGAAAAATTTTGTTACGGCGATGTAACTTTACAGTTCAAATATTTAAAAGAAGGTGAAATAGATGATTCAAACGTTCTTCTGGAGAAAGAGAGGGAATGTCACTTTGAAGAAGAAGCTCGTGCACTTCAGAAGGAGGATCCTTTCTTGGGACAAGTTCTTACGGAGAACAAGCATAACTTTCAAGATACTCAGTTTCAGAATCCAACTTGGTGTGATTACTGCAAAAAGAAAGTATGGACTAAAGCAGCTTCGCAGTGCATGCTCTGTGCTTATGTTTGCCATAAAAAATGTCAAGAAAAATGTTTAACTGAGACGCCCTTTTGTGTTGGAGCTGAAAAGCGGCTTGATCGAACTGTTGGAAGTTGTAGAGCCGAGGGACAGGAAGCTCCCCCAGCTGTGTCCTCTCGTGTTGATTCAGAGGCTAAGTCTGTGAACAGAACTACAGGTTTGACCAGGCATATCATCAACACAAGCACCCGTTTATTAAACCTTCGGCAAGTCCCCAAAGCTCGCCTTGCTGAGCAAGGGTCAGATGTGGTTGAACCTTCGCCAAAACACACACCAAACACTTCTGATAACGAAAGTAGCGATACTGAAATCAGTGGGCCAAGCAGTCCCTCAAAACGCGCGTCAGGTACCGGGATAAAGCTGGTCCGGAAGGAGGGTGGCCTGGACGACAGTGTCTTCATTGCTGTTAAGGAAATCGGACGTGATCTCTACAGAAGTTTACCCACAGAGGAGCGATTTCAGAAATTAGAATTTATGTTGGATAAGCTGCAGAATGAAATAGACCAAGAGCTGGAAAATAATAATTCGCTGATTAAAGAGGAAAAAGAGACAACCGATGCAAGGAAAAAAGCCTTGATTTCTGCTGCACTGGCAAAGTCAGGTGAGAGACTGCAGGCCCTTACGCTGCTCATGATCCACTACAGGGCAGGCATTGAGGATATAGAGTCTCTGGAGAACATGTTGTCAGAGCGGCAGTCCAAAAGAGTGACTAAGGATTCAGAAGAATCCAGTATAGCAGAAGAAATGGATAGCGAAGATGTCAGTCTGATGGAGGCTCCAACATTGAACATCATATCGGAAGAACCGGTTGATCCACCTCAATCAGTAGACTGATATTTACACATTTAGTCTTTGAAGGAACGGACTGAAAGTATACTTTGCACTTGACTCCATACACACACAAATTAAATTAAAACACTGGTGTAATGTATGTGTCCTGCTTCTCCACAGTTAATTGCTAATAATGGTTCTTCTCCAGCTACAGCACCATCATTTTGTTGTTAAACTGGCTGGTTAGAACTAAAATTTGGGGTTTATATTCAAAATTTATTTTTAATAACTTACTTTTATTTTTTTTCCTTGTTGTATTACTTGCCCCCACTTCCCCTCCCCTTATTTTTCCTTTTTTAGCTATTGTTTTCAGTGGGAAACTGGCAGGATTTTCAAAATGTTTAGTTCCCGTTGTATGATGAAAACATTAAAAGCTTGTTGCATGCCTAAGCTGATGACTGGCACAGAAGTCACTGAGGGGCCAGGCTTTAAAGTGTTAATCACAGTTTTATTGTATGTCTTCTATGTAGTTGTGGGTTTTTTGCCAAACATATCGTGAAAGCAACCAAAATGTCTTTCATTTTGTCTGTTCTTAATACTGAAGATAACGTTACATATCGTTTCCCATATTTTTTGTTAAATAAATTGTAATTAACATGAAATACAGTAATTCTGTGCTAAAAAAAATCCTCCTTAGAACCTTGGGCTGTGGTATCTTGATTGAATAATATTAGATATCAAAGTACATACTGGTATCTCGTAATAATTTGGAATATTTTTGAGATAAGAGGCTGTTTGCCTTTCAGAACCACACCATAACTTTAAGTGTTGTATTATCTGATAACCTGATAAAGGAAAGATGTTCTTCACAGGAGTTGGGGGTTTCATTGCATTCTGTGGAAAAGCATGCAATGATGGTTTAAGTAATATAAAAAGAATTTAATATTTTGCTGCAGACTATCATTTTGGAAAGCTTAAGGTACAAAGTAATTTACAAATTAGCTCAACCTGTTCTCTCAACACTTTTGAGTAATCATATAGTAGTGGTAAGTTGCATTCAGCTTCTCAGACAAAAGATACAGTCTGAGAAGGATCACCTTTGTCAGCAAAATGTCCTATAGTGTATATAACATGTTTTATTTGAGTCAATGTGTGAGTCCAGTAGAGATGAGGAAGTTCAGCCAGCTGCTTTTGAAAAGAACTGTCTGGTATTGTGCTATGTATAAACTGTGGATCTTAGCATATCCTGGCTAAGGCCATTGTTCTTATTTATTTCCTGTAAAAGTGTCTTTGTTTCATCTTCTGTGTATAGAAATTTTGTATAAAATATCATCTTTATTTTAGGTACTGTGCTAGGTACTCGTATCATTATCACTGGTAGTAGAATAAAAATGCCTTTATGGGAATGGAGATTAAGATGGTAATTAACTCATTTGATTTCTGAGGTCATCTATACTGTACCTCTCTTTAGATTTGCTTCTTGGTTTATTTTGTGATGGGCAAAATTAAGAAACAATGGTTTTCACCATGGAACAGCTTATATGGGCTTCTAAATGAAATGGTTACTTCCATTCATGCAACTACTTGCACTTTTTTGTGAGTTCTGGGCAGTTGATACTTACTGAGTTGATGTATGGAAAACACTATCCATGCTAAAATAGGCATGTGACACACTTCTGAAATTAAGCTTCAGCAAATAATCGCACAAAATTAGCTTCCCTTATTGACTAAAAGTTATTTAACCTGTACTTGCTTGAGATGCATATTAAGAGTTCCCCACTCCATTTTCTCAGTGGCTTACCATTGGTGGTGATCTGCATTCAATCCCCATCAGTGTTTGCTCTTATGGACTACTATAGAGGCTTTGAAATATATCCAAGTGGTTCATTTAAACCCTGGTACACATGAAGGAGCTGTGAAAACAATGCAAATACTGATTTCAAAAACACATTCATGGTTTTAAATTGACTCGTAATGCAGTGGGTAAGAAAAGCTGGATATAGTTTTCCTCGCTTAGTGTTGCTAATGATGATGATTGTAAGAGGTAAATTAAATGTAGTGCAATATTTTTAAATATACAGAATGGGAAAAGGGCAAAATAGTTGTATTTTAGCGATAAGAAGGAAAACGTAAATTCCTGTCTGGCATTAATTACAATAAACAGTCAGTCTCGAGGGGGAAATTGTAATTCTACATTCCTGATGTAATCTTTGCTTCATGCTTGACTGTAAATAGCTGAAAATAAAGAATACCACAGAAAACAAGAATATCTTGACTTGATGATATCTGAATGGGTGGCAGCTACACACATTTGCAGAAGACCTGCATAATATGATTTTGTTGGCTATTATTTTATCATGAGAATAAGCTTTAATAAAATAGTTTTGCTAAATTATCAACTTCTTCGCATTGTGTCAATATTTTTTAAACATTTCTATTGCGGTAGATTATCATTTAAATTCACCACTTAATTAAAGGAAAGATCTTGGGGAGAAAAACACAACTTGCATTAAATCAAACTACTGATTACTGGATTAATTTGGCTTTTTTGCATTCGGTTTGCATATGCATTCATTTTTATTCTACACAGTTTAGTAGTAGACAGATTCCTTTCAGAATGCTGATTCCAGTTCATTCTTTGTGTAGCTAAAGAATCTTATGAAATACTAAGGACATTTGTGGGGTTATTTTAAGACCTCTGAGCACTGCACAAATAATAATTCAATGGCAGTACTGGTGGTAGTGGCTACCACAGAGTTACTTTAGGGGAGAAAATTGTTTTCTTTTGACTGGTTCTGCCCTTCAGAAAATATTAATGAATAAAGAAATCCTTACTTCTTCCTAGCTCATTTTTATCTAATCAACTTTTCCTTGTAATTCCCCTTTCAAATTTGAAATGAATCATCTATGGAAGTTTACAAATACAGAGGAAGGATAAGTAGTGGGAGAGAATGAACTAAGTGACTTTATCACATTTGAATTGACTCAGATCAAAATATACAAAACAGGAAAGAATCCAAATTCTTCCAGGAGAGAAAGGGGGGTTTTGTGTATTTTCTGCGAGTAAAATTTCTTCTTGACTGTCAGCAAACAGTTTAGTTACTTATACTCCAGAAATCAAAAAGAACTGCTAAATACCTATTTGGAAGTGGGGGAAAGGTGGCATAGAGAGTCTAAACAAGGGTGTCTGTGTGGCTCTTAATTCTGTCTCACTTCTAGTGGAGCAAGAGCAGTGGGAGGCAGAGTGAGCTGTCTGGGGCTGCTCAGCTACTCTGGGTAAGGTGCTGTCCCCAAGGCCTCAGCAGAAACCTGCTCCATCTGCAGAAGAGGAATGTGATCAATTAATCCATCCTTGGGTCTTCTCCTTGTAATTGTTTTGCAGATTAATGCAAATGCTTCCTTAATTTTGATGTGCTCAAAAATATGAAACCAAGCCACAAAGTAAGCCATTCTGTGCTTTTTAAAAATATGCAAGTTGCTTTGTTTGAGTTACTTTTGTACTTGGGAATTTAAGCAATGCATTGGTTAATCAACAGGCAGAAAAAAAATGAATGTGTCCTGTAATAATTTAGAATTCTAACATTGGTAGAGTTGTTTCAAATTTAAGTGGGTTAACAATTTGATGTTGACTGAAAGAGTTCAGTGACCTAACAGTGAAATAATTTCTCTTGGGGTGAAGGAAAATCTGAGCCTTGTGAACAGTCATTGATCTGCACAATTGTTACTTAGTGGCTGAACATGTGACAGAATTTGGTTTGTGCTGCACTAATGTCTCTCTCCAAACACCTCTCAGCTTTGAAGGAAGGATTTCCATCTGTTATATATATTCAAAAGAATGCAATTGAAAATACACCACTACAAAAATGGGTGAGTTTTTTAAAATCAGCCACAGAATGTATTGCTTGGCCTTTCACAGCATTTTAAGCCTCTTAGGATGTTTTCTTAGATTTTTCACTCTCACTAAGAGAACACACAAGGGTGTCTCCTGGTACTGCAGATCTTGGCCTTAGCCATTTCCAAAAAGTTAAATCTCAGACCAGCAGGCACCTGACAGACTGATTTTGGAAGTATCACGGTTATTTGTAAGTACGTTCCATGTATTTATGGCCTGGAATGAAAATATTTGTTCTGAATTACAAATGAATAAGCTCAGAGGAGTGTTTTCCACCACCTGAAATACACTTGTTGGCTTTTTCCCTCTGTTGGTAAAACACAATGCATAAGGCAAATTGTGAGGGGGATTCTTTCTTTTTTAATTTTTTTTTCCACTTTATTACAATAGATCATGAATTTCTGTCAGATAACTTTATTTTAATGTGTTCTGAATGCATAATTATTGACAGAGCAATACTTCAAGTTTGATTCACTCTATTTTTCATATTTTCTGACCATAGTATATATGCTTTACAAAACTATATGTAAACATAGTATCTATGCTGTAGTACATAAAACATCTGCAATTACATGAAAGAAGGCACATAAAGATTTTAATTTTACAAATGAAATGATACACCACAGATGAGAAGGACACTGGGGTTGTTTTCAAATGCTTTCTTCTCAAGTGTTTTCTCTCAGTGCAGCTAGGGACTACCTAATAGGGGGTTAGAGTTATTGGTCTGTGCCCCCAAATGTTGAGATTGGCAACCAACTAGTTATTTTTTCAATTTTTTTTTCTTTTTGTGAAGTTGATAATTTAATTTAAAAAAATATATAAAATTTCCAGATGTGTTATGCAAATACCTGTAAAAGAGTTATTTGTTTGAACTGCTTAAGTTAGCAGCTCACTTTCACTACATGCTAGGACTCAATACTGTAATACTGCAGCTTTTCTTAACCCATCACTTAAGATGTAACTATAATAGAGATACCTTAAAAGAGTCAAAAGATAAAAATATAAAAAAGTATGCTCATGCTGTTCTCATTCCCTTTAAGGGAAAGGAGCAGTGCATATTCAGACCTACTTGTTTGCCTGGTGGTGTGGTTTTGGGGGACTTCCTCTTGCATAACTGGTTGTTAAAATTTCATTAAACACTACGAATAGCAACACGCTCATCTCTGTTTAACATCCTGCTCTCCCCAACTTTTCATGAGTGGTTCAGAGAGAGCTCATTGTTTTAAGTTGGCAAAGAAGTTGTGCCTTTTGTTTAATTTTACATTTATATTATTACAACCTGAAGCTGATGAAAAAAGCAGCAGTGCTGTCCACGCTGAATTCCAGCCTTCAGCTCCTCTCAATGTACTTAAAAAAGGTACCACTTAAAAAGGATGCAAATTGGATAGATTTTCTTCCAGCTTTTTGAAAATTTCCAATCAGATTAGAAAGATAAAGGCTCTTAACAACAACCTGACTTCAAATAAAATATGAAATATTGTCAATGAGTTGACTTTAAAAACCAAATAGTTAAAATTCACGTTTATACAGATTTATACTACACATTTAATAAAAATATAGTGTAATATTCAGTAAAATTAAATACACAAAGATTAACACTATACAAATCCTCTATAAAAGCTTTTCCCCCCTTGTAAGGCGGTTAGCAGTCTGCTTTATAACCACGGGCAATGAATAATATACCTTTGGGGTTTTGACCATTTCACTATTAAATGTATGATACAACTAAAACCTATTTCTGGATGAGATGTTTCACATGAACCACAGCATTCTGTACACCAAAATATGTTATATGGCTTTTCTGTTATTCATCACTTTCATATTCTTCTTCTTCACCTATGGGGTAGGACTGGATGTTGTTCTGGGTATACATTTTTGTTTTCACAGGACAGTTGCGATCCATGAGTATTGCCTGAAAGAAAACAGAGTGTGTTAGCATTACCCAGCTGAGTCTGGGGCTGATCCACCACACAGCCATCACATGTGCATCATGCAGGGAGGCACCTCTTCTCCCTGAAAGTAGAGCCCAAACTGATTCCAATCAGAGTAAATGGAGTCCATAGGTCTGTGTGAGGTGCAATCTTGGCCCTAAGACATCACCAGCAAATTTCTATTACCAGTGTTTCAGCCCATGTATTACTGAAATACATCTACCTGCTCCCCGGTTATAGGAATTTGCCCATCCCCTATTTAATCTCCATGTATTAAAAGCTGGATGAATGGTCAAGGGGAGCCCTACTGCCTCAAGTCAAGACTCCTGTATTGCTTTTCTCCCCACTCCTCCTCTCTGTGGAGGTCCAGAACTCCATACCTGGGCTCTGCTGAGAGAAGTGGTCCAAATACTTTGCCATGCAACCCAAGGCAAGCCAACAGTGATTATCATGGTGTGGGGCTGGTTGCAATATCATGTTCTTTGGAATTAATTTTTCATAGCAGTTGTGTAGCTTATTTCGTGCTGAATGTGATTTTGTTTTTTAATTAATTATGGAAAGAGCAGAATGTTGGGACCCTCCCGACTCTCTTCAAACCAGAAAGAAATGGCACATTAATTCATTGCCATAAGCCACTTTGGGAACAGAAGTTACTGTGCACTTAAAGATATGTTAGAGGTGTCAGACACTGGGAGGTGTTTGAGCCCAGGGGAGAGATTCTGTGCCTTCAGGAATTACCCTTTTACAAGGGAAACTCCTGTCAGTGACCAGAGTAAACTGCATATCCAGTAAGCAGCAGCAGCTTTTTTGTTTGTTTTCTTTCTGTTGCTCAGCCTTGGTCAGTGTAAAAAACCAAAACAAACTAAACCAGCGCAGTCTGCAAAGGTTATAACAAGGGATTGACTGGATCTCGAGGATTCTGCAGTCCAAATATTTATAAAACAGGTCTCTGGCCTCTCCTTTGCCACTATTTCAGCAAGATGAATTTTCCACCTCCTGTGCTCCTGCCCATGACAGTGAGCAGTGTATCCAGCAGTGCTGTCCTTACCTTGCAGAGATGTGGCACTGCTTAATAAAACCATGACTATGCAAAAGTAGTTTCATTGCACCCAAATAAACAATTAACAGCTACATTTTGCAACCCAAATCAACCTTGTTCAGAAAGACTGCTAAGGTCTGTTAGTCACAAGGTCATTTTTGGTTCAGGCCTCTCAGCCCCTAATTGGAGGGATGCATCACAACACCTTCACCTGATCTGAGACTCATCCCTAAAGACCCACTGCAGGCTGCAGGGAGTGGGGAGATGCTGATGTGGCCAAGAATGACTGTTCTTCCACACCACACAGTGGCTGCGGAGCACTGACTGCTCTATAAAATTAATCTATTGACAAGTTTATCTTGAAAAGAAGAGAAGACCTCTGGTACAGATAGAGTGACAGAAGTCATCAATGGGAAGTGTTTGGAGAAAGGATGAGGTGGAAAAAATATGATGCAAAATATACTGTAGAGGACCATGTGAAAAAAACAGGTTGAGGCACAACAAGGAATAATTTGGTCAATTGGTTAATTCAGCTCTGGCTCTTCAGGGAAAACAAAATGCGTTCTCTATACCAACTCCACTGCAGCATATGCTGTTGCAGAGGAATGTCTTGCTGGACCCTGTTTCATGATAACCAAATTTGTGACTTTGCAATCTGTAACTAATAAAAAGTTTGTCTTTATAAATCTTGGACATAAAAAGAAGGGGGAGTTCATTCCAAAGATGACATCTGAGGGTGAAATATACTGTACTGGTCCTATTTTGAGAAAGTTAGAGGCAAAGATGCAGAAATAAATTATCATTTGTTTCATGGAAAAAACCCCACAAAAAAAAAACAAACAAAACAAAGGAAACAAACCAAGTTACACTTACCATTTTCTCCTCTTTGGCAGGCGGACTTCGAAGGAAAAAGCACAGGGGAGCGAAGAGGATATCCACAATCCCTATAATGGTCATGAGCCATGGAAATCCTATGGCCTTTGCAATGGCACCACCAGCAGAGGGACCTTGTATAGACAAAAACCCTTTTCTGGAGATCCCTCAGACACAAAATCTGCAGCAGCCACTTTAAAAAATGGCAATTTTATATACAAATTTTATATACAAAACTCCTGCTTTACAAATTGATTTGAGGAATGTAAAGACATGCTTGTAATTATAACAAAACTTTCCTGGCTCCATACTCCACATTCACTGAAAAAATTAGAGATCTTCCTAAGGGCATCTGTATCATCCACTCAAGGAGGCAGGGGGTCAGTGGGGAGTTATCCCCCTCACAGAATATTAAAAGCACAGCTGTGGTGTCAGTTTAAAATGTTCCAAGGACTCTTTCCTAGTGATATCCTATTTGTGTTCAGTGCCTGACAGCTTCAAGCCTCTTACAGCTAATGAAGTGAACACAACACCACGGCAGAGAACAGGAACAGATGCCAAACACAATTCCCTCCGCTTTATTTCTTGCAGGAAATAAGAACCTGTGTTCATAAAATCTGCAAATGCCACTGGGACTCACACCTGGCATTGTAGCAGATTGCCTTGGTTTAACTGTGCTTTACAGGCAGGAAAAGGCCACTTACCTATGGCGAAGCCCATGCAAAAGGCAACATCAGCTATCGCATACACACTGCCATAGACGGACACGTGGCGCAGGTCCACGAGGTAGCCCATGATTGGCATCATGGAGGAATCCACCATTCCTGGTCATGAGGGAGGAAAACATATTTCAGGAAAATGCTGCCTTTTTGGCCTATTTTAAATGAGGCTAACTCTGTGCTAAGAAGAGATGCAAAAGCAGCTAAAAGGATGCTTAACTAAGCAGAAGATTTGTGTAAAAATGATCTGTATTATCTTTGCTTTTTGAGGTCTTTGCTGTGTCTGAGGTCATGCATGGACATGTGACGCTTCCAAAGGACAGCAGAGATGTGGGCTTAGAGCAGATCCACCACTTCCCAGGAGCTGTCTGTGCAAAGGCTCCTGTTCCTCATTACTGGCCAAGTAGATTTTGTTTAGGGGAAAGTTATTTGATAGGAACTTAGACTTTCTCTAGGCCTAAGAGATGACATTATCCTCCAATCAATCAAATTATATATGCTGCTTTTATCACGTCTTTTGAGCCACACCTTCATTGCTTGCAAGAACAGCACAGACAGCTGACAAAACTGCTGAGACACTGGGGATTTGTCATTGTGCCTGTAACTTCTTTCCTAACTACACATTCCTCATGCAAGAAGTTGCCCCAGGACATTTTTTGACCCACCAAGCACTGAAACCCAAGCCCCAGTCCCCATTCCAGCCTATCTGAAAGGCCCAGCAAAGTTCACACACATTACTTGATGCAGAGTACATGGGCTTGGGAATTCCTACTTTATGCACAAAATTTTAAAGCCTTTTGTTTCTGTGAGATGTCTATATAATTCTTTTCCATAACAAACAAGACTGTGGGTCTGAGGCAGTGCGTGGCTTCATTTCTAAGAATGATGTTTACATTCATGGGCAGTCTGAAGGATCTGTTTAGGTCAATGGGGCAATTCTGGACAGACTTAGCAATCCAACTGGTCTAAAGAAGCCTGGTTCAAACTCCTTAAGCTCTGCCCTTTAATCCTTCTCACCCTACTTACCAGTTTGGGTCACAGTTCAGACTCCACTTCTGTCCCATCAGAGTGACAACAAAACTAATCGTAACTTCATATAAAATAACTTTTACACAAAGAATACAGTGTAAGAAGTCATTGTAAATTTTCTTACCAATGGCAAATCCAACTCCAAAAGTTGGGGGTATAAGCCCATAAATGTTTTTAGCAAATGGTACCTGTAAAGGAAATTTCAGGCAGTTAATGAAGTCACACTGCACATCGTAATGAGGTTAGTTTCTTTTTCTAAGATAAATTCTCCAAGTAGTTATGGCACACTTTGTAGAGATGTGAGAGTTTGATCCTTGTTCTGAGCTGTCATTTCAGGCAAGTGTGCCATTAAACCACTGACACACTTTCTATTATCAGCAAGAATAAAGTGAGTGACAGCTCAACAAAGAATCATCCTCCTTTCAGAGCCACTTTTCTTAAAATAATTGTAGTACTGAAATTTGAAAGCACTCGAAACTCTCATCTGGAACCTATTAACTACACATTGTTTAATACCATGTCATAAAGCAGAAACTTCAGGAAAACCTCATGGGAAAAACACGTATTTGAAGACGAGCACACAAACATCCACAGGGTTTAAAAGATACATGATCTTCCACTTACACATAAAATGCTTATTCCCACGATTAGCATCCCGAGCAAGGCACAAAGCCACCTATCAAAGAAGAAACATCACTCAGAGATGGGTGATAATGAGATATTAGAGCTGATCTTGAATGTTTCAAAGTCATGTCTGAAGTGCTGAGTTAAACAAACATGTTCAAAAGAGCAATTTTGCTACTATAGAACAAACTTTAATAATTTCTATTATCAATAAACTGCCCTGGGAAACACTGGAAATGGTACACGAAGGGACTGGAAGATGATTAGTATTTTTAAATGAAGCTTACCTTCCAATTTTGTGTGCAAGTATCCCAAAAAGATTAGTTCCAATGAGATAAGAGACACTAGCTGGGAGAAAAGCAACGCCTGAAAAATATGAATGAGATGTTTTATCAGCAAGAAGTTTAGTGAAGTGTTAGAAGAAACTAATAAATCCCAGACACTGCAATTTTGATCTGAGCACATCTAATGGAGCTTTTGTGTGCAGCCCAAAGAATCAAATATCCGGTTTGTCTCATGAAATCTAAGGACAGCATCTGTGAAATGCAGGGGTGATGTGATGCCTTTGAAAAGAGTTTTTCAGTATCACCTTCAAGAACTGGAAAGGGAGAGGGGACGGAACAACAAAGAGCAAAATGTTTATTTCAAACTGCAGGGACCTTTGGAGTAGGTCAAGGAAAGCAGCTCGCCCACAGTTGCAGGGCTTATGGAGCATGTGCTCAGCATGTGCAGCAGCCCAGAACGGGCAGGGGTGGGTGAATCCCCCTGGAGGAGGGGACAGCAGGGCTGCTGCTGCTGTGGCTTTGCAAGTGACCATCGCCCTCCAAGCCTGTGCGTGCCATGAGGCTTCATGTTGCAGGCAGGTTTGTAGTGCCATGATGTGGCCCTTGGTCAAGCAGCAACTCTAGTCAACATGTATCAATGATATAAGGGTGTAAAACCTTAAAATATTCGTTTAGAAACTACTTAGACAACATACTTTTAATTTTTTAAAGAACCAGGTTTTGGGTTAAATCTAAAAAAAAATAGAATTATCTGTACTGACTTGCGATGAGGGCACCTGAGTAAATGCCTTCTGACCCTGACGGGAGGGTACCCAGACTCTCTCATCCCCCACATCCACCCACTCAGAAAACCATACTGTCAGGGCCAGCAATTTCTTGTAGCCTGGAGGTTTTCACAGCAGCAGCCATATCTGGAGTAAGTGTTTGTTGCACAGTGGCCAGAAACATCTCTGGCTTAAAAGCCAGTTTTAGTCTGTACTGGAGGATTCATCCTCTCCCTACACAAAAATGACAGGGCAGGGCCCAGCCAGAGAGGAAGTGTCAAAGGAAGAAATGCTACTGGAAACCACGGTATGCCGTTGCCTCTGCTGCCTCCAGAGCACCAGGGAGATGATGCAGGTGTGTCTGAGGGCAGGGACTGCCCTTGAGAATCCTTTTTTATGAAAAATACCCAAGAGGTAGAGGGAACAGGGCAGCTGTGCCTAATGCCAGATCCTTGTGCAGTGGGTTGAATGGGTCATGTGTCTGGAAAGAAATAACACACAGTATTTTGCTTCTGTTAAATTTTGCATCTTAAGAAGAACCAAGCTGGGAAACCTGCAAAACTAAGAAAGTCTGACAAATTAGTGCATGCCATTACAAGCCTTTCATTTGGTCTCTGTTAAATAAGTTAATTCAGCTTTAGAAAGCAGCTGGGACATTGCAGTACACAATCAAACCATTTCCTTCAGGTGTATATATGCTCCTCATCTTTCACCAGGGCAACCTGGATTTTCTCATTTCCTGCCTATCCATCTTCTTCCTATCTCTCTGATACTCATAAGAAAAAAATCAAGAGGTAATTTTTAGGACAGCAATATCCTGTGATTAAAATCCTTGTGGGTTACACTGGTGGTGCTGGGGAAATATTTTGTTTTCGCCTGTGTAACCACAGCTACTTCAGTACTGCCTGGAGCTGTCTGGTTAAACCAAGCAAAGCAAACCTTGACAGCTGTAAAAGGGAAATGGGACTGCAAAGGCTTGTTAAATAAGACTTGCAGGTTGGTGTGTAAGCTGTGGTATACTGAAGCAGAATCTTGATTTCTAAATGAGCTTTATGCACAGTAACATTAATTGGCCAGATCAAGGTTCCTTTATACCTTCTTCAGATCATGCTTCACACAACTGGATCTCCAATTGCAAAAGATAATAATTTGCTTAAAACTCTGAGGTTCAAGGTAGAATTTAAGAGGCTTAAAAACTTTAATTAATGATATCAAATCAGACAAAGTGTAATGGAGTAAATTACTTGTATCATTAAGGTGTAAAATTACTCTTAATTTAAAATTGATATTTTCCCTCTAGGAACCTCTGTTCAATGAAGAGATTTATAAATCTCATTTCTACTGCACTAGTAATATGTAACGCTGGTGAGGGAGGTAGATAAGCAATATTTATTTTTCCTTTGTGAGGTCCAAAATATCAAAGTTTGCATATTCATTTTCAGTCTAGAAGTCACTACTGTTTTCAACAGTACAGCAGCACATTAAGAACTGCACCCATGGCCACCCTAGATCTCAACTGCATTACTAAGAACTAAGCTTTGTGCTTTCTCTATGGTGTAGGGACACCTACATTAACACAGAGCAGGGATATCAGTCAGATTCTGGCTGAACATCATTTACACGAAGGATTTTTCTTTTTCTGTCAAATGCCATGTGTTGATATTAAAAAATACCCTCATGAAACATCACAGCACCGAAGACATTAAATTTATCAAATAGATATATAAAGGCTGGGCATCCCCCAATTAAGAATATTCACATCAACCTCTCAGACACGGTTTGGCATTTGCTGGAATTTAGTCCATTTTCTGGTGTTTTCTTTCCCCCTCCTGTTCACCTCAAAATGAGAGTAACTGCCCCAGCTTTAGTCTCTAGTTTAACTTGATATATAGGGCACGTTCCCTGCTTGCCCATGGACACTGGTTTCCCCAGCCTGTCCCTGTTACAGGTTATAAGGAGATCCAAATTAAGTCCCTCCCACTGCTTTCTGTTGAAAGGAATAAGTAAGTAACCTCGAGAAGGACATCAAATCTATCAAATTCAAGGGAAAATGCTCCTTGTGGCTACATTTTAAGTAAAGTGCATCCTTCTCCCACGTATTAACAGGAGCACCCAGAAAGAAGTGTGTGATGTAAAAGCTAAAAAAGTATAAAAGCTAATCATAATTAGCAGAACTGTAAAAGGCTTATGCTTACTTATTATGTTGTTCCCAGGCACTCTACATTCTAGAAAGCTTTCAGAAAAGGCGAAAGTAAATAACAGAAGTATAAGTTATCATTAAGTTGCCTTTCTTCAATTACAGTTTCATTTGGGGCATTTAACATGGCACGAGCATGGTTTGCACCCAACACAGAGCACCTGCTGCAGGTTTCCGTGGCTGCCTCTCCTGGCAATTCAAACTAGGAACTGTGGATGGATTCCCTCTAGGAAAAAAAAAAACCCAAACAAATTGTTTTGGCTCTGTGGCTCCAGAGGTATCTTCAGCTGCCTCAGCCAACTCTCACTGCCAGATGTGCTTCTGGAATCTGCAAAAGAGCTGGATCAGCCACAATGCCATGGCTGCCTACAACTATTTCTCCTTTAGTTGTGAGTATCCCTTACTGGAGCCTCTATTGCAATAACATCAATTCCATACCTGTTTTTCTTACCGACCAATGTTTGTAATTGTGCAGGTATAACACTGACAGTAAAAAGATTGCAAAAAAAAAAAATACCCTCCTGAAGCATATAATCATTAACAGGAACAGAACTGAGACAATCATTAGACAAAATACAGAGATGCAAATAATATTCTGTACTTTACCAAGCTGCCATTTTTTTGAGCACATGGTCTCCATCATCCAGATGGGTAATGCTGGTTCAAGCATAGCAATAGCCATGTTTGCAAAGCAGATTGATCCTTAGAGAAAGCAGGGAAGGAGAAAAAATAGTAGTAATTATTTATTTTGACTATGAACAAAAAGCTGTGCAATGAATATACATTTTTGCATAAAACATCACATTTTTATAGACCTACTTGTCAAGCATCACATGCTGATTAACATTAAGTAGAACACAATGTAAAAATCACTGAAGACCTAACTTTTTATATATTTCTCCTCCTAGAAATTCTACAATAAAGGTTAAGCTATTTCATAATGTGAAAGTTTGCAGTGAGCTTGATGACATTTAGAAAGTTCATGAGGTCTGACTGTCGTACAAATGATTAGCTGAAACTACAATCTTTTGGTCTTTACCTCGTCTCCTGGGGCAATACCAGAGCCCTGTTGTGTAAGAAGCACAGGCTCTGACCCTGTGCCTCTGTCATCTGAGAGATGATGCTTCTACCACATGATGGGATGTGGAGGTCTCGATCCTAAAAATACTGAGACAACCACAGAGATGTCTGTCCCCTAAAAATGGGAATTTTCTATCAAGATCCTGTAGCCAGCAGCCAGTAAGGCCATGCAGCAAAGCATGGTTTTGGCTGAGCTTGCCCAGCCCTATGAATTTCAAATGCTTACAGATCTCTTTTGAATTTCTAGACCTTTAGTAACCCAAACACAAAGGATAACAAGTGGTGGAAGTGCTGATTCAGTCTTGCCTGCCAGCTCAGCTCTGCCCTATGCCACTGCCTGCAGATCCAGGCTCCAGTGGGCTTGTGTCATGTTTGTCCATCCTCAGTGGTGCACTCAGCTTTAGTGCAGGGATTATGAAACCCCACAGTATTTCTCTGGATTCAAGATGCCTTTCACACTTCCTCAAAAGACCCTGAGGCAGCCAAAGCTTAATGCAGGGCAACAGGACATGTCCCCTCTGCTAATCCCTTACAAAATGGTTTTAGGAAGTCACTGCTAGAAGTGACAACTTGAAATTTATGTTCCCATTTTTCTTCCTAATATTTGCAATCATTTACAATCTAAATTTTACCTTTTTCTCTAAATACTAAAAATCAAAACACAAAAGACTGAATTTGTCTGAGGTCAGAGTAACATTATTTCTCTTGGAACAAGCTCTTCACCATAAGGTTCAAAACAAAATGAGCACTGATGTCATTCTTTGCTCAAACCTGTCAGAATATATTAGACTGTGTATCCACAATTCCTAAAATGAACTTGCTGGCTCACTCCCTTCCCAGGGCAAGGAGCAACAGTTCAGCACTGCTTTGCCCTAAAGAAAAGCCAACCTTTCCACTCGGGTGCAAGCTCCCAGTAGCATGTCTGTGAGGAGAGCCCCAGTTAAACACCTTGGGGCTGTCCTCTTCAGAGGCAAAATCAGCCATGCTCAAGCAGCTTCCTTGATGCTAGAAAAACAATTCAGGCTCCACAGAGTGCAGTCAGAGGAAGCAGGACCATTTTGACAAAGGTGGCTTAAATAGCAAAGGTCTTATATTACCCTTAAAAAACTTCACAAAGAAATGAGAAACAGGTATGCTTGCACATGTTTGTGGCATCTACTTCTCCTTAGGTCAGGAGGCATCACCAGAGCTTACCAAAATACTCAGATGAGAAAAGAGAGCACCTGAGCTGGTACTCTGCAAAGTCATGGCAAAGTCCAATAAAGAGCATATTAACTTAGCAAAACGTCCCCAAAAGAAAATAAATTATTTTTTTCCCTCCATTTTCTGTGGATCTGACCTCTCTTTAAAAAGCCATGTGTCAAGGACATAAATCCTACATTTTTATTTCTTTGTATTACGTAAAATGTCCTGCACTGGCCAGAAAATTGCATCCTCTCGGCTGAATCCCACCTCTGCAGCAAAGAACCCACTCAGCTTTTGGCAGAGTGCCACAGACATCACTGGTATTTTTCTGTGAAAGAGCAGGTACCCAGTGAAAAGCTGTCACACACATCCTGAAGAACACGTGCCCATGGTGATATCTGTCTCTGAATCTGATCATTTAAACTAACTTGTCTGTCCACACAACTTTGTCAGCCAGTAGCACCGAACTTCTCTCTAATCCTTGTCAGTGAGGTCTGACTGTAAGAATGCCACTGACTTCATTCAGTGAGCTCCTCCTGGCTGTGACAAAACATGTCAGTCATATTTCTTTTGCCTGGGTCAGTGAGTACTGATGGCACGAGTTTCCAAGCATCACCTTTGACACAAGGACAGCTTGTGCTGAGGAGTAATATTGTGCAATTGCTATGCTGATCAGCCAAATTGGTCAGAAAGTGCTTGTACATTGAGAATGCAAACAATTATGACTCCAGTGGATGAGACACATTCATGAGATTTAGTCTGAATCCATACCACGAAATTAGTGTACCTAAAACCAGATTGGAAGAAACACTGAAAGTGTTAACCCATTTGCAGCATGCCTAAATGTCCCTGGCTTTTACTGGTAGTCAACAAATCAGCTCACTAGCGATGCAGGCAGTTTTTTAATGAGGTAGTTAATTGCCTTAAAAGCCATTCAAAACGTCTAATCTCAATGAGCAGTACAAACCTTCTCCTCTCTAGTCACTGTATCTGAACACTGTACACATTGTGGGACACCTACACTGACAGCATTCCTGTGAAGCAGCAAACATCATCATGGCTTAGATTTGGGGAAATGTGACATGGTGCCTTGACTGATTGCCCCAAGGGGTCAGAGCATGGAGCTGCCATCCCAACCAATCTCTTACCCACCCTTCCCTGTTAGCATCAGGATCAGAAATTCCCATCCTAGAAAATAAAGCAAAAAACCCCACCCCACTCCTAGGTAAGGGAGAGCAAATGAAATTTTCAGACACTTTTTCACGTAAATAAAGCAGTGATTTCAGAGCTGAAGCAATTCACATTTAAGCAGTGGATTCCTGGTGCAGCAAGAAAGCTGCTTTAGGACTCATGTGCACTCATAAGCCAGACAGGCTGAAGTTAGAGGTGGTATTTGGCATTCAGCTCTGACAAAAACAAATTTGGTCTGCAAGGGAAACAAAGCAGGAGAAGAAACTGAGGTTAGAGAACATCAACATGATCTGTACTGTCAAAGTTCTGGGAAGCAGAGACCTGGGTGCTGTACTTAGTTCCTCACATGGGTTATTGGTAGGGTTGTCATTCCCTGGGCACTGATGCCTGGTGAGAGCAGGAAGGATCAGAACAGAGAAAGTCTCTATGTTTCTACCCATCTGTACATCCTTCCTTTCCCTCCTACTGTTGTGTTCAGCTGCACAGGATCAAAGATGGGAAGGGGAACCAGGAGGCACTGTGCTGGCACATGTAGGAAAGCAGGAGGCAAAAAGAACCAGGGCAGAAAAGGTGTCCCTGACACACAATCCTGAGTCTAGGCTACTTATTTTTCTTCCCCACTTCAGGGCTCTGAGACTGCTCAGAGTCTGAAACATTGCTGAAAAAGCGGCAGAGGAGAGCAGCAGAAATTAAATGCCATGCACTGTGTTAAAATTAGGAACAAAGTCCATCCATGCTCTTGGCAGACATGGGATGTAGTCAAAAGAGTAGGATACATGGTCTTGAAGCAGAGCAGGATCCAGGACCTAAAGAGTTAGCTCTTTGACAAGGAAATATAGCTAGTATAGTTTAGTTAAAAAGACATTTAACATTTAGACAGGCCTGAGGCACAAGGAATTGTCCAAAGGATAGGGA
>JAOXXN010000082.1:29491283-29538153 GCA_026770055.1 Myrmophylax atrothorax | reverse complement strand
GGGGAGCTCCCCAACGTTGCACCAATAAATACCTTGCTGTTTATTGACTAAAACTATGTCTCTAAACAGTCTTATTTTGCCTTTTTGGGCATCAGTCTTGGTACCTTTTCTTTTCCTTGGCCAAGACTGAGCTTAGCAGCTAAAACTTAGTCAAACAAAGTACCCATTGTCATGTTTTATGGAGTAAACCAAGTTCTGCCACAGACTAAACCTTGGCATGGACTGCATGTAACTGGGGAATTTTGGATGAACCTCACCTTGCTTTGGCCACTGTAAGAGGCAAGTTACAAATTAAAACAATGACAGGTTTTATCTCTTATGAAAAGTATTGTCTTTGCTGCTTTTTTCCTCTCAAATACTTTTATTCCACGGAAAGGTCTTTCAGTGCTCCAAGAATTTCTCAAACAAAATATTTGTATAACTTTAGTTACAGCTCGACCGTGTGTCTAGTCACAGAGTTAAGGTTATAATAATTCCCTAAGTTGAACAAGACACAGAGAACCCAAGAAATGCCTGGAAAAATTGCATTGTTGGACAAGCAAGTTAGGACTAAGAGAAAAAAACCCAGACCAAACCTGTGAAAACAATTATCTGCTTCCAGGTATTTTATCAACATTAGAAAGGGCCAGGATTAATTACAGACTTTAGAATAAACATTCAACAAAATGCAATGCAAAAAGACAAACTTCCCTTGAGACAGAAAAGACTCACTAGACAAATGAAACATGTAATACCAAACGCCATTCACCATTGAACCCAGACCTTTTCTGAAATGCAATCCATGCTCAAGAGACTAAACTCACTCCCTCTTCAAACAGAAACAAAGTTCAGTGTTATTCCCTATGCCTGCCTGTGATGTGCTGGCCATCCCTCCCTCTGAAAGCCTAGTCCTTGCCACTTGCCTCATAGAAAGTTTCCTGGCCACATCTCATTGACTCAGCAAGCACCTGCAAGTCATTAGTGTCCTCTGAGCTGGAAAGACACATTTATTTCAAAATTTCTGCCTGTTTTGTTTCTAGTGGTATATTCATCCTGTATTACCAGCTGATGCTCTGAGCTTTATGTAAAGGAAACCAGTAAATGACAATACTATTAAAGCAGCTCAGCCCAAGGCACCCCAGGAAGCCAAGAGCAGCACCAATGAGTGGTTTAAAGAGAAAACAAGGGATCTTGTACCTGCTGCAATAATGATATATGGGTCCTTCAAAAGTGTCAGTAATGGTGTCCCCTTCTGACTCTGTGAAACAAAAGCTTGGGATTAGGAAAGGCAAAGTGTCACCCATTGCCTACAGTGTTTTACCTGAATACTTACTTCTGCCTGTGTTCTGGATGGCTGCAGAACAAGCAACTGAACAGCTGTGAAAAGAAATCAATAGTGTAATGTTCCTCCAAGGAGAGGGAGGGATGGTGGGATTATCAAAGGGATACATGGTGGTACTGACTGTATCCACTGACCTCCATCTAACAGAGCCAGTGCTGCCAGAACCAGGAAAGGAGAACTCTTCCCCACAAATTCATACATGACACTCCCAAAAGGTGGGCCGACTGTCAGGGAAAAAGAAAGCACATAGTTGGGAAGCCGAACCTTTGACTCTGAACAAACATCCCCTGCAAACATTTGGGCATTCTGCTATTGGCACACAGAGACAAAAATATTCAGGTTAAAAATCCCCACAAAGCTTATTGATCATGACAATTACCATATTCCTCACTCCCCAAAATACTCTGTTATGTTAACAGAACTCAAGCATCTCATAGATTGTTGCTTGACATATGCATTTGCATAAGGAATGGGCTGCTGTGGAAAAAGCTGTTCTTAACATGCACCACCACTCTCATCTGGAGACTACATGGTAGCATTACACTCAGTGAGACTCCTGCTGCTTTCAGAGCAGTACATGCTTTGGGATGGCCGGGGAGTGGTTTCTCTTGCCAGCAGAGCCTCCAGCTCACTGACCTAACACTCCCATAGCAAGGCCTCCCAGTGCAATTCCCATTGCGTTGCCTCTCTCTTCATCATCCGTGTATACAGTGGCGAGCAAACCCATCCCTACAATTTAAAAGAAAAAAACCACAAAATTAGGCATCTGTGTACTACAGTTTATGGTCATCATTTGCCACACCTGCTAAACATTATACAGAAATGACAGAAAGTATTTCTGTATATATAATATATAAATAAAACATAAATATTGATAATCTCTCCTCATATAATTAACTTTGAGGCAAAAAGGGGTTTGGCAATGTGCATGGTCTCCAAGACCATGTTACATTGTGCAGTACAAGTCAGGTAATTTAATAATGCCCTTATTTGCTAGATTCTTTGTCCCTGTCTTTGTCACAGAGCTTTTAGATGATGCTTTTCAAGTAGCAGAAACAAAGCTTTGGGCAAGTACTCACCATTATTTATTTATACTCCAGGTGCATGACACAAAGGTCTGGTGACCACTCATCTGAAATTGTGGTCAGTGCTACCTGTGCTCTGGGCATGAGGTTTTATACAGAGCTGATTACTTTGTAAATGAGTATTTCAAGTTCAGCATCCAAAATTAAAGGATTCTCTTGACCTTTATTTTCAAATGCCTCATTTTGCATTTGATTGGGAACCTTCATTTCAAAAAAGGGAACATGAAACCTAATTCATTTGTGTTTTTGTGAAGCATTCAGACACTATAGATGTAAATGCTGCAGGAGAGTCCTCATAGAAATTAATAATTATGTTTTCATACATTGTGAGGGACAACTACAGGACATTCAATTTAAAACCAGAGGAGAACACCAATGTGAGATGCGATAACAGTCTTGCAATATGAAAGAGGGCCAGAAAGAAAAAGGAAAGAACCCATTCTCCATGTTCTCTAAAGTATGGGAAGCAGAAATAAGTTCACATGACAGCAAGGAGCCTTCAGATGAGACATTAGAAAAAACCTTCCTGACTGTAAAGGTACTTAAGCACAAAGGTAGATGCTGAGGGCATTTCTAGAGGCTTCTGAGATCATGCCTGTCAAGTGTGCATGAGGAATGACAGATGCTAAGCTTATTCTGCCTTCAGGAAGGGGTGGACTAGATGGTCTTTTGACCTTTTCTGCTCTGTTTTCTAGGTAGCCTGAGAAAAAAAAAAGTCCTGTACTCATTTAAGAGCCCATACCTCAAGGTGAACACTTGCACAAGAGCTTAGGTAAAGCTGAACAATAATTTTGATTCTGACATGTCTTCCCTTTGGAAAGCTTAACTTGTAACCTTATCTGTTGTCAGACAGAAGATGGATTTTCTTGTTTACTCTTACTGCCTGTCTTTGCCTTCCCCATCCCTGGCTCCTCATATAAGCCCCTGCCTTCTCTTTCAGCCACTTCCCCCTCTTCCCACTACTCATCCAGTTTTCAATCTCTCTGCTTAACTAGTGCTTGTTGTGCAGCTTCAAGCCCATCTTAAGCATAAAGTGCCCTTTGCTCCCAGGTGGAATGCTCAGTCTGGAGTGTTACACCACCCCAGCTGCCCCAAGCAGCATTGTCCAGACGTGGGCTGGAGCAAAATCCCTGCAAAAGGAACCCAGAAGGAATGCAGGCACCAAATTCTTGTTCAGCTTCCACGGAGTTTTTGGGAACCCTGGATATAGGCCAGTCCAATTTGGAAGGGGGGATTTTCCTGAGTAAGCCATAAGACACATTAACTCAACATTATAATTCACCTCCTTTCCCAAACCAAATTTCTATTTCTACTGCCATCACAGGGAATTTTTCCAAGACTGAGATATTCAACATGAAAAAAACATACTCTCTCCAGTCAGTCTCAAAAATGGGTAAGTAATGTGGGCTAAACCCCCATATTCCATTTCACCTACTCATTTAAAAATTAAAAGCTTGTATTGGAAATGTGTTCCAGGTAAACTGAGTCCAAACTGGCAGCCAGCATGCTAAGTCCTTGAAAACAAGGTTTTATAACAGAAATTTCAGTAACACACAGAGCTGCTATTCCAGCTGCAGTAAGTACCAACATAAGTTCCCAATGACCTTTAAAATGGCTAAAAATTAATTTAAAATGTTGAAGAAACAGGTGCAGAAATCCCAGGGAGAGCGCAGTTCATTTAGAGCTCTACCTTGCTGCAACCCAAATACCAAGGAAATCTGAAAAAACATTTGCTTTTGAGCTACTTGATATGAAATGGACAGAAAAATACATGAAATTGGCTTAAATATTTTTGTAATAATTATTGAAAGCACAGCCAAAATATAATTCAGAAAATGACTGAATCATCTGCGTTTTACTCTATGAACTCTTCTCTTACCTGCCACTGAAGAACAGGAGGAACCCACTCCTTGAAGGGACCTGGCAATAAACAGTAAGGCATAGCTTCCAGAGAAGGCAAACACTACAGAGAAAAGAAAAATAGAGGTAAATTTTTTAAATTAGGTTAACTCTAACTAGGTTAAAAAGTTAGATTTTTTTGAAACTGTCACAAAAACTTCCTACAATTTAGTCAAGTGTTTACAGTGACTTGTGCCACTTCCAATACTAACTGCATTATTTTCTCTTATTGCATTTTGGTGTGTCAGTGTTGAATTGCTCTCAGGTGTCTAAGCCACAGGTAACACAGAATGCAAGCCTGAAGGAGTTTTAACTAATTACTTAGGATTTGATTACATCCTGCTCTGATTCAGCTGCACACAGAAGGAGTAATAAGGCTTTTCTTTCCAGCCTTCCTTCTCCACCCTGCTTCCTTTAAGGCTGCCCAGTCTGGAGCTCCAGGCACTCAGGGAAGGCAGGATGTAACACACACACACACCCCCCTCAATGCACTGGTGTTTCCTCCACTGAGTGAGTGGGTGGTGAGAGGTTTTCCCCTGGTGCTGCCAGCCCCACACCAGATGTTTGCTGCACAGCTGGCTGAAGGTGCAGGGGAGCCAGATCCACCCATCCAAGGGCTGTACCAAGTTTCTGGTTCTCCCAAAAGCAGATAACCAGAGAAACTGCAGCAGAGGAAGTGCCACTCTTTTTTTCCCTAAGAGATTTAACCCCAGGCTTTGCTCTCAGCCGCTGCCCTTTGGGACAGAGCCCCTGGATGTTGCTCAATTCCCCACCCAGAGCACTGGAAAGTAGGAGTGTCTCAGAAACCCAGCCATATTTGGGTTATAGAGCCCATGTCATGGTCAGTGCCATTAAATCTACAGTGAGTTTTTAAAGTTTTTTTGCCACTCCCATCTGTTAGCCACCTATGGAATTTTGCCAGACAGGTTACAGCTGCAGGAAGATGTTATGCACCAACTAAACACAAGATCCATGTGCACTTTTCCCACCTGCCCTGTGGGATTGTGCCCCTTGGGCTTTTCAACAAGTCTTAAAAAATTTCTGCTATATGGACAGAGAAAAATCAAGAAAAATAAAGGAAGAAAGGATGTCAGCTGATCAGCAGTTCTGTTCTCTGCCATGAATTAGGCTCACTAGTCTTATCTACATCCCAACCAAAATTTACCTAACAATGCAGAGATGTAAGTGATGTTAAGATCAGGTCACCTCCTCCAGCTCTTCAGTCTCCTTGATGATACAGTTTTAAGATCTTAGAATGGTTAGGCTTGGAAGGGATCTCCTAGTTCCACCCTCCTGCCATGGGCAGATACACCTTCCATTAGAGCTGGTTGCTCAGAGCCCCATCAAACCACTCCTTGGACACTTCCAGGGCTGGGACATCCAAAACTTCTCTGGGCAATCTGTCATTATTCCTTCTCTTATGTACACCAGACGTGGAAAACTGTTCCCTTCCTCTTTTTTGTCATGGACTCTAACATATCTTAGATGATCTGCCTTCTGAGGCAAAACTGATTCTTTCACCATTCCTCACAGGCTTCTAATGATTCTAATGTTCTCTGTACTCTTTCTGTCTGGGCCACAGCTTTAAATGCCAGGCCAAAACCAAACACAGAATAGCAGCTGAAGCCTTATCAATGCCATTAGAGCAGACAAATTATCTCAGCTGACTTGCAGCCTGTGCTCCTGTTTGCACATCCCACAGTGATGTTTAGCAACGCCGTGGTGCTGTTGACTCATTTGCTCCTCATGAGCCACTGCAGCCTCACGATCTTTTTGATAAGCCCCCACAATATCTAGATGTCAAAGACCTTGCAAGTCAGCCCTCTCATGGCTGACAGCCCTCTCATGGCAGACAGCCATTGCTGTCTCTTTAAAACTGTCCCTTAAAACCATTCCAGATGACAAGAACCTGAAAGATTCAGCTAAGGAAGAAACCCATCCAGGTAGGATGGAAGGTCATGATTCCGTAGAGCACGGTCATAGGAGTGTACTTGTTTAATCTCATCAGTACCACCATGCACATAGAGCAGACACCCTTATATTTTCCTTGGAAATCAGTCCCTATACATCAACAAGAATTCCTAGTGACAATTATTATGGATTACTTATCTAAAAGTTGTGTCTGGGCCAGACTGAGTAGGATGTGGACACTTACTGATTGTCGACACAAACATGATGCAGAAGCCAGCAAACAGTGGAATCTGGTAGCCTATTCTGGAAAACAAAATGAATATTTCACATTTCTGAGGTTGTCCCACAGAGGTTTTGAGTTAGACTTACTCACATGAGTTCACACACGTCAAAAACCCAACCTGTAGTTCCTCGGTAGGTTTTGAACTATTTATTGTGGAACACATGATCATATTTGTGCATGTTACAAATGTCTTTTCATCTGGCACAGCAGACTTTGTATCTGAAATCCCCGGAAAAAAATCCTTCTCATTAGAATCTGATTGCTCTGTTCTTGTTCTGCCTTAATTGTTCCCAATAAAAGCCCTCTGGGTCTCCACGAGGTTGCCAAAGATATGCCAAGGGAAGATTTGTCTGAGCATGCTGAACTTTGAAATATCCCAGTCATGTTTCAATACTCATCTGTTTCCATCCTCATGAGACAATGACCATAATGACACACAGTCGATCCAATGGCTTTTTTACTGGAAGAATTTGTCATCAGCTTTTCTGGGAGGTCTGCCTCAGCCAGGAGCACTGGAAGGGTCCCAAAGAGCCTGACAATAATATTTTTGCTTTCCATGGGTTTAGGAGTAAAAATGAAGCTGATCAAAGCTGTCTTCATCAGCTCACTTCTTCATTAGGACTCTAAACAGCCTGTAGAAATGCCTGGTTGCTCTAAGTATTTTCACATTTCCAGGAAGTAAAGAATTTTCTGGCTGAAAAGTAAATGCCTTTTTTTTTTTTTGGCAGCTAAAACTGAAACTTCTACAAAAAAAAATCACAACATATTATTTTTCACACCATTAAAAATCTATCCTAGAGTCAAAACCCAGTTAGCTTTGAAGACAGCCTGTATATTCTTTCAACACACTTTTTTCACATCTTTTTCTGTAGGATTGTGCATCTCAAACGTATTTGACAAGACATTATTTAATGGCTAAATTCTTCAACAGTGGATGACGCTTTTCAAATGAGTACTTTCAAAGCATTTCAACTTGCAATGATTTGACAGTATTGGGCATTTCTACTGGCAGCATTGGCTGAAGTGGGTCAATCAAAGAATGGAAGAGTCTATAATGGCCCTTTTAATAATAGCAGTCATGACATAGACAAACCAAAAATAATTATTCTGAGCTTTGGAGTTTTTTTAATATTTTTTATATAATTAAGGGCTTTGAATAATGGGAAACTCTCTGAAGTGCAGGGTTCAATGTTCACTGTTTGTCTTATTGCAACATTTCCTTGAGTTTTGTGAATGGAAGGATTCTAGCAAGCACATTCCTACATGCCAAAGAAAACTCGAATGAAGAACAATTTGGCCTTAAATATCATCACTACATTAAAATATGACAAAGACATAGTGCACTGATTCTTCCTGTTGAGATTTGTAAGTAGTACTGCAACTATCCAGCAGAGACTACTTTACTTACTCATGTGGTACTTAACTCGGCTTAACTGGACTGGTACCTCCAAATTAAATCCTCATCAAAAAATTTCTTTATGATAATAATTTCAATCTCTCAGCACCATGGCATATGGCATATAAGAGAACAAAGCTACCTCTTTTGTCTGTTTTATTTAAAGTGAATTATTTTTCTAAGCCTTCTCTTGCTGTGTGTAGTAGTTATCACACAATGGGATATTTGTCTCAACTGGTGTTCCTATGTACATGAGGAAATAAAAATTTGTCACCAACTTCTTGCCTGTCTCAGAGCTGAAGTGAGCACTTACCTTCCCAGGTGGAACAGGCCACAGAGACTTTGATCATAATTGCTTTGATTCTGAGGTTTTCAATTTAAAAAAGCACAGATAGGAGAATAGACTAAAAATCCCAGACCTTGCAGGTATGGATAGTGCTGATGGTTAGTGTTATCTTTCTTTGTAGTATGAAAGCAGAAGGTGAACGTCCTTCTGCCTTCTCCCATCACAAAGTAAAGTAGGATTTTGTCTGTCAAGGCCATTCCAGAGGTATCTAGGATGGACACTGTGGGGGAGCAGTCTGCTTTCAGTATAGAAATCAAGCAATTCTTAGACTGGTCACAGCTCCTATGAGACAGCAATTTGTTTCTGCTGCAAGTACACTGAATTAAAATTCAGGTGTTTGCATGATGTGAAATTTCATCCAAATTAGCTCCCACATTCACGTTTTCATCACTAAATCAGAGACATGAGCTGTGAGGTCTTCCATAAACAAGTTAGACACCAAGAATTGCTATCTCAGTAGTTCTAAAGGATACTCCATCAATACAGAGGAGATTTCAACTCTTTCAACAGGCTTCCTACTCTTGGGAAGTTTCTAGTTGTTGAAGGCAGTAAGAAAACAGGTATTTTGGAGGTCACTTTTACTGCTCAGTGAAATACTCTTCAAGCATTGCTGTTAATTTTTGCAGAAATTACTCTTCCTTTACCTTGGACAAAAACAGTTTCATGGCAAGATGTGAAGCGATACAGAACAGAGGGTGATAAGGGCAGAACTGGAGCAGAACTCACTCCTACTCTTGCTACTCAGCACACTGCGATGCTTTTACCAAGGTTTTACAAGTACCTTTTCCTCCACACAAAAAATAAATGATTTCAGAACTAAACTCCATGTGGGAACAGAGCAATTTCAGACAAAGTCTGCATTGCCAGCGATCCACCACACAACATGATGCAAAGGTTTACAGGTCAGCACTGGGCATGCATTTGTGGTGGGTTAAACAAGTCATTATAATCCTCCGGAATGATAAAATTGCCTGGAGCTTCACCCACAATGTGGAGATGCACAATACTGGTGTGCTACCCCTGCATGGGGTTGCTGAACCTCTGGATATCACGGTTCCTCTTGCTCAGGGACAGTCTTACCCACATCCAGCTGAGATTTAGTTAGTTACCAGCTGAGATTTAGTTAGTTATGCAGGTTGTCCTTTCCTGCATAATCTTAACAAACTCTGCCTCTTAGAAAACCCTGCCTGCACCTGAGATAGCAGCAATAATAAGTTTGGTTTGTTCTATCACAAATGTCTAATCTTCAGCTGCATTCATTGAGCTCTACAGATATTAGAGAGCACAGATCAGGATTTTTTGCTGAACAATTACACTATATAACATAAATAAACAAAAAAAAAAAAGGAGAGGCACCACCTGTAATAGCCAATCAGTCAACGATTCTGTCTCTTGGTCCTGGGCCATTCATGTTCTTGCCATGTGAAACTTGTGAATATGCAGACTCTCCTTCTGGGACACAACATGGTATACTCCCTCCCAGTTATCCCTACATTTTGTTCCCCTGCATGTGTTCAACAGAAAAGAATATTACAGCCTGTCTTCTCTCTTCTTTTTTATTGTTATCATGCCCAAGCATGTAATTTTCTTGGCCACTCCTTTCAAAGCCCTCCAAGCGATTCTGAAGGAGAGTCCAGCATGTTTCACCAAAGTTACCTGCAGCTGAAACTGCTTCTTGTAAGTATTTCTGACCCCTGAAAAACTCTGAGTCATTAGTCGAAGGAGGGAAAGGAAAGGCTGCCACTGATGAAGAATGCCCAAGTAAACTCCATTTCAGGCCAACATCTGCCCCAGATTTAAGGACCCTTAGAAAGTCATTTATACCTATTAACAAGATTACCCTACAGTAAGACAACAGATTGGTGGTTCTGTGTAACAGTAAAATAAAGGTTGCACTGACCATGTTGGCAGCTGTGGATTATTAGAGCCTAATTATCCATTATAGTGCTGCAAATCCACTGATTCCAACTTTGTTGTCACACAGCTCCGTGGGTAGCACTGTGAGCTGCCCTTGCTAGGTCTGTCCTGGCTGGCACTCTGGCTGTCTTCTTCACTGGCAGTGAAGGCTGGGGAGGATTTATGGCATGAAGAATATGTTCCTTGAGGTTATGAACCAATGAACTACTAAACATGCGTGAAGGTAAGGAAGAATATGTAGGGTCAGCAGGGACAGGGTGTGTGGTTTGTGCTCTCCCCAATTCCATGGTCCCTGCTGGAGCACAGGGCAGGCAGAGGGATCAATCCCCTCTAAAACCTAAAAGCAAATCTTACATAGGAACTGAACTGTAAGCAGGTAGTTACAAATGCTGTTTATTTCTCTGCCTCATTCTTTGCACGTATCTTGGTCATGAACATCTTGTGATTCTAGTCCCTCTTTCTCATGCAAAGAAGTTCAAAGCTGTAGTCAAGCTGGTGTAAAAATAATGATTAAATATCTATTAATTTTTAATGATTTTTAGGCCAATATGGATAAGCACAAGGTTACAACTGCACATCTTTTCAGACTGATACAAAAGGGAGAGAGAGACATGGCAGCAGAGACATTCATTGGCTCTAGTGGATTGAGGCATTAGCACAGCTGGGCTCAGAGCCTTGTACACAGAGCTTGGTAAGCATGGGAAAAAGCAATGGGGTAAACTGTAGAATCACAGAATGTCTTGGGTCAGAAGTGTTTAGAAGTGTTCACCAAATGTATTTCACTAATATATTCCTTCAGATAAAGTGAGAGGGCTGGTAAGCCAGGCCCAAAAGAGAATTAGGAATACTTTATTAGAAATACTAGTCTGGACTAAAACACCAATATAAAATCCTGACTGGTAGAGTATCAGAAGTAACATACCTGTTTGTCAGTGGCCCTATGAAGGGGTTAGTCAGGAGCTGCACTGTTGCTTTTGAAGCAAACAAGAGACCAACCCGAACATTTTCATTCAGCAGCTCCTTATCATCCCTGGGGCAGTCAGACGGGGAAGGAGTCACATTTACTATCATTTGTTCTGTCTGAGTATGATGCAACTCTCTGGGTCCTGTCTTATCAGATTCATTTCCAGTAACCATCGTTGTATTGTCATAGTAGGAGAAGATGCTCTGAAAATTGTCCATCGTTTCTGAGAGTAGGTTAGGCTTAGTAGTCTGGATTTCTGTGGCATTTTTCTCATGTTCGATGCTGTAAAGGTAACTGGGAATTATTGGCACTGGAAAAACAAATAAAACACATTGGCATCTTACTGTCAGGTTATTTGTAAATAGAATCACCAAATTTTCTTGCTTACTTTGTCATTGATTAAGAAATACGAGGCTTTTCTACAGATCACATTAGAACTGAAAGAAGTTTGCTCAAGGGAAAAAACCACATTCATAACTCAGAAGTGCAATTTAAACCAAAAAGTTCTATGACATTAGTCTTTTTTCCCCCCGGTTTTCATAAATTTTCTGTACAGACATCATTAAGCAAAATGGAAGTATCCAAACCCATATTTGAAGTCTCTGTTGCACATGACTGCAAAAATCCTTTTATTAGGTTGTGAAAACATGAATGATGAGAAGAGCATTGGAAATCTTATTAAACAAAAATATTAAAAATGAACCACAAAAATACTGATAAGTAACAGCCAGAAGAAGGAAAAATAACACTCCTATATTAAATAATCAGAACTAATGTGTTGATATTTGCATATCTCATTATTTTTTAATAACATACAATGAGAAGATCAGTCAGAAGGAGCCTTCTTTATACGCTTCATTATATTAGCTGCAATTTAATTGCATTAATATGTATCTCAGAAATTAGCACTTCAGAATTTGTAAAAGCAGATATCAGGTTCATTTATTTTAACACTTATGACAGAATCACCCCCTCCCATCTTGCACTCCTTCCTGAAAAAGCCCACCCTCTCAAGTCTGAAAATGTTAAGAGTTTCTAGGGCTTCTAGTGTACATATTACTAAATCAGTAATTAAATAGTAGTAACTTTTTAAAGGAAGTATATTCATTTAAAAAAAAACACAAGTCAACCTATTAAAAATAGATAAGTTTTCAGCTTTTAGCTTCCAAGCTGAAGCCCCCCAAGAAACTCAAGAGCCTGATTCAGAAGCTGACTCTGCAGCATCATCTGAGAGCTGGCTCTGCACAGACCGAGTCACTTCTGAGAGACGCATGTGCATTCATGTGTGTGTGTTTGTGTGTGTGCACATCCATGAGCCACCGGTTTCCCTCCACCCTTTCCTTTAAATTCATATAAACATTTGAATATGAGGACTTCTAAAACTACCAGTGAAAAATGTTCAATTGTTTTATTTGAGTAGATTCCTGAATCTTGACACTATGCCGCTGAAGCCATTAAAAGTTGCATTTTCAACTTTGATCAAAACTTGGATTATTTTCTTAAACTAACTCATAGAAGTGCTTTTCTTAAAATCCAATTAGATAGCTTTCTTATTAACCTATCATTTTAAGACCAATATGGGAGAAAGAGGAGCTATCACAAGGAAACAGACATCTCCAATGTTATCTAGCCTGTTGTTTCAGTTGCTTGACCACAGGAGAAAAAATGATGATGAGCTAAAAATACTGTTGTCTGTCGTTCTGGGAAGTATTAGTGGTGTTTAGTAGAGAAAGAATAAAATAGACCTCTTTATACCATTCCTTTTCCTGTAATTAATATGGAAATGAAGCAAGACTTTGATGTCGGCGGTGGTGTGTTTGCAATGCCTAGAAAATTATTTGTGTTTTAAAAAAAATAAATAAAAAATCAGTGCTTGAAAATGTTGGGTTTGAGAGCATAATCAGGCATTCCGCGAGTACATCTGTCTCTGGAGATTATTTCAAGCATTAACCGGGAAAGGAAAATAAACCCAAGCCCATTCCACCTACCGACCACGGTCAGCAGCATGTTGTCCAGGAGCAGGGCGATGAAGACGATGAGCAGGATGAGTTTGCGGGACTGCCGGCTCTCCCGCAGCCAGCGGAGGAGCCCGAGCTCGCCCCAAGCCATGGTCCGGCTCCGGCTGAGGACACACAGAGGCCGTCGGGGCCCGCCGGGGCCGGGGGGGACACGGGCGGCAGCCCCGCTCCCCGCACCGCTCCCCGCACCGCTCCCGCTCCGCTCCCGCCGCACCGCCCCGTCCAGCCGCTCGCTGCCAGCCGGCAGGGCAGGAGCGGGGAGGAGGAAGAGGAGGAGGGAAGGGTGAGGAGGCGGCACCTCTGGTCCCCGTGTGAGCCCGGGGAGCGCTGGAAGCGGCGCGGGGCTGGGGGCACTCCCCTCCTCTCCCCTCGGCGCCTCTGCCACCCCACCCCAGGCAGGGATGCCACGGGGCAAGCAGAGGGCTGCGGGACCTCGCCAGAACCTCTGTGTGCCCATCGAGATGTGCCAAAACAGGTGCAGAGAGAGGAAAAGTCACTGCTGATGCACCTCAGCGCACGTCAGTGTGGCGTGTTGGTGAGGCACATGGAACAGGTGCCACTGATTGATTCTTTTCCTAAAATTAAGAAGTCTATAAAACCATAGAACATGTTCAATTGGAAGAGACCTATCAATATAATTGAGTCCAATTTCTGACTCTGCAGGACTCCTTGTCCAGATGCCTCTTGAACCCTGTCAGGCTTGGTGCTGTGACCACTTCCCTGGGGAGTCTGTTCAGTGCCTGATCACCCTTTGGGTGAAAAATTTCCTCCTGATATCCAATCTAAACCTCCCCTGATTCAGCTTCATGCCATTTTCTTGGGCCACTGGTCACAAGAGTGAAGAGAGCAGTACTTGCCACCCCAGTTCCCTCACAAGGATGTTGAAGACCTCAATGATGTCTCCCCTTATTTTTTCTTGTCTGCTCTGCATGACAATCCAAGTGTTTGACTCAGCCTTATCAATTTCTTCTCAACTTATAAAAGACACTAACCACATTGAACTTACTGAGAAACCTGTTTTAAAAAAGGTTTGAGTTTTTGAAAAACTGTGTCTTTTATATCACACTACTTCCTTTTAGTAACCCAAGGCTGTACTTCATGAACTTTGAACTTTGCTGCATTGTCTTCACTGAGCTTCACTTCTGGAAAAGCCCATTGAATGGGACATGAGTCTCTTAAGCAGTTCGATAGTCCCAGATGCAAACGTCACTCTGAAGGTAATGACATCATCACTTCAAGTCGTTTATTTCTGTAGCTACATTGCCTGCTGTGCATGTTAATCAGTTTAGTGGTGTCCATTTTCACTGTGATGTGATTTCACTACTAATGCAGGTTCCTTAGGAAGCAGTGCTTATGCTGGTGCCTCTGTGGCAGAAGTCATTTCACCCTGTGAACACAGAGTTTGAGAACAAAAGACATTTGAACTGGAAATTTGCCAACGTGAGTAACACTAGAAGATAATTGTTTATGGTCTAAATTGCTCTCTTAGGTCTTAATCCATCTCTGGGTGAAGTTTAACAGGCCTTGGGAATGGGAGTAAATTTTCAGTACAGAGAGTTATTGGCTATACACAGATGTTTCTGAGAAGAATCAGAAGTGGGAAAGGATGTGCTGAGAGCTCATCTCTCTTATTTGCATGCAGGTAGTTTTGGGTTTTTTTGACATGTCCCCCGTGTGTTATTTTAATATGGACCCTGTCATGCTAGCACATGACAAGTATCACCAAGGCTATTAATAAGATACTGATTCTTGAAAATATTGATTCTTTTTCCTCACTCCCTTTCCCTGGGAGGGGCCCCTTTGACTCTGTATTGGGCAGTTGGCATTTTGCCAAGCTAAACCATAACATAAATAAACCCTGAAATATAGTTCCAAAGCATATATTTATTTAGAAATAAATTTTTTGAGGACTTCAAAATGTTTACCTCTAAGTCAAATACCTTTAAGCCCTTAGGGCACAGGTTTAAAGACATGAAACATCATAAAGCTGATAATGAAGAAAACTGTTTTGATGTGGTATAAGGCTCTCAGGCTTTGGCACACTAAGTTGCAGATTGCCCTGAGCCCCTTCTGCTGTGCCATAGAGTTTGTGTAGCCTAGAGACCTACACAGACAAATAAAATAGCCATAAACACACAGGCAATGACACTGCAAATGATCACCAACCAGGAAACCATTCATCAGGAACTGTAGTGATAGGACAAGGGGAAATGGCTTCAAACTGAAAGGGAGTAGATTTAGATTAGATTTTAGGAGGAAAGTTTTCCCTGTGAGTGGTGAGGCCCAGGACCAGGTTGCCCAAAAAAGCTGTGACTGCCCCATCCCTGGAAGTATCCAAGGCCAGGTTGGATGGGGCTTGGAGCAACCTGGGCTAGTGGGAGGTGCCCCTGCCCATGGCAAGGGGGTGGGAATTGGATGATCTTTAAGATTACTTCCAACCCAAACCATCCTATGATCCTGTGATTCTACTGTAAGCACCAGGGAGAAGTGGCATTTTACTCTTTTGCCTACAGGTTCCTTAAATGCTGAAATTTAATAAAAAACAGTTCTGTTTCTCACAGTTTAGGCTGAGAAATGCACTACCTTGCTGGCTTCTTTGGTAAAAATAATCCCTTTTAAAGCTGCCACTTTTTAAGATTTACATTTATTTTTAGTGCTTAAAGTTTAATTTGCAGTAATTCATAATTAACTTAACTTGCTGTATGAATTAATCATCTGCAGTTATTGCTATTGGGGAAAATTCCTGCTATAAATAATTCTTACAATTTAAATTGGAAGACCTACCTGGCAGCTTATGTTTTACTAATAACAAGTAATATACTTAGTCAGCTTTTTCACCCTTTGCAGCTCTTTCCAGACTTTTTTAATCTATGCCCGACAGTCATGCTACTAATTACTCTGTAGTAAGATGTGTGGTCCTTAGTTCCACTGAATAATGTATCTCCTCTTCTCCAGGCATTAGGGGTATGAATTGTATTTTACTCTGCCATGTAACCTACAGAAAGTGTATGTGCAAATGTGTATATCTCTCTATATATATATTGTTGCTCACTGTGGTATGTAATATTCAGAGTAGAAGACAAAAAAAAGCAGAAATTTTGCTTTTAAGAGAATCACTTACCAATTAATCTATAATATTAATAATTTATTTAGCTGAACAACTGTTTTGTGATAACCAGATCTGACACTACCAGGGGATAATTTTTAAAGCTGGAAAGGCTCAGAGTGGAGAAAAGTTTTCTGGGAGAAGAGAGATTACACAACTCATCTCCTCTGCTGAAAAGTAAAATACCATTTTCTCCCCTTTACATAGAAATAGCAATGTTAATTTTAATGTCAGAATGTAGGGCAGAAATTTCCCCATCCACCAAGAAACTGTACAGGAAGTTTTTAGAGATGTAGGAAGGCTGTAGTGTAAGAGGAGTAGATGAAGATATGAACATAAATAGGTGATGCTTTGTTGTAATGTTTATGGAAAATTATAGACTTCCAGAAGTGTCATGGGCAAAACCCTGGACCACAACACATAATGACATGGGCTACTGTACGCAGTAAATAATTTAACCTGTTAAATAGTAAAGTTGTTCAAGTTACAACACTTATTTCAAAATATTGTTCATACACAGTCTTGACCCAAAATAGCAATGGCAATCTGAAATGTTTTTCCTTCAGGTTTGCTCGGTACCATTTGCACTGAAAACAAACAAACCCAAGAGCTGATATGGTTGGGAAACAGTATTGTAAGGATTTCAGTGAGAGTTTGGAATTCTCTGTCTGTTTCAAAACTGGGACATTGCATTCTAAAACACAACATCCCTCCTCTAAAATTCACTTTTTAAACTATTTTGCTATTCACAGTAGAAAAAACATTTGATGCTTCTGGAGTTGGGGAACTGGTTGAGCAGAAAAACACTGCTTACCATGCTCCCTATCTAAGCCCCTGGAGAAAACACATGACCTGGAATATTAAAGATAGTATGTTATAGCATGAATAGAGTATTTAGCTATAGATGGGGAAGTATTTGTCTACATTTGTGGATACATCAGCTAAAGTAATGGCACAATTAACACCAGCAATGCTTGATCAGTGGCAATGGTTTCTTGTTATGCCAGGTGTACCCTCACCTTTTAGGCTTGCTTGAAAATTTAAGCTAGAGAAAGTGAAAACTGATGAAAGGAGTCAGCTGTCAACACTGGCCCTGATTTCTCCTCCTGTCTTTCTGTGCTTTGTTGCTATTGCCTGCCTGTGATAGGAAAGGAGGGAAAGGCTGTCCCCTTCAGACCCCAGAATATCATCATTTCTCTGCTGGTTTTTTGCACCCAGAATACTTCTCATTCCTGAGAGCAAATATTAGCAGGAGCCACATGATACTGAGGATTTAATGTGTCAGTCCAGGAGAGCCATCACACTGCAAGATGGTCAAGGAAGCTGTTTTTAGCATTTATGTGGCTTTGTCTAACTACTCTGGTGTTACTGACCACAGGCTAGGGCTGGAGAGATCTAGCTCTGACATGTTTCATCTGACAAGAAAAGTGGCTCTGCCAAGCACATTAAAAGCTGGAAAATAACTAGGCTAAATAATGTCTTATTTTTTCTGCTCTTTCCAAGCTGGTATTCTGTTTGCAGTGAACACAACCCTGAGGGCAGCCCAATGTTAACTCCATGATCAATGGAAAGACGTGCTGGCCTCAGTTTTACAAACCTAATTATTTTCTTTAGAAATCTGTCTAAAACTAAAAGGCATCTGACAAAAAATCTTTCCTATCCCTGGAGCATAGAGGAATTCAGTCATTGCATGTAAATTGCATTTATATTGACCACTTGTCTTTTGAAGTCTGCACCTTCTGGGTGGCTTTGCAAGCCCCTCCAGGCACAAACTGTGAACTCCATATATGAAGAAATATTGTTAGTAATAAGAAAGCAGTGTGTATTTGTATTTATACACACAAAAGCATATGTAAAGGGGTGGAACAGGGGGGGTTGTGTGTAAGATGCCTCTGTCCATCAGTTTCTCAGGTAATGGTGCACAATCTACTCACCCTGGGAAGTCTGAAGGCAAAGCAGAGGGTGAGCAGGTGGTGGGGAAAGGAAACAACAGCTTCTCCTTTGATGGCCAAGCTTCAGGGGCAAACACCTTCTTGCTTTTTCAGACCAGGTGTCAGCCTTCATAGCAACTAAGAGTGTATGGAAGCCTTCAAGTCAATTTGGTTTAAGTAGTTTCTAACCTTTAACACCTGTTGGCTGGTTAACAGATTAACTAGATTTCAGAAACATCAGAAATGCTTTGCCATAACATAGCCCTACATCAAAAAGTGGATCTTTTTTCTGCTGTCATATAGCACATGACCTGCATTAGCACTGATTAGTTTTGGAGAGCTGGCCAAGGCTGAGTGCATGAATGCAGGGTCCTCCTAAACAAAAGAAATTCCAAAAGTGAGGCTAGGCAAGTTGGAGGTATGATGTGTATTCCCTGTCAGCGCTGGGGTGGGTGGAAGGTAGGAAATGCTCAGAGACAGCAACAGTCATGAAGTCTAAAAGGTGCATAGGAGGAAACATAAAGCAGGACTGCTGGGCAGGGAAATACTTTTGCCAGGTCTTGAATCAGTTAAAGGAAACATCCTGCTTAAAGTTAACCCAAGGAGCTCTGGGTTGGATGGGACTTTGAGTGACCTGGTCTAATGGAAGGTGCCTCTGCCCATGACAGAGGAATTGAAATGAGATGATCTTCAAGATCCCTTTCAACACAAGCTATTCTATGTATTTATGACTGTACATTCCTGACATAACTCAAGAGTTACTGAAGGGGGTTATCTGAAATGTTGGTCTCCAGTAGGAGGACATAGCTGATGGCCTGGGCAGACTCTCTTCTTTCTGTGTACCCTTGAAACTGCCAAGAGTGAAAAGATGGTTCCATATCTCCGATAGAACTGTAAAACTCTTTTTGGCATACTGAAGGGTGTGCAAACAAAGAGAGAAAGATGGGTAAAACATATGAGCAGGCATTTCAGTTCAGTTGCTGGGCTGTCACAATAAACAGTGTGTTGCAAGGGGCTGAAAGCTGTATCAAGGTTCCTGGCTTGGTAACACCCTTGGTTGTTGGGGTTCTCCTGACTGGGATTTTCATCCTTACTTTTTCCATGGCAGACAGGTCACTGTAATATCCCCCAGTGTGGCAAAGATTAACTGTTTCAGGGCCTGTTGGCTGACTCATGGACCATTGTAAAGGGACCTCCAGTTGCCATGGAGGGGGTGGCTGTTGTTGGCACCTGATTTCAGACCACATCACAAGGGCATGGTGGTCATGTCAGGGCTGCCTCAGCAAGTGGTGGGATGCCTGTGACTTCTTGTGGAGTCATTCCTTGTTCTTTAACAGTTTTAGCACTGCTGACTTCTGCTTGTGTATAAATGTTAAACCAAGCTGTAACTTCATCTTTTTAAAGGACTAGTTGAGTGTCAATAAAATAAAATGGTGTTTCTTTTGCCACGTTAACAAATTAGGATGTTATAGTAAAACTCCTCAAATATAAAATCGTTATGAGTGATAGAGGTTCCAAAAAGTTATCCTACTTCATTAACACTTAAGAGCAAATCCCATCCATCATGGAAAGTGAATCCACTCTTAAAATCCTTGAATTGCCTGCCAGACCTACATCTAAATATATTATCCTGGAATAAACCCTGTGGAAAAATCATAATGGAAAACAAGCCAACCACACAGAGCAGGCGTGACCTGTAGGCTGCTGAATACTGTGATTGCTTCCCAGAGATTACAATTTTAGCAACACCTGGGCTGAATGTGTTGTGCTGATGCAGCAGCCTCATGGGTCCTAATGAAATAATTACAGGATAAGACCACAAAGAAACATTCAGACCCTGCAAGAAAACAAACAACAGTAAAGCAGGAACAAAGATACTAGATTAGCTGGGAGACAAAAAGCTTTTGTATGGCCTTGTTTATAGTGCTGGCATAAATGAAATCTCTTCAGACCTGTGTATAATATATTCTATACAAGCACAGGCAATGAGAAATGTTAACTGCCTGGTCTGGAGGGAATCACAGTAGTTTTACAGAAGGACAAGGCCTTACATAATATATCCTGGTCTTACAGGAAAGATGGGAGGGCAGAAAAAGATACTTCTGTCACCTACCTCCTTCCCTTCTGAGCTCCCTTAGAGATCAGGGCAGGGTGACAGGCACTTTCAGAGGGTGCCTGCCCTTGATGAAGCCTGAACTGCCCTCTGTGGCTGCTTCTCTCTATGCCAACCCATGAGACTTGGAACAAGTCACAAAACCACAACATAATCACTCGCTGCCTCAATATAAAGTGTGTAACTCTCCTTATCTAATCTCCAGTAGACTCACACAGCCTTTTTATTTAACATATATAAGTTATCTTTGAAAGTCTTCCACCAAGGATGTCCTGAAACAACCAAGTTTTCTTATGTTATTTGAAACTACCTGGCCACAAACACAACAAAAACTCTCTAATGAACATCAGAAAGAAACCCAAAGGAAGTGTACATCAGCAAGTAGGAGTAATGTGACTCTCACAGACAAACCTAAAAAGTCAAGGGGTTTTTCCTTTGGGAAGGGGATAGAGGTCAAGTTGAAAGATAGATTGGTCAAATGTACCAAGAAATAAATATATTCAAAATAAATATGCACTATTGTCTCTAAAATATCTGAAGGTTAAAAATTGACTTTGAACAGCTCTGAATTCTTGCAAAATTCAGTTTTGATATTGTTCTGAATATTGCAGTAAAGTATAAGAGAAATGTGGGGTGTATTAATTCTCTCAGCTACATGTGACTCACTCTGGATGTCCTTAGACACCTGGAACCATCCATGGACTTATTCCCTCACCCATTGCTAATGGCTGAAAGTCAAGGAAGATTTCTGCTCTAATACTTTGACAGCCCAATCAGTTACTCGCGTGTATAATCCCTGACTTCAAGATATGACTTTGCAGTACTGGATCTGAAGTGTGCTATCAATAAGTGTTTAAGTATTTGAAAAAAAATGTTTTCTGAAAAGTGGTCTTTCGTTCAACCTTTAATTAGAAATCATGTTTCTCTGGATTATCTCTCCAAGAGTATATGAGGAAACAAAAACTGAGTTTATATCTTTCATGACCTTGCTGAATTATAACTCCTAACATAGAAAAACATGATTTATAGTGACTGAAACCCTTTGCTTCATGAAATCAGCCATAATCTCTTAGGCACCTGCATATATGACTAGAAGTTCTGTAGTAAATTTTTCAGCCAAATTCCTTTTTAAAGATCCAATTGATTTTCTTTCACCAAGAGTGTTTGTGGGTTTGCACTGGTTTTTTAACAGGAGAATTTTTCTGTCCCTTGGATCATACAGTCTTCATATGAGTCTAAACACAGTTGGAAAACTAGGAAGCCCTGCCTGAGAATATAAATTGCACTGCTGTGCTTAGTCACAAATGGCTGAGGACAATGAGATTTTACAATAAACCAGAAATGTCTGTGTTTTGTTGTGTCAATAAATGTTCCAGTGATGCTCTTAAAGACAATAAATTACTGGTAATGGAACACTATCCTCAGCATGTAAAAGTCATTTTCCACTTCCAGACATTCTCAGATTAGGTTTAAATTGCTATTAAAAAATCCTAAATGTTATTGGTTGAAGAAAATCTTTCTAATGCCCAGAAATAATCCAACAGTGGCTGGTTGGAGCAGGGTTAGCTGGAGTACTCCTGGGGAGAACAGTTTACACATATGGAAGGGAACTTGGCTCCAAGAGATCCTTACCACTAGTAGAGGGAATAATACAGAGAGATTTCACAGCCTGTAATTTTTTGCAGCTGCTTCATGGTACTGCTCAGCTGAAGAGCAAACATGTTGTCAGTCTGCTAAGCAATCATGGTGAGGGATTGGGTTTATAACACTGGTCCTGAGGCCGCATGTCTGGGATGCCCTTGGCTGAGGGGTCTTCATAAGGGTTGTTCAGCAAAAGTTTTTGAGGTGGCAGAAGTAAATGATGGGCATGGCCAGAAAGGCAGGATGGGAAGTGAACAGAGGAAGAGAAAAATCAATAAGTGCAGGAAACAGCTGAAAACAGGCCTCTGGTGTACAGCCATTTGATGCACAACCATTCACCCTGTTGTAAGCAGAGCTGTTGGTTTCCTCAAAGAGCCACTGAAATCCTTAAGTTTATCACGAGAGTTATGTGCTTGTGGTACCTACAGTCTGGGCCTGAAGGCACAAAAGCAGGACTTCTTACCCCCTTTCTTCAGTGTTGGCTTTAGCAATAGAAAATCAAAGCAGGACAAACCCTTTTATTTTTTTTCTTATTATTTCTGCAATACTAAACACCAGAACAGTGTAAATGTTTGCAAGTATAACAATCTGTGAATAATCTTCAAGACTGCCATACTCTTCCTGGCCCTGCACTGAAAAATAAAGAGTTAATTAGAGATGCAGAACATTTAGAGGAAGATTTATATTGACTTTCAGAGGTTTTCCAGAAAGAAATCCACAAGGGATTGAGAAGAAATTTCAGAGGGGCTAATTAGCTCTGTGCTCTATGAGAAGTATCACTGGAAAACTTAGACTGTGCTGGATTGCACTGCACTATCTTACAGACTAATGGCCCCAAAATACAAAGCAAATAATTCTTTCCTGATCAGCCCTCAAAACAGAACCCATGCATTCAAATTCAAAATTACATTTCCCTTAGCATAAAGCTTGCTTTGTTTCTTATTTTACTTTGCTTTGTAGAACCCTGAAATGAAAGCAGAATAAATTGATGCTGCTAATGGATATATTTCCGTTAGCTATGGGTTTGCCCATACATGTGATGCATGGCCTGTGCTGGCATAACTGAAATACAAAGATTCCCATGTTCTGTCAGAAACCACCCAAACTGGCTGTTTCCTCCTGTTTTCCATCAGTGTTTTAAGCTTTTGTCTTGTGCAGTCTTAATGTGATGGATAATTTTTGCGTAGTACCTGCAGGTGTCCATGAACACAGACATGTAACTTCATATTAATATATAAACACTTATATATGTACATGTGGATACATTCTATATATAAAGTGTGGCCTGTAGTTTTGTTTTCAACCCTACTTAACAAAAACCATGTATAATGTATGCACAGCAACTTCACATTTACATTGCAGCATATTTGACTGAGTTTTTCCTGATGTATTTATTGATATTTTCCAATGGAACACAAAGGGCAAAAGTACTAATAAACTCTGATTCTGGCAGCCACCATGTTAAATATATTCAGTGAAAGAGGAAGAAAATGTGAAGAAAGTCCTGGCCATTGATGAGCTTGCTGCACATTGTCATGTGACATTTCTCTTGACCAAAACTTTCCCTGTGTCTTATGTCTGCTGACAGTGACAGCTTCTCAGGAGTCCTAAGATGATCTCCCAGTGGTACATGGGCTAGAGGATTTCCATGGATCTTTCAGGGGAAAACAGTTCAATAAAATGTTTCTTTACACTTGTACTTTCTTACATGCCTTTATTTTTGCCATTGTATTCAAATATTGGTACTAATGCTACACAGTAGTGAAGTTGTCATGATGTCAGATGGTTAACAAACCAGTAATTAATGGATAAAATGCAAGCAATCCTGACTGGTTTTGTCTGGCATGTAGAAAGTGCAGTGCCTAGGTGTGAAGCAGGTGGTATCAGAGAACGAAATGCCATCAGCCTTAACACAGGTGGGAAAAGAGTTCAAGGGGGAAAGTTTGGGAGATGGGAGTTTGCAGCACCTCTCAGATGAGACTCCACTCAGTCACTGGGAGCCACTGATCAGTACCAACCTCCTTCACAGAGTCAAGGGATGGAGTGATTCAGGCCTTTGATATTGAAAAGTTATCTACAAATCATGGAGCTAGTGCTGAGTCAAATGATGCACCTGTTCAAACTGAGAAGTCATGAACTGTAAAAACTAAGTTGAAGCCAGAGCTTTCCCTGAAAGCATTAAAAAAGCTTAGTTTGGCAACTGGAGATATTTTTTCTTTAATATAGCAGGATGCAATGTAATGGATAAGACCATAGAAGCCATGAAATGGAAAAATGTGATTTGCTGAATAATGCATTTAAAAACCTTCAGTACATCTACCTTTATCCAGGGACCAGACTGTGAGCAGAAGAGTCTTTCTACAAAGGGAGTGAAGGGATTCCTCTGTGCATGACATCAAGGGTATTAAACTTTCTCTATATAACCCTTTTGCCTTTCTGAAAAGGAAAGAGAGAACTTATGTAAAATCAGGATTCTGAGATGTGGAATATCTTCTTTGTCATACAATCCTGGCTTTATATAACTTTATCTAACCTATATGGTTTTATACAATTTGCCCTTCAGTTTTTCTGTGTGAACAAAGCCAATCTCACATGAAATATTTGGGGCCAGATTTCCATGGTCATAAATCCTTCTAGTTCCTCTGCTTTCCCCAGCAGCTCACCACAACTGACGTTTTGATCCAAGGCAGGTCAGTTAATCACAGTAAAGCTTAAATATTTAAGGGGAGGAAAGTTCCACATTGGATATTCAGACCTGACAAATGTTTGGCATCCTGACACAGAAGATGTGAACGGAGATGACCTTTTCTTCCCACCTCTGGGCATCACTGGAGGGCCCACCTGTGTAAGTGCTGGCCAGCAGCACTTCTCTGGAGGCAAGGGGCAGCATCACTGTCCCTCTTCTTCTCCAGGATCTCATGTCCCAGGTAGGGCAGGTCAACCAGCAAACCATCTGTGTGACACAGGGGTGCTGCAGCAAGAGCCAGGCAGCAGCAGCCTCCTGGAGATGGGTGGGACATGGGGCCATGAGGCTCCATCTCGCGCTCAGCCTGTGACGCTGGCTGGGCTGTGTATTAGATTAGGGATCCACATTTTCCATCCACCAGACTTTCCCTGCAGGAAGAGTCAGTCACTGTCAATATGCATAAAGCCTGATGAGACCTTCTCAGTGTAGGGCAGAAGGCACAAAAGTGTTTCATCATTATGAGTTTCCAGCTCCTCAGTGACATTTGATGAAATCATATTAAGCATAATTATACTTGAGGGGAACACGTCTAAGTTCTAATGAGCCTTTATAGTTATTCGTTATCTGATTTCTTCATTTTCATTTTACAAAGGTTTGTTTGCTTCATTGAGTTAAATTAAAGGAGAGCCTTCCCTTCAACTTTCAGGTCCTTCCTGAGTTTTATGGCTCTGTGCTGGCAAATATTTGCACACAGTTTCTTGATTTTTAGTTTCTAGGGGGTCCCATCATATGAACAAATGTTATGAACAATAACATTTATTATTTATGAATAATAAACCCTTCAGTTCACATGCTACATTTTTTGTATTTATTAAAGGAAATTACTACATAAAGAAAGTGGGCTTTGCAATTTCAAAAATGACTACAGTTAGTGGGACAAAATCCAGGCACTACAGGTGATTCACACTAGAATTATATGCTGTTCTTAAGTATAAATCCCATTTTGAGCACATACTCTGAATTTTAATGGAACTGGACTGAGCAGCACACTGACTTGTACTAAAGATTAATATCTTCTATGCCACTCTGGGTTTGTTCATTATTTAGGTATCTGATGTGGGAAAAAAGATTCTGGATTTTAACAGGAGTGTTTATGTTCATTCATTTTTCCCTTCTCTTTCTGTGCCTTTTTCATTAGGAATCCAGGTTAAATATATCCACTGAAAGCTGCAAATTATATCTGTAATTCTAGTTCTAATTATAATTAACTATCTAGATGGCCTACAGTAAAGAAGGCAAAGAAGTGAGAAGGTGCTAATTGGCTTCTATGTAATGACGTGTTTCCCAGTAAGCATTCCTGATAGTCTTATTAAAAACCTTATTTTTGGGAGATGAAGGATGTTTGAAACAGTACATTGTGAACAATCACTGTAAGAAAAAGTTTCTGATAAGAAATATGAAGCACCGAAATATTAACAGAACACAGTTGTTCAACATTTTATATCTGCAACTGATTAATTTGATAAAATAAATATTCCTAATTTCTTAAATAAATACTGATTTTTAAAATGCAAAATCTTTTTTCCCCCTTGTTTTGTCTAAGATTATCATGCAAGTATACTGTAGCAGATCCCATGTACTTTGAGGGACAGGTGACCCAAGCCAAGGATCTGGGAATCAAGCTCCTGTAAACTTCAGGGGTTCTGGAAATTCCAAATTCACATCTAGATATTTCTAAATCGTCCTTGAGATTTTTATGAGCTTGATATCTTCTGAATTCTGGCCTGTTCTCATTCTCAGTATGAATCTAAATGCATCTTGAACATCTCTCAAATTTAATCTGTAGTTAAAGACTACATGTTTTGCTTTCCATATGCTTTCTCTTTGTCAAAAATAATCAGGTACTCTAACTTCCACTTTTTTTGTAAAAAAATTACCTGTGATTTAGCTCTGCTAGAGCCTGCATCTACATGAAAGGAGTTTTCAAGAGGCCACCTCCATTGCCTCTATTTTCAAATCACAGTATTTGCACAGACTCTCTTCACAAGAATAAATAAAAGAGAGAAAGCAAAGTAATAAAGGTAAAATTCAAGGATAAAAGAAATAATTTGCAATCCTAGTTAAGGCAAAGCATCATGTTACATCTTTGTTTTTCAGCTAACCCAAACCAACTTCAAAGTTAGACTCTAAAGGCAGGATCGATATCCATAGCAACTAATTGCATTTACTGCACCTGCTGGAGAGTGCAGTGGCTGTGCCCATGAATGCCAGAGTAACCACTTTACCACAAATAACACAGGGCCTGGCTGAAGGTGTGTCCCTGAGCAGTTCTGTGCCACCAGGATACTTCCACTCTGCTGATGGTCCTCAGGGTCTCCTGCTTTTAAGAAATACATTGTCCTTTCCCTTCTGTTATTTTTGACCAAAAGCATTCATCAAAGAAGAATTAAAGAAGCTCTGTGGTCCTTTTTCAGCCCAGGATGAGTAAAATATCTTGGCACAGGTGGCACATAGAAATTGCTGCTTGCTTGGTCATTAGATAATGCCACTTTCTGTTTGTGCTCCTTCATAGAGCTCTCCCTGCTTCTTTTTGTTTGAAGTAGGTTTTATGTTACTCAGGGCCGACATTGCCTTTATATTTTTAGTTATGCAGTGCATAGCATAAAGGACTTCTAGTCCTGGGCTGGGACTTCAAACAACCTCCATACAGAAACTAATACATAATAGGGATTTACTGTTTGCACCACCACTCTATTAGCCAGCCCTGAGCTGAGCAGTTTGTTCCACTGCAGACTGAGCATGACTACCTATGTACAAACAGCACTTCTAACAACCATTCAGCAGGGCTGTATTTAAAGTGTTTACAAAAGCAGAAGTAATATCCTGTCCTTGAGACTTCTTGTGTATATTGTGCAAGCAGAACATCTCTTCTTGGGATTTACTAAATATTGTAATTCAGTTGAATTTCTCTATGAGACAACAAGCCATTCAGTGTAAATGGCTGCTAATATTAGAAACTCTTTTCTGTGTGTTTTAGTTCTATTTGATTAAACAGATAACATGCTTCTGTTTCTATTTGTCAGTTCTATATACACAACTTGTAGAATTAGAAAGAGAACAGGGTCTGAAATGTATAGAGGAGATCATTAAACAGCAACAAAGACATCTTTTAAATGTTAATATTTCCCTTCTGGATCCTATAAGCATTGCCAAGAATTGTCTATGAATATATGCTCCTGTTTAAAGCACAATGGTTTGGTGATATAGGTGTTCAAATGGTACCTTTGGGAAACAGATCTTGCTCTTTTTAAAATTTGTTTGTCCAAAACAAATTAATTGATGAATGTTAATTGGTATTCGCCAAACTAATTTCATTGGCCCTGTGTAACTTAATTTTGCTAGTGCTTTCCAGTCATTCCTTTCTAATAGGAAAGGCAGCATTCACTGGGCAGATAGCAAAATTAATACTGGGACTCATTTTTTTGTGCACGTACAGCCACCATCTCCCTCTGTGTATGAATGGCACTTCTGTTTTTTCTTACTCTTATCTGACAATAACCATTGCCTGGAAAATTTGGCCTGTTGCAGCTCCAAGTCATGGAGTCACAAACACAGCTTGTGCAAACATAAATGAGGACATTGACAAAGCCCAGGGTAATAAATCTGTGTTGGGAAGATGAATTTGGGTCAGTTTTCATCCTTCTGTGCAGCCCTGGATCTGCAGAGCAGCCCAGGGGACACAATGCTCACACTGACCTGTTCTCTGTCACTCTCTTTCCCCCTTGGAAGCCTTCATTGGCAGTTTCATGCTGCACTATTCAACACTAATTTCTGCCTGGATTTCTGTCTGAACTGATGGGAGAATTGTCCTGGAGGAGGTGGGGGGAGAGGAAAGGGTACAGACAGGGAGAATTGGCACAGGGGAAGGGCATGATGGCTGCTGTGTTTGCTCTGCATGCTCAGCCCCTGCCCTGTCTGGTCCTTCAAAGGCACACACAGAGAAACCCCTGCAAGCTGCAGTGCTGGTGAACTGTGGGGACAGGGAAGGGGCAGCATGGGGCCATCAGGAAGAATCTGCACCTGTTCTCCCCTCTCCTCACACAAAGGTACCCTAAGGTCACATGGTCTACTCCATGGCCCAGGAATGACACTGAGGAGAATTCACCACGGGTTAACATCTCCTTTTCCTCCCCAGTCCAAAAGAGTGATCCACAATATATTGATTGCCATTGCTGGCAGCCATTCTGTTTTCCTGTGCATTATATTTCCTCCTGTTTTCAGGGCAGGGAAAGTTCAGGAGCTGGAGCAGCATTTAGAGGGGTGGTAAGGTCACTGTTATTCCAGCATGGGGTTGCACTGCAGGAGCTGACATTTTGTGTATTTACATCAGATCTGCCTCATGGAGTTATAATCAGCCATGCTACCAAGACTACAAGCTGGACTGATTCAAGTCCCATGGCCTCTACCACTGTAACTTAAATTCCACTAAAAATAGCAATAATAAGAGAAACTGGAGACATTTAAGCAGAAGTCTGGGCTGAGTATGAGCAAGGATGGAAGAGAATAAATAAAAGATTATCTGTCCTTTGAAACACCCACCTGTCTGCCAATTCAAATATTGACTGGCTACAGAATAGGAAAAATCACTGCTTGCAGTGGGATGAAAATGGTGGAGTTTGCTTCAGAGATAACCCAGGAAGCAAAAATGATGTTTGGAGGCTTCCAACGAAGGCCAGGGCTCCAAAGCAGAAAAAAGGCACTGTGTGCATTGAGGGGGCTATCTCAGGGATGCTTTTCAGTGTGGAATCTGAGTGAAGACATAGATTTCACCTCCAGGCTGCTATGTGATATATAGTATATATAGAATAGAAGGAACCCACAAGGATCATTGAGTCCAACTCCTGGCCCTGCACAGGGGTGACACTGGCTTTAAAGAGTGGTTGTAAGAACATCCTCGCCCTCAGCTGTTTCCATGGGCATGGTGTGAAATGGATGGGGAGTTGATATGTCTGAAAAGGAAACTTGTGCATACAGGATATCCTTCAACTAGATCCATTCCCTAATCCAGCTCCCAGCTCAGCCACACAAGCAGAAGAGCTGTTAGAAGTTGTGTGGGGTAGCACAGGAACAAATGGGCTGGAAGGGTCATGAGATATAAGGGAAAAGGAGGAAAAGACAAGGAAGCCAAGGCCAAGGCTGTAAGTGCCACAGTACCAATGCTCACCCCTTCACAACATCATATCATGGTCTTGGCACGGCTGTTTTCTAGAACATGTGCACAGAAGTGCATCAAGTGGTTTCACCCATTGAGAACAAAGGTGTCTGGGCTCCTTCCTCATCAGTGCTGACAGAGGTTGGAAATGACAGTTTCTGTCCTCTGTACACAGAGAGGTCTTGACATGACTCGGATTGCATGACTCTGTCTATCTCCAGTCACTCCAGTTATGTAGGATGAATATCACCATTTGCAATCACCTTCAGGGGGTAGATTCCTGGACCTTGCCCCCCAAAGGATTCAGCATTGATTTCTACACATCTACCTTAGCAAGCAGCAGGAGCAGACCTGTAGGGTGGCACACCTGGCAGTGTCCTGTCTCCTCTTGTCCACTCTGTCCATGTTTCAGGGGTTTTACTTGCGTTAGTAAAAAGCAGCCACCGCAATGGAAGCTTTTCAGGCATGTTGCCATGTGCCTGCTCTGGGGCGCAAATCCAAAACCAACAAGTTAGAAAAAACAAGAGATTCCCTTCCAAATGCACTCCTGGTCCAAACAAAACTCCTGGAGAAGCCACATTCCTGCCTACCCCATTACTCTTATTCCTCAATTATTTCCAGAAAGCAGAAAGGGTGAGATCCTGTGGTTTCTTAATTTTAAGAAATATATTGGTAAAAGCAAATCAAGTACTAATGGATTTTTCTATTTTTTTTCTTTCTCCTTTCCTAATCCTGAAATGGTAACAAACACCTTCCCACTGAACTCACAAAGTGATTACCCATCTTACACCACCAGTTGTGCATGAGGTATGCTTGGTGACATGACACACAAGAGCTCCCGTCTTCCAACACACTCTGAGGTCAACATTGTTCTGATTGTGTTAGGTTTTGTTTTGACCATTATTTTAATTGTAGTGTGATGGGAGTTGGTTTGGTTTGCCTTTTTTAAATTCCTTTTTTGTCGCTTCAAGATGGAAAAACTTCACAATAAGTCTTTCTGTCTTAGGTGCTTGTTTTCTAATGCTAGAAAGGCCTGTAGAGATCAATTCTGAGAACAAAGAACTAGAATCCAGTCACTCCTCCAGTGTTATTTTTTTTATCCTATGTTGAACAGTGTATTAGGCCTTGCCACAGTCCTCAGAGGTGTTATCACTACACTTCAATGGATGAGGGCAATAAAACCAAGGAAGGCTATAATTTGCTTTAGGTCATTTAGCCAAAGGGATGCAAAGTGAAAAATAGAGCATAAAATGTCCAGTTCTAGATCACGCTTTGTTGCCATCAGCCTGTGCTTCCCCTGCTGGCACACACAGCTCTGAGGGAACTGGTTCTCCCTTCTTGGCCTTCCTCACACAGGAACAAGAATTGCAAAGACCTCAGTTTTCACTGGCTGCCTCCCATATGAGTTTAGATGGGACTGGCTTAGGAACTGACTCTTTGTCCCCTCCTCTGTCCCTGAATTGGGCAGTAATCTCCAGGTTCCACTGGAGGAAACTCTTTTTTTCACTGCTGAGGAACAGAAGAGGAGAGGCAGAGAAGCAGCGGAACTGCAACACTGTGCACTCAGCAGACCCAGCTGCTGGTTCTGGCTCTGGCCCTGAGCTAATGTATGGCTTTAAGATTCCTGTGCCTCAGTTTACCTATCCACATGGCCATAATTAAGAAATTAGAGATATTTCAATATTTCCTATATATTTTTTTCTCTAAAAGGAAGAATTGATTGAGGAGCACCCTAAAATCTATCCTCTATGTAGATAAATGTATGGCATCACACCAAATTATCTTTATGGTCACTTTTTACTTTGAAACTAATAACAGATGGAGTATTCTGTGTAAGGGTTAAGTATTTTGTTATTCTTTCTTTCCTAAACTTTATTCATATACTTCTCCTTTAAGAGCCCCCAACTCACAACTCCCATTACTGTGCAAAGAAGCTTGTTCCTAACGTTGCATAGAATTTTCTAAGTAATGCTCTACTAAAGCAGATGAACAGTGTGGGGCAAGGAGGGGGGTTTGTCTCCATCTCAGCCGTGCCATCTGGTGGTACTGGGCCTCCCGAAGGAACGAGGTCTGCTTGCACCATCTAGTGGCTTCAGGTAACCGAGCCAGAGGGATTTTCTGGTCCCAGCCCTGATCACCAACAAGCCAGAATAATTAGAAATAGAGACGAGGCATTTGCTGTTTCAGGTAATAACTGTAAGTTAACATAGAAAATACAAACAGCAAACTTACCTACACTACTGTAAGGATAATTTTTTAATAATAAATTCTACCCCACCCCCAGTTTTTAATTAATATTGCCACAAATCAGTGCACAAAATGCAGAACTCATTAGCAAGTAGGAAAGAAGGAAAATTCTTCCACAATATTACAAAAAAGGCATCAGGACAACCTCACTTCTGAGGGTTGAGATTATGGAGGTCAGACTGTCATTATCACACATCCCTCCTTTTGCAGGTGCTTAAGGACAGATTTGCTTTCCTCCTGAGAGAAGTAGAGCTGTGAAAGCAAAGGTACAGAGAGAGTATCTCATCACTCTTACTGATTGAAGAATGGAAAGGGACATTTCTAGCAAGAAATATTAAAGAAAAAGATCCTTTTCCATAAGTACATTTCTATTATTTTTCAGTGGCAACTGCAGTAATGAGAGACATAATCCAAAACCAGCATGGTTTGTGTTGGGATCAAATAACTTGGTATTTTTTTTCCCTGAAGTATTGCCAGAAGTAATTACCTCTGATACTTTCACTCTTATTTCTGCAAGTTTCATAGGTCTGTTTCTAAATCACCCCTGTTCAGATAGGGAGAGTATGACCTGGCTGAGGCACATGGCAAAGCCAAAGCCTGGCAATACAGCAATACTCAGCAGGTCCTGGCACCAGTAGGACCACTGGTGGGATCTGGAGCAGTGCTATGCCAATGAGATTCCCCTGTTTTGAAAACAAAGACAAAGGCTTGGAGCAGTGCCCCAGTCTCAGGAGAGCAGTCTAACTCACAGCACCCCGTGTGCTTGAGATTACTCTTGTCAATTCAATGCAAGAAGACCTCTAATTCCTCTGGGATGCCAGAGCTGGCAGGTTAGGGAGCCCTGCCAGTGGGTGACCTCAGGTATGGCTTTGACTCCTCCACATACCTCATCGCCCTATTTCATAAAGTATATCTGTGTAACTATATCTACATAGCTTTGAGGAAGGTTTGGAAATACACCCGTGAAATATTGGGCATTACATCTATATGCTGTATGAAATATATGGTATTATTATTGCATACTATTTTTCAGTGAATGATTTTCTATATTAATGTTGAAATGGATGCTGAGGCAGATTTGGGAAGGGCCCACACCTAGGAATCACCAGGAATCTTCTGCAGACACCATTATGGAGATGAGGGCAATTATAGGCTCTGACCTCACAGGCTTTGCTGAGTCACCATCCCCTTGGCTTGACTGAAGGTACTGTCTTTGAAATGCACTGAACCATCTCCAAAGACTTTAGAAGTACAACTAAATGGCAGAGACATTAGGCCTGTTTGTGCCTTTGGGGTCCTGACAGACTGGCTGTGTCCAGTGTCTCTGCTTTGCTCTTCTCTTGGTGCTTTGGCTTCTCTTCATCCTATCTGAGTAGGAGTTAGTAATGGGCCTGTGTGGTTTAAATGTTCTGGGACTTTAAGAGAACTTTCGCTTGAGTGGTCAAATTTTTATGCCTATTTCTTTCCACTTCGCTCACTGGGACTAAAGATTAAATTTAAAAAGTCAGTTAGTCTAAAGAGGTTATCCCTATGTTACTCTTGCAGGAAAGAGCAGGGCTGCATTCTCCAGACTGCAGTGATACAGGGAACTCTATAAAGTTAACAGAATGAAAGGATGTGTCATGTTTTGCTATCCCCAGAGATTTATATAGGACTGCAGAAGTGAAGGAAGGGCCATCCAAAAACCAGGAGTTCACTTGCCTCTCATGTTTGACAGTTATGACCTATCAGACCATTTGTATATTGTCCACCTCTCTCTCAGACATCATAATCTGCTTTGCTTTCCCTTCTGTTAAATCCTTGTTTCAAGCTCTTCTTGCTATGAATCTCTCATCCAGCTTAGCATATTTCTGTCTTATTTTGACAAATATTTCAGAGAGTAAGTCAGGCAGGCTCCAAAATGAAATATCTCCTCTGAGGGTCTATCAGTCTCCCTCAGTCCCTTCTCGACAAATAAGAAGCATTCAAGTGTGGTTGCTCTCCTGATTGATATCTTTTCTGCACCTGTTCCAGCTGGGCTCTAAGGCAACTCTTTTCTGTGAACAAGTGATGCTCTTGGGCTCATGAATGCAGATTCTCTTACTGTAAATCACTTAATCTTGTCAATATAATAGTATGACTATAAACAGTTCTATATAAGCATTTCTCTGACATACATGCCTTCTAGTCCAGTTTCATAAAATGTGCTTGATGATTTGCAATTTTGCAAATTTATCACATTTCTCTTTCCTCATTCTGGTGAGGGGAAAAGTGTTTTCCTTGCTCTGTGCTTGTCAAATTCTTGCTGTGCTGGATTACACTGCTCTTGCAGCTTTCCAGGCAACTTCAGGCACCTTGAACAAGAGCTATCCAGATCACTGCTTAAAGCTAAATTAGTGTCTGAAGACTGACAAACTCACACTTTCCTCAGCATTCAGAGTCATCCAAGAGGTTTATGCAGAGATCACTAGAGGTATTTATAAATACTAACACTCAAAACTAATGCATTGGTCAGGCATTGATTGTTGAGCAGGTCAAGTGTCCAGGAGCTGGACCACAGCTGATGGGGTGAAGTGACACAGCTGGAGGAGGACAGACAAGCAATGCATGAAATACCATTGTGTTCCATGAGGCTTCTGCATCCACAGCTCCTATTTCACTGGGTTTCTTCTTTTTTGAAATACACCACAGCTGCTTCACAGATCTACTCCATCACCCAGTGGCACATATTTGTACACATGCCATAAAGCTTTTTTCTTTCTTGTTTAGCCAGCACAGGCAGGAAGTGATAAGGGCTGCTTTGGCTGCAGAGATTCAGGCTGCAGCAGGCATGGAGTGAGAAACTCCCAGATAAATAATGATGACTTAAGGTCCTTATCTAAGATGCTCCAAGGAACTGCCATAATCAAGATAATAAACACCAGAAATAATAATTATTAACAGAATTCAAAGAGTCTGACCCCAATTCTGTGTTGGGTTTATAATTTAATCTTTTTTTCTGACTTTGACAGAGCTGATTCCCTCTGAAACTGCTGGAAGCGAAATCAGAGTCAGAGCCCAGATATTTTGACCTCCTTATTTAAAATTGAGCTACTCTGAAAGGTTGAATAGCCTCTTTGTGACTCTATTCAGACTAAAAAGCAGGTGAGATTTTTAGATCAAAGCAGCTTTTACCAAAGCCAGCCACTTCAAATCCTTCTGCGTGAAGTGGTAGGCTGGAGAATCTTACAGAAACAGACTCCCTAATGTTTTTTATGACACCTTTTTCCAAACAGTAGAAACTCAGAGAACAGTTCCTAGCACAGTTTCCTGTTCCCATCAGTAAAAGCTTATAATTGAAAAAGTAAAATGCCTGACTTTAAAAACACTAGACTTCAATTAAGCTCAAGTCAAAGTGTTTATTTGAACATCATCCCTGAAATCTACTTTAAAATCACCTGGAGACTGAGTTTAATGACTTCCTTAGTTGCTGTGTTTATAGTATTGTCAGTATTGATGCTTCTGCTTCCCTGTTTTAATTGAAAACAAGGACAACAGAGGGAATATCCAGGCTTCTTCCAGGAAGAAGCAAACCTCTGACCCATCACAGGATGCACCTGTGTGTCCCAGGGAGCATGTCACAGTTCTCAGGCTCCACTTGAGGATCCAGGGACATGCTGGACTATTGATGGGAACTGAGATGGGGAGCTCTGTCCAAAGCCAATGACAACAGCAAACACAACCACAAAAATAGTAATTAATAACCTCATGTTTTAGTGTTTGTCTCATTTTGACCAAGAAGAACTTGGTTTATTTCATTTAGAAATTTCCCTGTATCCAGAATCTGTCATCATGTCCTGACTGCAGGTCACTGCTGCTGGCCGAGGAAAATAGCCAGCCCTTTCATGAGGAAAAGAAAATACAAGTAACAACCATTAGTAATGTAGCCAGCTTTGTGTAGAAAAAAACCCTTCCCATGAGAGGACAGTTTAGGCATGAAAAGGCTCTTCTCAAACCAGGATCAAAGTGATAAATGGCAAAAACATTCTATTTGTCACTTCTTTCCAAATCTGATTTTTCTAAAGGCACCAAGAGCTTTGCCATGGATTTCAAGAAGTTCAGAGTTCAGCCCTCTGCTTCTTAAGCAGCATTTAGAAGTGGTTTTTCTATAAGACAAACACATATATACTTGCCAGTCCTTAATCTCTTTGAGCACAAAATGTGTTCATTTCTTTGGCAGAACAAATTGCTGTAAAAGCATAACTTTTCTTGCAGAGCAGATAGAAAAGAAGTGCTGTTGTCTGTCAAATGTTAGCCCAAGCATGCACTTTTTGCTTACAGACTCAGTGAGAAAATCACAGTTCTTAATACAGCAAATCATGTCCTGCTCTTAAACTCCAAGGAAAGTTCAGGAGCCTCCATTTGCTCTCTTATTTTCTCTCCCCAGTAACTACAAAGCTGTCAAACCTTAAGACTATGTAAACTGTTTGAGAAAGATTTTTATCAAGATTGCCATACACTTTGTCTGAAGGAGATCATACCAGAGTTTGGTGTTCTAGGAAATATGGAAAAACTTGGAATGAGCCCTGGAGAAAGCCAGTCCTCTTTCATCACCAAAGTGACCTCCTGATATGTCACCGTCTCTGTGTGAGAAGATGGAGCTACAGCGACAGCAAAGAGGAATCACAAAGAACTTTATCTTTCATTTCCTTCCCTTCTTACTCACATGAATGGCTCATCTCATGGAGCCATTCAAAGATGAAATTGCTAAAACCTTCTCACAAGTCCTCTTTCAACCATCAGCATTTTGTGGTCCAACCAAAAATCCCCCTGTAAATTCAGATTAGTTTGGAAAACACTTACAGTTCTTGGCTGGCAAGTGTATCTGAAAAACTATCCATTAAGCTCCAGTGATATCTAGGCAGTCAGTGCTCTCCTGAGACTCTGGGTCGTTGTGAGAGAGAAAAACAACCTTAAACCATGTGAATTATCAAGCTGGTGAGCAGAAGGTTTCATACATACACTGAATTCCCCAAACTCCCAAATTCCTTTAGCAGTTACATGTTCTATTTCTTGCCACAAGAAAAGTGTAAAGTGGGGAAAATATGGAATGTCAGGGTCTTATAACCACCATGAGAACCCCAGTTTCTGGTTCTGTTTCTCAAATCTTTCAGTCACGTGTGACAAAAGACAGCAAACAGGTGGCTTTCCCCTGCAGGGCACACATCAGAGAGCACGATGACAGTCTGCATTGCACAACAGATCAAATAACTCTCTTCCAGCAGCACATCAAGCACATTGGCAATTTTATATGCTGATTCTGTGGTGCTCTCTCTCTGAGTTTTCCTGTTCACACAGGACTTTGTGGAAGCAGATAATGTAATGAATCAATGTTGTTAGGCAACATCATTACTCTGATTTCTCATCAGTAGATACTTAACACAGCAATTCATTTTTCAATGTCAAATTGCTACTCTTTTCTTCTTGCTTTGCTTCCCCTTCTCTTCTTGCCCATTTCTTTCCATTTCATCTGGACTCTGGTGCATTCTGAAAACTCACAGATACAAAGTTTTATGCACTAGTTCAATGTTTGGAAGGATTCTATCTGTGGCCAGACACTGAAGGTTTCATCAGCTTGAAAAAACCTGAACTAACCTCAAAAGAACTAGATTTTATCTACTGAGAGACTGAATTTTTAACTCAAAGGAAAAAATCCAGCTCAGATTCACATGTGAACCCATAAGCACACAAGCCAACTAACATTTGTTCAAGCACTTCCTAAAACTGTCTAATGAATACCACATGCAGACAGCCAGCTATTGGCACGTAAAAATAATACAGTCATGGACTTTGTTGCTCACAAGGGTTTGCATTTAGACCTCAGGCTGCCATCCTAAAAATATTGGCTTCATATATGAGAGATCTGTTGTCTTCACATAGCTATTATTTGCTATGAGTGATGGAGCAAATTCCTAGTATTTCTGTCACCATCTGTGCCTATGTACTTTAAGAAAGATAACTGAAATTTGTCCTGAGCAGCTTGATTTCCCTTGCTCTGCATGTAATGCAGGTTGTCATTTTGGATGGCTTGAGAACTATGTATTCTACCTTATATGTGGTGCACAAGGTATGAAAGAAAACAAAAGGCAGCCTAACTAAATACTCTGAGTTGGTCTTAAAACATAGTATGTCCTGGCAGAACAGCTGAATACAGCCTGTGGAATTGAATAGTGATAATAATACATAAAAATAAATGTAAAAATAAAAAAAAAAAGAAAAATGTTTCATTTAAGAAAGCCGGGGGAAAAGATAATACCCACCTTTCTGGGATCACAAAGCACTCATAATTCATGCAACAGCCACACATATCATGTTTGATGCACCCTGTGGTGTGGAAATAAGGATCACAAGGTATGCAAGGAACCTGGAAGCAAAGAGGGCTGCAAGGACTCCTCTCAGCTGGAGCCCCAGCCTTTGCCTCTGCTGAGCCTGCCACCATGCAGGCTGTTAGCATTCATTATATGGGGTTGTTTTTGTGATGTGGGACCATCTCCACCTGGAACAAGTTGAAAAAGCATGAAGGCCATCAAAGTGCTATCAGATGCTACTAACACTGAGCCCACTAAAATCTGGACTACATCTGAACTACTGGCACACAGATGACAAGTCCTACATCCCATTAAGAATTTCCTGAATCTTCTTTTGCTCATACAAAAGACACTTCTGATAGAATTGTCATTCTCTAAAAGACAAAACAAAGAATAAGAGGAATATTTCTGATGGTTTCATTAATGGCTTTTCAGTCCAGACCTTGTATCTTGTTTCTGCCACTTTTTGATCTCTCAGGGGGCTTCCTTGCACAGACTCTGCTGATGGTGAGACCTGTATTGGAGCCCATCAACCATAATCACTGTGCTGGCCTAGAAGGGCTCTCCAGCCACAGTCTGGCTGCACAAACCTTCCCAAGCCAGAGGCACCAGCCCTCCCCATATTTTCAGTCTCTCAAACATCTCTTCACCATATTGATGTCTACACAGAAAATGGCCCTGTCTTCTGTTGTTGCTGTCATTTTTCCCTCTAACTCTTCTGCCCAGAGAATATTTTCTGCTCCTTCCACTCATTCCACTAACCTTCCATCTGTAATTCCCACACCAGGAATACCCTCCTCCCTTCTCCTAAGTGCTCGTGACAGCTGCCATCTTGGCCCAATCAGGAGTGATTGATCCAGCATCCTTAAGCGTCAAGTGCATTTGATCTGTAAAGCTCTCCAGCTGGGTCTGTAATAACTCATATCCGTTGTGGGTTACACATCAAGCAACTCTTTCCCCATCAGTCACGTCTTTCCTGATAGAAAAGTTCTTCAAGGAACCCCTTCACATCTAATCCACCAACTCATGTGGGACATGATGGGAAAAGTTATGAAAAGCAGTATTTTGTACAGCTTTGATGCAAACAAAGTTGATCTCCATGTCAATTTTGCTGAATAAAAGCTTCTGTGGGCAGAGAGTGTGAATTCTTCTAGGATTCAGTCCATGATAAGAGCAATCAACTGATAAATATTTATGTCTGAGGCTCACTAAATGAGACACTACTCACTGCTTTGTTTCATTTTCATTAAGTCTGTGACTGTATTTACTGAGCTACATTCAGATCCTGCTACGCAGACCGAGCTGCTGCTTCGCTGTCAGCACAAGGCTCCAGCACACTGCTCTGTCATCTGTTGGGAAACTGGCTCCCAACCTGGAACAAGAGAATCAGGGCCACATATTCCTGTTCAAGTGGGATCCATGTTTTGATGCACCTGAGCAGAAGACATGAATACTTTTTATACCTTACAGTGGAATGTATGCCCAGCTCTCTACCCGTCTTTAGGTCTGTGACAAAAGCCAAACAACCATGTTACATTTACTGCAGACTGGTTGTGTTGTGTTAACTAAATCACAACTGTTGGTGATGTGTTTTGAACAATCAGACTGTACTGGTCAGCCTACCTAGCTAAAAAACGTGAAATTAAATATCTATTCAGAAGTTAGATTTGCTGAATATTTTTTTAGCTATAAAGCAATATGTTTCTGTGCATTACTGGTGTGGCAATCAGCCCCAAACAAGATGGTGCAGACCAGTATTCTGCCTCTGACAAACAGCAGGTTACAAAGGAAGAGCACAAGGAGAATAAAGTCTGCAGAGAGGCATACTCCTCATCTGCCAGTTTGAAATTCGGTGATTATTGAGCCAGAATTGTTATCTTTGTATTTAATTGTTTTCCAAGTTTTTCTTTCATGGTTTTGTCCCATCTCCCATTGATCTAATGTGAACTTTTAGTCTCCACATCCTCCCATGCCAAGGAGTATCTACAGCTTAATTACATGTTGTGTGAAGCACCATTTTCTCTTCTTTCTGTTTCTTTTCTTAAACCTGTCACATGTGGGTTTCATTTGGCAGCCCAAGCTCTCATAATGAAAGACATTTAAAAATCATTCCATCATTTCTTGTTTCACTTCTCTGTGCCCTTGTAATGTTACACATCTCTCCATCAGTCTCTCACCTCTTTTCAGACTAGAGAGCTACTGTATGTGTCTTGTATGGAAGTTGTTCCCTATCTTTGTTCATCCTTTACCCAGGCCTATAATCTTTTTCCACATTTACATATCCTTTGGGTGCTGAAGGACCAGAGCTGTGCATTATATTCGACAGCCAGGTGCATTATTGTTTTATAGCAGGCAGAGGTGATGTGATTTGTTCTCTCTTCTCCTATAAAATACATTTTTATTTCCCATAAGTGGCATGTTCCATAGGAATGAAAGCTGTTTACTGCCACCCCTTGGCCATAAGTAGAATTATTTGGTGCAGAATCCTTATTGCAAATCCAGCCAAAATTCCCTGAATCCATAAAGTAAATGTGAAGGTATTAAGTACTATGTCAATGACATATTTATAGGGGAGAAATTGAGGATTAGATGCTCTCCATAAATGAGATCACACTGATACAAGAGAAACAAATGTAATGATACAAAGAGCAGTTCTTAGAAATGCTGACAGTGTTTCCATATCACAAGGAAAAAGCTTGAGGAGAGGAAGTGCAGCTCTCTGCTCCAAAGAACATTGAATCATCCAAATCCTTCCATTGATTTCAGAATACTTCCAAAGTGCTGCACTGCTTTTAATCTAAAGACATGAAATTAAGTAATATGAGAGTACTAATATGAACAGAGGGACTTTCTGAGTAAAGTCAAAATCACAGCAAACATAAAAGAGTTCACTGGAGCTTCTTCCAGCTACTGTATTTTTTATTGTTATTTTTATAAAACACTTTGCTATATACCATCAGTCATTATGTATTTTGCATATAATCAGTGCTTAATAACATCTAATTATTAATAAGGACTGAATACATATTACCATGTACGTGGAGTATAACAGACATAAAATGCAATATAAATATTCTGAAAATCTCAGTTTCAAATGGTAAACTTGCTAAAGGAAAATAATGTACATTCTGTCCTAATCAGGCATTTTTCATTATCTGGAGATGTCATCCACATTCAATGGACATGCATACCATCTACAAGTTAAAAGGTGGGCAATTAAGTCAGTGGTTTCTTTTATAATAGTTATACAGTTTTATTGTAAATTATTATTTTTCCTGAAAAAATCTATCATTGATAATAGTTCAGATTATGAATGATATAGGCAAAATTTTGAAGAAACAAACACTATTTGCATAATAATGTGCACCACAAGTATGTAACTACAGGATTGTCCCCGCGTTGCAGTGAAACAGGTAGGCTTTTCTTCCAACAAGTGAGCCAAGGAGCTCCCAGAATTCAAGCAGGCTGTGCAGAGTGAAATGTGGATTAGGAGTGAGGAATTCTGTAATCAATGTACCAACACGTGCTTCTTTATCAGCGAAGAGATGAAGATTTCATGGCTGCAGTCACCATCAGGTTTCCTGTGTGCCTTCCCCAGCTGCCATCTCAGGAACAGAATTGTCATGAGCACCTCTATAACTGGACATCATGAGACATGCACTGACTCCATGCTGAGTACAGCTGTGATAGATCGTGATGGAAAAGGAGTGGATTCAGCCCTGAACCAGTGAACCATTTTCTGGCTGGTTTCTGCACAGGTGACAAAGATGTAAAAATTCAGTGTCCTTCCTTTCAGTTTAGCATTTCTCTGTCCTGTACAAAGGTGTGATGTTTGCACTGCACACAGTCACGACAGAGGAGCAGTTGGGTTCATACCTCTCCTCCCCAGCTCTTTGATGATGGATCAGATGGCAGCAGCACTGCCAAAGTTCAGTACCCACACCCACAACCAGGCTGTCCTTGGCTGCAGAGAAGGTGGCGGGACAAAACCTGCCAGGTGATCTGGGCCTTGCTTGGACAAGTACTGAAAAAAAATCCTGAATTGACCTGCTGTGGTGGGGAGGACAGAAAAGCTGCTGAAAGTCAGAGCTTTGCAAAACAAGTTGGGGAGCACTGGCAGGGAGAGCCTTCAGCTTCCTCGTCATGCAGCATCTTCTTTGCTTGTTTAGGAGATGGGACCTTGTTGGAAAGTACTCCCTGGAGATTCGTTCACCAAGTGTCTCCTGAGGTATTCAGCCACTTTACAGTAATTTCTCAGAGGAAATCAATAATAAAATATGGCACCTGCCAGCCCTAGGCAGAAATGCACAGAAACAGTTTGATCTCATTACAGTGGCTTACAAATGAAGGAGGAATGACTGCTCTTATTTTGGATATATCTTTTTTGATGGCATCTTTTTCTCTGCACAAAATGAAACCACCTTTTTATACAAAACAATTAAGCGATCTTGGCCCAGCTTAAAAGCAATGAAGACAATTTCCATGCCAATAATAATATAGAGGGAAAAAAACAAGAAAAACTTGGGGTGTTCCAGCTGTGTATCTCCAAATCCAATAGTGGTTAAGGTGATAAAACAGAAATAAAAGGCTTCCTGAAAATCCAAATTCTTTTCCCACTTTGGAAGAATGGCGGCTGCACAGGAGATGTACACAAAGATAACGAGCACCATTAATACAATGGGCACATCTAATTTTTCTAACTCTTTCCCTATTTTGTCAAAATTCTCGATTACTCTGGACATTGTCTTTCCCCTGGTTAGTTCAGGGCATGAACTCCATCTCTCAATGCTTTTATTTCTTGCTGGTTTTGTGTGTTCATTTTCTCTGGCAATTAACATTTCAAAAAGTTCAACATTGCGATATTTGATCGGCCTCCTTTTCACACTCTGCTGACTTTTCAGCACCTCCATAATCGTCAGGGGCTCGTTGATGACTATTTTAGACTGTGCTCTGCATTTTAATTCACTCCTTTTGCTACATGTGGATCCAGAACAGAGTTTAGAGGCTAGAATTTTTGACTGTAGTTTTCTGAATTCATTGTAAGACTTGGATAAAACAGTTGCAAGGATGTCTCCCATGTCTGTCAGGACCAAGAACATCAGAGGGATACCAAACAAAGCATACAGCATGCAGAGATACTTCCCAATCCGTGTCACAGGGTAGGTATTGCCATAACCTTGAACCAAGAAGAGAAGGGAAAGGGAAAGAGAGATAACATTGGGATTTATTAGGTATTCATGTCCTCTGAGGTTTTTATTGTTGTCAGCTTTTAAAGCAAATTTTTAGTCCAAAGCATACTGTTCTTTTTGGCTTTTCTTTGAAACTATTAAAATTTCTGAGTCCCAAATGCCTGATGCTAATGCAAGGATTGTACCTCTTCAAGCACTTGGAGGTTTGGAGTTTGCCATTTTTCTTGAATTAACTCTTCCTACCTTGTCTGCAAATCATCAGCTGTGGAACTTACCTTTCTGAAAACAAAAGGATGTTTAGGGAGGTGAAATAAAAGGTTTGGGCCAGCCCAAGACTGGTGTGCAGTCTCTGTCCTGCTGGAGACTCTGATCATGCAGATTTCCTGACCTGGGAGTCTGGGTTGAGGAGGACCCATAGGCAAGACAACAAGAAAGGTCTTGGGCCCATGGGTCCCTGTACAGAGGATTGGAGCTTAGGGTTAAACTCAGAGAGACAACAGCTGGTGCTGGGAGAAGGTAATGGACCATGCAGGAGGATCTGAGGGGTCACCTCCTGGCCACCCTCCAAGATCTTACAGCATGACTAAATGTTTTTTGCAAATGAAACTCCATCAGATCTGGGAAGATTCAGATCTGCATGACTGTCTAAATTGTGAAACTGGGACAGCACTACAGTGAGACAATGAGACTCATAATTCAAACTTCATTTCCCAATCAAAACTGCGTGTGACAAATGGTAAGTGGATAACAGAATTTGAAATTGTCCCTGGTTTATCAGCTCTAGCTCTAATGGCACGTGTTGCATTGGCATTGTGTTTGTACTGACTTCACAGTTTCCAGAGTCTCTTAAATGTACTCAGAACAACAAAGGATCAAGTGAGGACAGGTCTGCTTATCACATGAGGAAATGCATGTTTACTTTAGAGTTCTAAAGCTTAAAAATATCAATTACAACAAACAGGGAAATACTACCAGACTCATGGCTTTAGCAGAAGATATGCCCTTCCCCTAAATTCAATTTGGGTATTTATATTTCAGTTCTCTAATATATTGGACATGAAACTTAAATTGTAAGATAATGCTTTTCCATTGTAGTGAGAGAAAACATCAGTATTATAGTAACTGTACTAAATGTTAACTATTTTTCTCCTCATCTTCCAAAAAGACATAAAGCATTTATTTCCTCTCTGCAAAAACAACACTCTTTTCTAGATAATCTTCTAGGCCAAGTACTTAGCCTGTAAGATTATTAGCTAATGTGCTGAGATACAATTTCCTTCATTTACTTCATTCACTTACATTTTCACAAATGGCTGCCATAGTCTTTGGTATGAACCCAGTCTCAGTCCCTGCTTTGCTGTGAGACACTGAAATATTAGTTATTCTTGGTCACTCTGTTCCCCACAGGTTAACTGGGAAAGCTAATCTTTACTGTTGAAGAAATTGGGGAAGATTAATTATTGTAGCTATTGCACAGAGTGCTATTATTTCCCTTTTTAATCAATTTCTGTGCATTAAAAATACTTTGTGCAGCCTCAAGGCTTAAAACTTACGCTGAGCTTAAATGTAGCTATCCAGAAATCTATCCTAACTGAGCCACTAGGTATCCTCCCCAGGCAGTGAAGAGATGGCAGTTCAGACTACCAGACTTCAGACTAGAAGCCTCAATTTTCCTAGATAATTCAAGATAGCTAATTTAATTCTACCATGAGGTGATTTATCAGTTCCCAGCACTGCAAACAACAAAACCTCCCACAATGGAAATAGCCACATCTTCCACCTACCAGAAATAAATCTTCCAGGCCTTCTACTGATCCCGAAACTCAGGTCAGAATCTGAGGAAGCTGCCTTAGTATTTAGTGCTATGAAGGCAAAAAAATACTGGCAGTTTAGGAATAAATATGTTGGGTCAGTGTCTATGGGGACATTTGTCAAGTCCCATATTAAAGGAGGTGGGCAAATACACCCTGGGAAAATGTTTTCAAAACTTTTTCATCAGTTTGCTGAAGTCAAAGCTTTCTCATAGGACATCACCTTTCAAAAAATCTGAGCCACTATGTTTGTACAATGAAATATTCACAGGGGTGAGGGTTCTGGTCACAGCTCCAGTATGTGTCTCTGACCATGGAGATGACTGTCTTCAAACTCAGGAGCTGCAAGAAGCTGAATTTGAACAGTCATCTAAGACATTAGAGTCTGAGGTTCAAGTTTCTGCAGTGACTCAGACAGCACTCAAGTGCTCCAAGTGAGTATATTAGCTCTCACACTATTCCTTGTATGGAATAAGCTCCTTTTTTAAGGTTCAGCTTTTCTTTTACTTTAAGATGCATACCCATTCTGGGGCCTTGAGTGTATCCTAATGCAGTGGAGAAATGTCTTTGATACAATGCTGTGGGAATATTTCCCATCCAGCTTTAATTCTGAAAATTTAGATAGACAGTTCCTGTACTTTCCAGCATCTGAGAGATTAGCAAAGCGATAAAAGTTGCTGTGGGAATGAGCTTGGGGAGTTGTATTTAACAATGCAGAGGGAGCCAAAATCAGAGTAGATGTTTCTAATTAATCTAGTTCCTCCTTTGGAATATGAAGTCAGAAGTAAAGAATTCAGAGGTGCCACTTAAACACTGTTGTGTGCTGTTAATCCAGAGAAATGTGAACAACACCATGGTTAATTACAGATCTATAGGGGAACAAAGCTGAGTGAGACATAAATAACATGGAAACAGTTGACAAACAATATATGCATTTTGAATTAGCTTTTCCAGTGAAGAGAACACAGAATAGTGGGAAGGATAAGGTTGGATTGGAAAATGGAGCTTTCTTTTTACTGTAATATAATAGTTCTGTGTACATGTCATAAATGAGTATGTGTTGCAGTCTACATGTAACGATGCAGCTAATTAGTGTGTACCATCACTAGTTACTAAATTCTGACTTGTTTCTGTGTCTCAGCTACATCTCTGCAGCCTGTGTTTGCAGAACTGCTTGCAGATTCGTCATCAATATTCAGGAGAAAAATTCAAGGGGTTTGGGGTTTAGGAAGGGTTTTTTTGTGTTTCTTTGGAGTTTTTCTAGTTCTCTGGAAGAAAAACATTAGAGAAAGCAGCAATAGCAATTGATTCTGTAGGATTTTACTTTACCTCTGAACTTACCCACAGTTGTGAATACTGTGCAGCAAAAAAAGAGAGACCCAAAGAAACTCCATTTTTCTTTTGGATTGACAAACCAGTCTTGTTCAGCAGTGTTGAGAAGATCATGGATTTCTTTCTTAAACTTCAC
>JAOXXN010000082.1:29479145-29491243 GCA_026770055.1 Myrmophylax atrothorax | reverse complement strand
AGACACAGTGAGTATTTGCAGACCATCACTCCATGAGCAGCCAGCGTGTTATTCCAGCAAAGTTTATTCCACCTGAGAATTTGCTCATATTCTTTTAGAAGATAAAAATATTCACCTTCTCACCCTCCCCTTTCAACCTCCCCACCCCTGAAAAAATCAGATGGATTCAGTGGCTTTGCTGAATAAAGAAACCAGGAACAAATAAACATAAGCATAAAGAAGCAGGGCAGAAAGATTGCATAATCAGCTTCCAGCCTGAATGTCCTGTTTGATTTTGGACTCCCCAAATTGGTCTTCATTTGACACAAGAGCATCAGAAATGTGGAGCCAACAGCAGGTAACCGAACTGAACCACTTGGATGTCAGTGCCCAGCACCCTGCTGTGAGTTCCGGAGCCTGCCCCCCTTGTTCCTCCTCCCCATGGCTGAGCCTTGCTTCAAAGGACCTTATCTGCAGGACTGATTGCCCAAAACCGATCATTGTGTCGGCACAGCTACCTGAGCAAAACTCCAAGCCTGTGTATGAGCCCCGTCACAGATCCATGAGGATTTATAGCCCTTCTCTTCCCCTCTTCCCCCTCCATCAGCTTTGCTGAGTCTGGGATGCAGAACTGCACCTGTCTCACTCTGAGCATCCCATCTCCAGAGGGCTGGGGAGGGGGACTCAGAGAGGGCAGAGGGAACTGGAGAAACCTTTGAGATAGAGACTTCAGCCATCAGAAAACAGAAGGAAATACCACAGGAGCTCAGCTGGTCTTTAAGAACCTTAGGGAACCTGGGCCAAAAGGAAAACACAGGCACCTCAAAAAGTCTTTTCAGGCAGGAGCACAGGGGTTGGGAAGCTTGCAGTTAAAAATCACAGCTAAGGAGGAAAGCAGCAGTTATTAGCAAGGCAGAGGGAAAACCCTGCTTGCAGGGTCAGCTGTTAGTATTTTGAAGAACGTCTTCAAAAGCAAAAAAATGTCATTCAAAAACAAGAGAATTAGTGAGTCCCTGTACAATTAAGTGATTTTGAAATTCCAGTACATACCTGATAAACTTCTGGCGAGGTACGTCAGATTCTGCAGAAATTTTCTATAGTCTTCACTAAATTCTACCTTCCGATTACCTTCAATGTGGGAGAACATGAGGGCCCCAAGAAAAGCATAGATGACAAGAGACAGAATGAAGCAAACATGAGGAAACACTGCCCAAAATAGTTTTTTACATGCCGTTTTACTTCGCTGAGGCTGTGATGTTGATGCCATCCTAAGCTTGCTTTGCTGTTTTTTTTTCCTTTTTTTCTTTTTAATATATAATTTTGTGGAGAAGACACAGCTTTTAGAAAGAGTGATAAGGATGTAAAAGCTTTTGCATCCTAGAAAAGCTTCTCCTGTGAAAACAAGGATTGTTCTGCCTCAGGCTTTCAGATCACATGTCTTTATAAGTGAAGATTGCACTACAGTCCCAGTGGAAAAGGAGCACAACTAATCAAGGCTTGAAATACTTCTCAGTTGACGCCAGGCCACTCTATCCCTGAATTACTATTGATTAGGCAGTGCTGTAATGCACATGGATTACCAGTTTCTACCAGTTTTCACTGGAGCCAATTCATGTTCAAAGTTTCTTGTCCTGATCTACAATTTCCCATTGACACAGTAGAAACATTTCCAGCTCCCAGGAGGGAAAATACACATTGTAAGGGATGGATTTCTTTAAAGATTTCTCCCAGAAACTAAGAGAGAAATTTAAAATTAATCAAAAGAAGGGGATGGCACTTATTAATGTCACCTCTGGGCAGACTGTAGAACAATTAATTTCTCTTACAGAGAGTTTAAAGAATCTCTCTATACCATTCAGTCTTTGTAGAGGAGGTCTTTTGAATTCTAACTTCTTCTTCTCAAAAAAAAAAAAAAGAAAAAGAAAGAAAAAGAAAAAGTGTTAAGAAGATTTTGCCTAGTTCTCATTTGATTGAAATTTTCCTATATTGATAGAAGTTTCAATTATGAAACTCACACTGATCTTAGCAAGTAAGACCTTCAGAATTCAGTTCAAGGTTAGTGTTCTTTGCAAACTATATCCAACTTTAAAAACAAAACCTCTATTTCCTTCCATCACTCTAAACCACATGGAGCAACAAGCAGTAGCACTGCCCTTTGTAATGTTTGTAATGGCAGTAAGGGGAGTTGGACTTTACAGAAAGAGGTGTTAAATATTTCATCTCTAGGCATCCTTCATTAGAAATTGAAACATTCTTATGCAGCCAAGACCTATTGAACTGTTCATACACAACATGTCCACACTACAAGAAATCCTACATGGTTTCAGTGACTTCTTTTAGCTCAATCTCTCAGAAAATTGGATCAGAAGATATTTTATGCTCATCACTACAGAAGTCTCTGCTATAGAAAAGAAGTTTTCAGGGTTAAGACAAAAAAAAGCTTGTGCACTTGCTACTTTCCTGGTTATCTGCCTCGTTGCCTCAGGGTTGCTTTTTGACAACAGATTTATAAATCCTCTTATCCCAGTCCATCTCTTTTTCTGTTGTTGTTGGGTGTTGTGGGGTTTTTTGTTTGGTTGGTTTGGGTTTTGGTGGTTTGGGTTTTTTTTTTTGTTCATTGAGCTGAAACACAGGGTAGAAAAGTGCTAATGTTCACAATTAATCAAAAGCAACAGAACTTCCTGAGAGGTTGTACTTGGTGTCCTTACCAGAGGATCAGGGGACACAGAGAAGTCAAAGGGACAGATGGAGGAGCAAAGTGGCAACAGGCAGTAGGGTGCTCCAAGCTGGAAGCACACTGCTGGGAAAGTGTTATAGAGATTGGGTACTGGTGCCATATAAATTGATAGAGACTATTTGAATTTCTAAAGAAATCTTGACAAGATCCCTCTCCAAAGGTTTTTAAGGGAATTAAACTGCTATGTCTTCACAGGAAGAAAATTAATGGCTAATAGAGAGGATCAGAGGGCAGGAGTCAAAGGCAGAGGGAGATCACTGGTGGATCTATGTGTGGGTTTGTGCTGGAGCTCTGCTGCTCCACACATTTATAAATAGACTGGCTAGAGGACAAACAGGGAGATGGCAATGTTTGCAGATGGCATGGAGCTGTTCAGAGCAGTGAGACTAAGGGCAGATTGGAATTGTAGGAGGACCTGAGGGTGTCTGCCAATTAAATGGCAGATAAAAGTCATGTAGATACACGTAAAATGTCATAAACAATCCAAATTTCACTTACAAAGTGATGGGCTCTGGGCTGACCATTACCATCAGCAGCAAGATCTGGGGGTACAATGTAACAGTACCACAAACACATCAGCCCAACAACTGGTCATGGTGAAGAGGGAAAGGATATGTTGGGAATAACGAGTTACAAATAGAGACTAAAACATTGGACAGCTCTACACTGCTGTACTGATGTTTGGTTTGCACATACCTGGAGGAGTCAGTGTGGTTCTGGTACTCTGCTCCCAGGGAGCACAGACAAAAAGTGGGAAAATTTCTGAAGCAACATGGGTGGCTGAAGGTATAGACAGCTTTCTGACAACGAATGACTGAGCAGTGCCTTTTGCCAGGGAGGGGGGAAATGTAGCTGAGGGAACATATAACAGTAGACTTAACCTCACAGGTGGTCTGGAGAGAGCAGGTGAGGGATCAGCTCTCTGTGGTCTTTCTGGAACCAGAACCAAGGACCATCAAATGAAGCAAGTAGAAAGCTACTTCAAAACAAATAAAATAAGATGGTTTCTCATGCAGCTAGAAAATTCTTGGCCAAAGATTGTTGGATTTCCATACGTCAAAGAGAATGGAGAAATGTTTAGAAGAACAATCACTAATTCTGACTGCAAACAATGCAGGGCTCAACAACCTCCCTAAACTGAAATTAATTTCCAGCTGGAAAGATGAAACAGGGTACTGGGCCAAATGGGCCCCACGTCTGAGGCAACACACTTGCACTGATGTTCTAAAAAAGAGTTTCACTGCCCAGTATGGCAATTCTGACACAATCTGTCCTGCACAGTTTTTCATCTACATCTCAGATACAAACATCTTTCCTCCAAAGTGCTTTAAAATCTTCTCAGCTGCCTCCTATACATGATACTGCAAAGTATTTAGCAATTCCCAGGGGCTTCTTAGCCATTTGCAGCATCAGGCTCTGAGCTTGTGACAACAAGAAAATTTAATAAAAATAAATCCAAAAATGATTTTTGCATTATTTTCTTAATCTAAACCATTTCCCAGTATTGCTGTATTACATATTTGAACTCAGTTGCTTAAAAGCAAATCCCACTAACCACAAGTTATTCCAAATTGAGTTACTGGTATTTGTATTCAGAGACATTTTTGCAACACGCATTTCCTATTCACATTAATGGACAACAAACCTGCACTTGTCCTAACTTCCATTTCTTTGATTAGGGCAAATGTGAGTGCTCTGAAGGTGCTGCCTGAAAGGAGAGTTTGTGACCACAGCTGCAAGATTAAATCATTCCAGTGCAAATATACTCGTATTAGAATTCCTTCCTTATGTGATGTTTTGGAGTTACAAAAATTAAACCTTGAAGGTCATTGTTTGGGCAGAAAGATGTTTTTCAGGAATTAGTAAAACTCTCCCTGCATTAAGTCACCTGCTTTCTTGTCAGTGACCTGCTCTGTTACCTCTTCCATGAAACACCTTTGGATTCACCATTCTGTACTGACAAATGTTTAATAGTGTAATGTCTTTTCATTTTTGGAAGAGAAACAAAATTACCTGAAGGATGACAAGTGCTTTTAAACAAAAAAAAATGTCAGTGGGGTAAATTGTTTGCTTTTATTTGCATCTGGCATTGATAGTGACGTGAATATTGTTTGACAGAGGAATAAGACCTCAGCCTGCCAGCACTTCATGACAATGAGAATTAAAAATGTTCCATTTGAGCTTACATTTTAACAAGGATCACAGAGGATTTGATCTATTACACTAGTGTATGCCCCTGGAAAGTATTTCAAGAATGCACTAATACACCTAAGCCCCCCAAAAAATGAGTGTTTCTGTAGAAAGGTGATATCAACCCCAAACAAAAACAAAAGACCAATCACTCCAAAACAACGAAAAACAAGTAATAGCAATAGTTGCATTAATAAAGAAATCTCAAGGCTGTGTAAACATTAGATTTGATCCTGAGACATTGATTGGTAGGAGGTGCTGTCACTGAGGTTTCCCTTTTAGTGTCTGTGACCACTTTCAAGGACCTTTTCCCACCTCTCACCCACAATGGTTACTCAAACCCCTCCCATCCCTGAGGCTCTTTGAGGCCTGTGCCTGTGGGATTTCAGCTCACAGTGGGGCCCAGAAGCTGTGCTGGTCCAAGCTCAACCCCAACACAAACACATGACATTTGTTCAGAGCATATATATTCTAAAAGATGAGCTGCACAAGCTTTTCAGGCATCCTGCAATTAATTTTCTCCTCACAACTCCACATTTCACATTCCCCTGGAATATGAGTTCCCCTGACACCTCCTGTTCTTACCACTGTGTCCTTACACCTCACACTGCTGGGATGGAGAGAGAAATGCACTAATTGGCTGTGTAGGGTGTGTTGCATACCCCAGGGTAAGGTTTAGCTTTCTTTGTATCCATCTTTTAAAAGTCTCAGCTTTTTCTTGAGTCAAGTGCTTGTGCTTGTAACCTCTGGGAATATTTGAGAGCACTCAGGACTAACATCCTGGCACTATATATAATGCTAAGTGGATTCAAAGATCCAGGACTCTCACCCTGAATAGAAGCATTTCCTGTTTCATTCTTTGTTCACACCAAAGCCAAGCAAGTGGTCCCATCACTTCACTTAGGAGAGGCAAATATCCTTCATATTCCCCAGGACCAACCAATACTTGGGTATTAGTCTCTGTTCCTTCTCCTTTTTATTTAACAGGGATTAAGTCACTCAGTGAGGAAACACCTTTGCTGGGAATCTTTTTCACCTGGTAACTAAACAGCAGGACCAGCCTCTGTTCACTCACGAGCTAACCGGCCACTTTATCCCCTCTCCTCCATGTACAAATTATTGCCTGGGTAGAAAGACTTCACTTGGCTCTACTCTTCCTCAAACCTGAGCAACCAGAAACAGCCTGGAAGAAGCAGAGCTGTCCCCTCAGACAAGCACCCCAAATGGGGAAATAATCCTTCTCTTTAGGGAACTGGTTATGTCTTTCCTCTCCCAGAGCTTCATCCAATAGCCAGGGGTACAGCATGTGTGAAGGGTTTGGCTGCAGCAAAGCTGAGACATCCAGCCCAGCAGAGCACTTCTCCCTCCTGCTCCCTCTGCTCTCTGAACCATTTGCTAAGTGAGAATACTCTGGGGTCTGTGAGGGAAAGCTGCTTCTAGACAGACAACACTTTTTCAGCTCAGTTCTAAAGAGCCACAGACAAGTAAAATCGAATGCTGATGGAGAGAAGGCAAAAATTCTTAATCAGCGTGGGGGAGGCTTTGCAAACACGGTCACCTTGCAGCCCTGTGTACGTTGCTCATTTCTTGGCATGGCTCATTTAAATGATGTGACACCACTTTGGGGTGTTGTAACAAGCAGAAAGGTTAATGCCACCATGAGGCACCACTGTAAGACCCCACCGTGCAGAAGCCCTGGGTTTCCAGATAAGCAAAAGGGATTACTGAGGTTCAACTAAAAGTCTTATGCCAAAGTCTTTACTGAGTTAATGTAGTGAACGTAATGCTGGTATAGTGGAGACTATCTCAGCACAGTAGTTCATTTTAAGGCAAAAAAGCTCCCTGTAGAGAGATCAGAAAACTGCTTCTTTGGAATTTAATTAACATCAGAGCATGTGAGATTATATGCTGCATGAAAGCTAAGCATCATGATTCATGTCAACAGATCAATTTTGCATTTATTTGAACTGGTAAAAAACCAACATAGATTCAAGCTGACAAGTCTATTTTGCTCTTAAAAAATGTTTATTCTTTATTATTATTAATGTGTACTGTATGTATATAAGCAGTTTAAAACAAGGGGAATCTAACCCTCGAATACAGGAATAAGCTTTTAACCATAAATGTCCATCAGCATGCATCTGAGACTGTCTCTGAGAGGGACACAGACCCTCTTGACTCTCAGTGTGCAAAATACTAATGAAAAAAAAACCCTATTGATCTTATTTCCAATGTCATATACACATTCAGTCAAACAGAACACAGATAGACAGTCATCTTTTGCAGGCTGTAGTATTGGCCAAATATTATTGATAACATTGAGGTCAAACCTTGATTTGGAACAGCTCCAAGGTCATTAAGGACTGTTAATCCCCAAAGTACAGTGCTTACAGTATTTTTCTACCCTCAGTCATCCACAGCACTTTATAAACCACAGGCAGGAGTCTGCAAGATGCCCACAGTCAGACACCCCTTTCTGCCTCCTGTCCCTGGTAATCAGACTGGGCATGGTTTCATGTCAGTGGCTCAGTTTCTTGAGCATCAGGCTAAATTTTCCATCACTTATTTTCATCCCAATTTTCCTAATGACACTAAGCAATTTCTCTTCCCCCTTTTTCCCTCTTACAAGAGTTTTAACTCCATTATCCTACCACTCATTAGTCATTGTGGATTCGAGGGGTGGAAGATACTTTCACAAATGGGTGTGCCTTGGGACAACATTGCGTGGACACTTGTCTTCAAATTTCTTTCAGTTCTGCTGATTTCCTTTAGTTCTAAGCAGGCATACATGAACTTTTCAAATCCTGCTCCACCCATTTCAGCTAATAAACCATTAATTGCTTGCCCTCTGGAACACTGGCCCTGTAAATGTTTTTAGCAGCTATGGGAATAGCTTTTAAGTGCTTTTCAGTGAATCAGTAAACATCATTTTGCCACCTTAGTGGGGGACACCTTTCAAGCTCTAGACCCATCAAGTGTAGCTTCACATGTTTAATGAGTTTAAGATGTAATTCCTTGGTGATGAGATCCTGCCTGGGTTGATGAGTAAGGCTGAGGAATTTCTTATAAAAAAATAAATGTGAAATGAACTCTCTTCTGCTGCTCTTCTCAATAGAAGTGAAAAAAAAAAAAAAAAGAAAAATCTCATAGCACTTCTGAATGAGCCATCTGGGCCACAGACCCCATGTGCAATGAATCCTGCAGATCCACCCAGGGACTGCGGGCTCTTCCCGAGACTGCCTGGCACCCAGGCTGCCCATCGCCAGCGACACTCATTGCTGCTGCCTGACACCCAGACTGCAGGCAAAAATCCATTTAAATGGCACTGACCTTCTCCACGGTCTCTTGGGAATTTGAGATGTATGGGTGGAGCAGCTCAACTGCAGGATGAACATGAGTTCAGCAAGGGTTATTACTTGAGACCCACCAGCAGCCAGAGCTGGCTGGTTGCATCTTATTCTGAAAGATGGGGCTTTAGGTTAGAGCATTCATGGATTTACCTTTGTCTAAACAAAAAGCCATTGCAAGCACATCACAAATGAAATACTGAGCAGCTGAGAGAAACATTTGTATAGATGCTATGTGGGAGATTTCAGACATACCTTGAAGGTCTTGCACACACAAAGGAGGACGGAGGCAAGACTGGAGGTGACTGCATGTCCTCATGAAGTAATATGTGTTGGCAGTGCTAGTCAGGAGGAGAAGAACAGCCTCACGAATCCTACAGCACCAAGCACTTTTGCTCTGTGACTGCCTTTCTGTTGCTACAAGAGGGAAGGGGATATGGAGCACAACAGCCATATTTCATCCAAAGGGTGTGTCCAAGTCCAGGAGCCTGGTTGGAAAACAAGTGCCCCCACACAACAGAGCTGCCAGTAGCACTCAGTATGGAGCAGGATGAAGACTCTTGGCAGGATGCCTTGTGGACACTGCTTCCTTTTTCTCCTTTTTATTTTAGTCTAACTGCTGGTGAATGGAGAACTGAAGTGGTAGCCACTCTCCTGCTGCCCTCTTAAACACTCTTCAAGAGGTTGTTGCTCAGCTGTTTATCTCTACCCAACGGTACCATGGCATCAGCTCACTCTAGCTGTTGGGTATCACAGTGATTTCACAGCATATTCTGAGTTGGAAGGGATCCACAAGGATCACTGAGTCCAACTCTTATGTCAATTGTCCATATGGGGATCAAACCCACAACCTCCATGTTATTAGCACTATACTCCAACCAGCTGAGCTAATCTCGGGATAATCACATGGAACCTGCCAGGATTTCTCGACCTGTTTGCCAGGACTGTATTCTTCTTTCTTTCCAGAACAAATATCTGGTCACAATGCTGAATAATTTGTTATAAGTCCATCCCTTGCAGCCACCTGAAGTGTTTGCCCTAAAACAGACCACTGTATCTGGATGGGAGGAGAAGGTCATCCACAACAGCCCCCACCCAAAGTTGCTCACTGTGATGCTGGAACCCAGACCCTGGCTCTTACCTGCTGCAACACAAGCAAACATGACCTCTGAGCTGCTACTACCTGAGCTTCTCAAAACCCTTTCATCAAGAGGGGACTAGATTCTCTCCTAGGTGCTTAGATGGTACATGGTGATTTCTGTTACCTGCTCATGTGGTTCTCTGAACACAGTTCTCAGGTGAATAACTGAATTCTTTGCATTTACTGATTCCTCTACCAGTTGACCTGGGTGGGAACTAGAGAGCTACCAGGGTTTGCCACAGAAAAATATTTCAAAAATATTTCCAAAATGAATGAGAGATTTGCTGCATCCTGTACAATGCTGCAGACTAGTTGAGGCATCTCAGAACCAGGAACTCTGGATATAACTGATGGTTTTTTCCAAATCCACAGGAGGGTTGCCAAAGAACAGAGATACCTTCTTTCCAGAAATTTTATTCCAGCAGTACAAAAAAACATCTCTTCTTCCTTGAAGTCAGATGTTTACATAAGCAAAAGTACCTTGGGAAGTGCCTTTTGTAGATTTGGACCTTTTTCACGCTTCTGAAATGATTAGAATTTTTGTTCATTAATTTGAGACTGAGGTTGTCTGCAGTCCAACACTAATAGCAGAAATGTGCCATTTACACCAATTAAGCATTCATCTTAATGCCTTTATATAGCTGATTTGCAGCAGAATTTGGTCAGATTCTGGTTTCATTTAAACTCATGTAACACAGTTTAATGGGTATGAAAGCAGAATTAGCTTTTCTCTTTTTTTTTTTTTTAATGAGTCATTGTAGATATTCTAGCTGTGGACTTATCACCCACACCATATTCCCATCTCCTATCTTGCTTCTCTTTTATTTTCTCTGTCCCAGAACTTGCTGTTCTCTGCTGTCTTGTGAGAGAGATATACAACACATGCAACAGTATTACAGAGGGAAATCCCAGACCAGAGTGGGACTATATTTTAAAGTCATATTTTAAGATGGCCAAGTGCAGCACTCAAAAGTAAAAGGGTTTGTTAAGGTTGTAACCTGGACACATCCCCTTATGCATTTATGTGGATTTAATGTGTTTAGTCTTTAGGAAGCCACCATATATCTCTGTCAGGACCACATGATATGGAAAATTTCCATCCAAATGTTTAAGCTGTGAGTACAGTTATAGAAAAAACAGTCTGTTCTCCTTGGGGATACTTGCTGCCTTCTTTTCCTTGGAGTATGCAATTCCTCCTGTCACCACAACACACCCCTGAAGGAAAGTCCAGATTGAAGCTGTGGTCACCACCACCAAATGGCCCTCAGAAGAGTGGTCAGTCAGGAACAGGGCACCTGAATTGTTCATACAACAGCAAACCATTCCCAGCCAAACTCTTTCCCAGAGCAACTCTGCATAGATCCAACTGCCCTTGTGTGCTACAGGACACATACCCAGGATATTCATAAAAGCAAGCACTGACCTTGCTAACAATGAATAATTTGTCCACATCACCCTAGTGTGCTGGAGAAAGTTTCTGTGCATAAAACCTTATTGAACTTCCCTATCACAAGGAGTAGAAAGCAGGTTCTTGTGAACAGGGAGCTCAACTCCTTGGGAGGAGTTGTAAGGATAGGACAAGTAGCTGAGCCACTGATACTGCAATGCACATCTGTTTGCTTGAAGAAGAAGACTGAAGAATAAAACCAGTTTAAGACATTCTCACCTCTACACATGTATCCCCACTTTGCTTGGATCACAGCAGATTTCTGCATACAGTTGCACTGGATCCCAAAATGGGGTGAATTGTGGTGTAGCCACAGGGCTGGATGAACTGCCAAAGAAAAACCTGTGTGAAGATAGAATAAGGGAGAATGACTTCAAGCTGAAAAGAATAGGTTTTGGTTAGATATTAGGAAGAAATTCTTTACTATGAGCCCTGGAACAGGCTGTCCAGGGAATCTGTGGATGCCCCATCCATGGAAGTGTTCTAGGCCAGGCTGGATGGGGTTTTGAGCAATCTGGTCTAGTGGAAGGTGTCCCTGCCCATGGCAGTGAGGTTGCAACTGGGTCATCTACAAGGTCCCTTCTAAACCAGGCCATTCTATGATTCTATAAAGATATTCACCTTGGCAAAAAAAAATCTGTTTGCAGAACCCTGTTGCAAAGAGGTTCGCAAACACCATTTCTGACACAGCTGTCCACTCTGCCACAGGGACATGGAACAGCCACACCAGGGCAGGAGCAGGATCCATCCCCTCAAAGCCTGCCCCCACCTCTCTCTCCATCAGCAGTTGCTCAGGAAAGGGCAGGAGTGCAGGGCAAGCTGGAGTTATACTTTCCCAGAATAGTCTTTTATCCTCAAGCAATTGGCAGTTCATGGACTTCCTGAGCCAAAGATGGTATTTTCGTGGCAAGGAAATCATGTCAAGTATTTCAAAGTCCTTTCATCGAGGAGTTCATCAAGGGAGGGCACCTCCTGGGTAACCTGCCCGCGGGCGGGGCTGGCTCGCGTGCCCGTTTTCCACTGTCAGTGCTGGTTTCAATGAGAGATGCTTGGAATTTGCAAAGGAAACAGCCCGTCAGCCGGGAGCAGGAGGCGGGGAAGTCGGATGGCCGCTCCTGCTCCGGTCCCGGTGCTAGGGATCGGCCGGTCCCAAGTACCGGCGCGGAGCCGCCAGAGGGGGCTCGAAGCCCGCGGGCCGGGAGAGGGACCCGCGGACATCCCGGGCCGAGCATCGCCGGCCCTCCCCGGCCCCAGCCC
>JAOXXN010000082.1:29454261-29471547 GCA_026770055.1 Myrmophylax atrothorax | reverse complement strand
GGGGGGCGGGGGCAGGCAGTATTTTGCGTTTTGTAGCATAAGACTGGCATTACAACTCGGAACAGATGTTTGAGCTTCCACCAGCCAGTGGCCGCCCGACAGTGTGGAAATTCACCTGAGAACAGGCAGAAGAGGGACCTGACCAGGACGCAATTTTCTCTCATAAAGAGCCTCAAGAACATATGGGGTGAAAATTTTTTATGTTTTGGGGTGGCTTTTTAATAGCACTGAGATCTGACAAATACAGCTGTTCACTCCTGTTACAAAAATCCCTCAGCTTCAAGGTTCGAGCTCAGGTCTTCTGAGGTTTTTTAAGACTCAGAGTCCAAATACAGAAAGTCCAAATACACAGATTTCATTAGCAAAGGGAAAGAGTAACAGTTTACAAAGAGATTTTGGCTTGTTCTTTTAAATATATAGTAGCTAGTGTCTGTATGCTTTCATCTCCTCTAACGTTAGGGAGAAGCTGGCACACAAAATCTTACTAAAACATCAGAACTTCAAGTTCATAAATATTTGGAAACCTGCTTCATCTTCAAAACTAATTGTTTAATCATTAGGGCTCCCCAAGTTTCACTCTATCATGGATACACCATTTCATTTCACCAAGACTCACAAAACCTTGGGACACGTCTCATTACCCTAAAAATATCATTACTCTTCTCATACAACAACGGAAACAGTTAGTCTTGGCTTTTTAACCCATCTGGATGTAGAGAGTAGAGAAACACAACAGTTCTTCTGAAATGCAAACCTCATTTCTCTAGGGAAATAAATATTTACATTCTCCTTTAACATTATAGAATTCCTAGCATCCTGTTTATCAATACTTTCAGGTTTTCAAGTTTATAATAAAATGTTTCTTCAAGGGGTAAGTTTAAAAGTTACTTTAAAATGAGAACAGCTTTAACATATCAAGGACAGCCACACAAATTACATGGAGAAGGCGGGAAGTTGAGCATTTGTTGTTTTCTTCTACATGAACAGTGCACACTTCACACTCACATTGCTTTGCTAGTGCTCCCACGTGCTACTGGCAGGCTAGGACAAAACCTTTTTGTAGGAATAGTACAACCAGCCAGTATCATAAGGAATTTAGGAATAATTAAAACAAATCCCCAAACCCTTAAAATAGGATTTTCAAAGACAACATTACATCACCTTAATGAAACTATTTAAAATAAGCTTTGCCAATTTACAAAAAGCAATGCAAGAAAGGTATACGTGACAAAGGAATGTTTTAATTACCTGAACTCACAGCTAGCTCTTACAAAATTGACACATGGGAAATCCAGGACTGCTTTAATTACCTACATTCACACTTACAAAAGTGACACTTGTGGAGGTCATTTGCGATACCCTTGCCTTTCGTGCTCTCAGCTCAAAATTATCAAGACATTTTAAGCACTAGATGTCATTGTTTTAGAGAGGAAACAAGCCTGGACTCAGGTCTTGACAAGATTATAAAGATGAGAAGTAAAAAGTAACAAACATTCCTATTTTAATACTTAACTGCTTTGAAAGTTGCTGGGATAGCGCTTCTGACAAGGTAAGTTTCACCTCAAGTGAACAGGCACATAGAAATAAGCTTAATACGTTAAAACATACATAAACCAGCACTCTAAAGCACCTCCATAAAAACACACCACGACTCTAAGTAAGTATTTCTAACATTTCTCAGCTTCCACGCCATGAGCCTCGCTCGCTCAGCCGCACACTGCCTGAGCATACCCACACTCGGGTACACACCTCGGAGCAGCCTCTGTCCCCAGGCATTAGCACGTACCACACCGGTGTGACTCCGTGCAACGATAAAGAAACACAGATATTTACATTAAGTGCTGTGCGCAGTCAGACCTTCATGTTTAAAAATAGGAGCGAAGAAAATGAGTGTTAATTTCAGGTTGCTCTCTGTCCTGAACTCTTTCGTGACAGGAAGGAGTGCCTTTAATTCAGACTGTCTCGGAGCAAGCGCTACAGAAGTAATTTACAAGACGGCAAGAAATTATAAGCCTTAATGACAGGAGGGCAGCCGAGCCAGCCTTTAATTTGGATTGTGAGGAGGGGGCGGTGGCGATGATGCACAGTCAGATCTCTGCAAGCTGCCACGATACCTTCTAAAAATAGCAGCGCACAGCTGCTGACAAAGAAGCAAAGTTCGGGGCCGCGTCCCCGGAGCCGCTGCCGGACGGCGGGGCAGCCCCGTCGGGAGGGACGGCCCGGCGGTGCCCGGACGGGTCCCGGCGGGCGCCACTGGGCCGGGCTGCCCCGGGAACGGGCCTCCCGGGCGTGGGACAGAGAGGAGGGCAGCCTCGGGATGGGCTTCGGTCCTGGCGGGTATCGCCATCCCCGCCTGCCGCCCCCTGAGTGCAGGGCGCCGGCGGTGGGTGAACAGGGCCGCTTGTCGGTGGGGCCGGGCTCGACCCCCTCCCTCTGCCTGCAACCCCCTCGCCCCGGCCCGAAGCCGACCAAGGCACCGCACCGGCGGCTGTGCACGCCGGGGCTCTGGGGCAGCCTGTCTCTGCGCCCACCCCTCTGTCTGGGCAGGTGAACCGCAGCTCTGCCGAGGGCGTCTAGGACAGTCACGGAGTTCCTTCGCTCTCCCTTCGCAGGGGATGCCGCCTCGGGAGTCTTCCCGATGCTTCCCGGCCCGGCAGCCCCGCGGAGCCGGGAGTGGGGCGGGAGAGGAGCCTGCCCGGGCCGGCGGAGCCGCTCCCCGGGATGGAGCGGGACGGAGGGAGCTGCTGCCGCTCCCCTTTCCCACCCCGCGCTGGGACCGGCCCCGAGAGCAGCCGGAGTGCAGCGGCGTCAGGCTGGGCGGCGGCATCGCCAGCATTGCAGAACAGGTTTTTTTGTTTGCATACCCTCCATTTTTTCCTTTTTAACTCCCACAGTAATTTTTTATTTTTTCTATTTTTCCTTTTTCTCTTTCTCTCTCTTTTTATCTTTCTCTTTTTTCTTTGTCTCTTTTTCTTTTTCTTTTTCCTCTTTCTTTTTCTCCTTCTTGTTTTTCCTCCTCTTTTCTTATTTCCTTCTCTTTTTTTCTTTTTCTTTCTTTTTTTCCTTCCTTTTTTGATTCCCTAGGGCTAATTTATGGCAGTTTAAAACAAAGCTAGAAACACCAAGCATCAAACTCCACTTTTTGCAATGAAACACTTCCTTAAAACATCCCCCCTACCTTCGGCTGGTGCCCGATGCAGCGGGATGCAGGGAGAGGAAGAGATGTTCCTGCCGCGCAGAGCAGCGAGCACCGCAATGAGGGGGCAGGTAAACTGACTCATGTGGCAGGTACCTGAAAGTATTACCTTAAAAAGAGAAGTTACTTGAAAGCACTAACTCTTCCCGTCATCCAAAGGGTTTTAGTAATTTTATTTTCCACCCGTAACCCATTTAACACAAAAATCCGACACAATTTTTGGGGATAGATGGCCCCTCGTTACACTGTGTGAGTTATGGTTCCCCAGGACTGTGGAACCAAACGGAGCCCTCTCAATCCCGTTTTCTCCACCGCAGAGAAGGTGATGTTTTTGTGCAGTTAATTCTAAAATGCTTGGCAGTTTGCCCATCAAACCGTAAGCACAGAAAAATGCAAACAAATTCTCTATTTAATAGTGGCTGGACAGTGAGACTAATCCGCTCTAAACTGGTAATGGGTATCGATGTCAACAGGTACGCGGCAAGACCCTAATGTTCCGCACTCAGTGGAAGACACTTTTCCTTCTGAACGAGGATTAGGTGCAAAATGTAACTTGGCAGAAGGATCCAAATTAAATTCATGCTTCAGTTAATTCAGATGATTTTTTTCTGATTGCCCTTGCACAGCTGACAACCAAATCTCTGTTTATGTTTGCTTCTTTTCTTTTAAATAGTTGATACAAATCTCTTGTGGGGATTGTTGCAAGATGCGTACGTTGAAGATTGCGATTCTCTCGAACACTCATTAGTGTAATAAAATACCTTTGATGGAATTTTACATCACTGCTTAGGATATTGGATCCACGATTTTACTGTGTTTCCAGTGGGGTTTTTTTTCAACCAATACGCCACAAACAACATCCCAACTAATCACCTTAATGGAAATTAAAGAGGAAAATGGTCTATTAGGCTATTTAATCTATCCTCCCTCAGTAGCATTTTCTTACATTTTTCAGTCCAGGTTTAAATTTAAAAACAATCCATAGGAATTATTCTCTGGTTTTGAGAGGTAGTTATACCACCAGATAGCTTAGAAAAGAATGAAAATATACTAAAAAGAGGTTACTAAGAAATGTTTTCTGATGATCAACTATATTTTTTTCTTTATATTTGATTTTATTCCGTAGCTGTAAGTCACACATCCCTCTGACAATTTAAATATGTGTTCTCTCTTCTTCATTTGTACACCTGTCACCATGACCCTCTTGTGTTTTTAAAGTATGCAGGTTTGGGGGGTTGGTTTTTGTTTGTTTCGTTTTGGTTTTTTCCTACAGAAGGTTAATAAAAGAGTATGGTTTCACCTCGGGCCCCATTCCAGACAGCACTTCGACTACTTAAGTATGTCCAAATTCTTGCTGTTTCTCTTTTCCCTGATTTGACACCTTGACGGTAAACAACATAGTCTTTCTTGCAGATCTTTTTTTTTAATCTGAAATTATAGGAGAAATTAGAAATTTGGTTGCTTTTGACCCAAGCTGCATTCCCATTGGTTTTCTCTATGAAATGTTAACATAGAGCTGGTACTCACAGAGAATAAATGCATGGCATGGCAATATGTGAGAGCTTTCTGTGTTAGGGTAGTACATTTTATGACACAGTCTCAGTGTGATTTTACCCTCTTACTAAGGGTATGATCTTCCTTGCCCTGTCCTTCGCCGAATTACTCCTGTCATAGGGATCTCCTCCCCCTTCTCCATTTTCACTGTAACGCCCTGTGCTTGTCCCTCCAGCACACACCCCATCTGTGCAGCTGATACAACAGACACCAAAGACTCTAACTTGGGGTGGACCCAGCCATTTTCTGGGTGTCGTTTTATTCCATCTGCTTTCTCATGTAGTTACTTAATGCTATAGCTGGCACCACTGGGAGAAGCAGCCACAGCAGGATGATGTTCAGGGTGCAGAAACTGCTTAGCCAGGCTCTGCCATGAAAATAATGTCATGGTGCTTCAGTGCATCTTTCTGTTGTCACATGAAACCTCTTATGTCATAAGTCAATGTGATATGGCCTGGCCTACAGCTTTTGGTGGTGGTCAGAGGTTTAGGCACAAAGTATGTCTCCTCCTGGCTGGCTTGCCCCCATAAGCAGCCCTCTGATCAGATGACATGCAATTCCCTCCCCTAGACTAGACCAAATACAGTCCAGTAATTGCCTGAGAAACAATAAATCATACATGAGACAAAGCATTCATTTACACCACTTTATTTCGGTAACAATGAGAGAAACTGAAATGGACCATTGTTAAAGATCACTATTTCCTGCTCTGTAATAAATGTCTCATCTTCCCTGATGCTTGTTTATTTTATAAATGTCTCTGCTTTGGCTTTCATATTTAGCTGCCAGCAGGACACCATTATCCCCTGACAGCATTCTGTTCCTCCTCCATTGTCATTACTGCTGAAGCGATGTTATATTGCTGTGCTTGGCCTAGATGGTAGGGCATTCTTATCTTGCATTCCCCATTGCTTTTCCCATCTAGACTCCCGAGGAGCCACAAAGCAGAGGTTGAAACACTTAAAAAGCAATGTTTCCATGGAGTATTAGCAATTTTGGTTTTTACTTAAAAAAACCCAACAAAACAACAACCCCCCGCCACCAACAACAACTGCTCTTTATGATTGTGTTTTCAAGGCCCACTGAGAAGGAATGAGTTGAAGTCCATGGGCTGCACCTGCACTGAAGCCCTGAGACCCTGCAGTGTGCCAGTGTTTCACAGGGACTGTGGGAGGTGATGGACAGGAGAGAGGCAGCACCACTGTCCCACTTTTGGAAACCACACCAATGGGGCAGAGCCCCATAGCCTGCAGTGGGTCAGGGAAAAGTGAAAAAATACCAGGACCTTGGGTCAGAAGTGCTGTTTCCATCTTTTTTCTTGAATGGAGGGCTGTGTATGTCATGGTCAGGGGTAGGAACCCAACCCTGGTGCTTGTGCACCTTCCAAAGGGGTGTGCACTGCCAACCCACCTGGATCTGTGTATTTGAGTAGACCTGAGTGCCTGGGTAGCAGCGCAGAGCTTGCAAAGCTTCTTGAAGTCAATGCGAGCTTTTCCACTGGTTTCAAGGACTTTGTATTATGTTCTTTAGCATCCACAAATAAAAGATATTGTATTAGAGGCAATCTATTTTTAGGGCCACATTGCCCTGCTGCCCATCTGTTTTGTCCATCTCAGAGCGTCACCAGCAAAACAGCAAAACCAGCAACAGGCAATCTGTCAAGGTCCTATTATATACCACACTGCTTCTGCTTTCAAGTGCTGAAATCTAATAATCCACCTAACTCTCCTGCCCTTCAGACATGCACACTGAATTCCCTTTAACATGGCTATGTCTCACTTCTCTTTCTTCTTCTTTGCTTTTTAAACAAAATTCCCAAGTGTAGGTATCAAGGTTTCCTTACAGCTCTATTTCATTTACAAATAATTGGATCGTTATTTTCTATAAGAACCAAACTTCAACAGTAAGTAATTTCTAGACATGTCAAGTGGCTCAGCATAAAAGTTAATCTTGATCTATTGGTTTGTTAGGTGTGTTTACATCCAACCAGTTAGCTCTCCTTAAACAAAAGTGATTTAAAGCCCTTTCTGGAGAGCATGAAAATGATTCCCCCAGCACTTAGATCCTCAGGGCCATAATCCAACAAAAGCAGGCTTATCTTTAAGCATATGAGTAGTCCTGTCAAAGTCAATGGGGCTCCAGATGTGTTTAAAGATAAACACATACTTAAGTGCTTTGCTGTATTGGAACTCCTTGAATGTTTTATTTGCATTTCGTTTCAATAGTAGATCTTATATTTTGCATATAGCAGAAGAGGATTCTTGTTGGATGTTATATGAAAATATTGTTTTGAAAGGAGGGTGAATAGCAAAATTCCAACACCTAAGAAATAACTTTTAATTATTCTGATGAGTTATTTCAAAAATTATGAGCCTATGTTGTTTGACTTGTTTTACTTGGGGATTCAGGACATAAATGTTGCAAACATGGAATTGAGACACAAAGCCCTGCAAGGCTCCACTCCACTGTACAAGTTGAATATTCCACTTTACAGAAGTCACTTCACCTGTCCATGCTCCATCTCACCTCTGCAACAATGAAGACCATTGACATTTCCTTTACCTCACTGCAGTTGCCAAGTAAATGCTTGGACAAGGATTTGATAATGCAAAATGCTGGAAGCTGCTTCTATCAAAAAAATAAAACTTTAATACATTATTTGTTGCAAATCTACTTGGGCAAAGAAAATGTTTCCCTGAGTTTTCTGCATGCTCTAGAGTTCAAATTATCAAACAGAAATTTTATGCAAGCCTTTCTTAGCATTTTTGAAAATAAGCTCTACTATACTGGGTTTTATTCCAGATGAAGGTGCAGCAGCAAAAATCACCCCAATGAATTAAACTAAACAAGCTGAGCTTTATTACACAGTGCACTGTGAGGGATAATCATCTATGTGGCCCTTTCTGTGAAATGCATTTGGTTTGGATGGTCTTGTTTGGACGCTCCATCTGCTCAAAGGACTCCTTTGGCAGGGTCTGTGCTGCCTGCTGTGCCTGACCCACCTGCCCCACTGCACGCAGGGTTTCAAACCCTGCTGAAAAACCCCCACCAAAGCAAAAGAGTCAGCACCCAGCCATGCAGAGCGGCCTGCATGTGCCTGGGAGGCAGTAGGGTGGAAGGCAGTCAGGGAAGTGCAGCACATACCATGTTTCCAGATTCTCCTGAGACTTCCTCCTAGAGGAAGAGACAGCCTTTGGGCTCATCTATATTTCAGCTACTTCAGTGGCTGCAGTTTATGTAGAACCACGGCCGGTAGTCAGATACAGCAAGCTCAGCACTGCTGTGGCTTTTTCCTGCAGCTCCCGAGGCCCCTGACCACAGGATGGGAAGGGTGCTGTGTTTGCCATGCTGCTGGAAGGACCAGAGCTACCCGGAAACATCCTGCTGCACAATCTGCTAGTGTGGAAGTAAATGGCTGCAAGGCAAGCCCATGTCCCTTATTTTCCTGTCAGATTGCAGGCAACTGGATGGACCCTGTTTAAAAGGAAAGGGATGGGAGGGAAGTACTCAGTTTAGAAACATAATGAAATGAAAAGAAATCCTCATGTGGTGTTCATTTGGCTGAAAGGACCATTGGCTGGGCCGTCCCATGCAGTGAAACAATGACACTCCATCTGGTAAGGAAGCAGCTATTCACATCGAGCAGCCTTGCCACAACACAGCACATGGCTGTCCAGCACATGCAGGTTTGCATCATAACTCAATACCAACCTGCCAGTCAGGCGTTATCAACAACCTTGGGCAAGCGGGTGATGTTTCTTTCCCTAACTGAAAAGACTTTACCAGAATAAATGTGACAACATGGCCCCATGTGTCAAACAGCACTTCCCCAACACATCTCATGTCTTGAGATGACAAGACTGTGGACTGGTAAGATAACAGAGAGAAAACAGGTTCCATGTAAATGTTCACTGACTTGTGCTGCTTAATTCAAGGCTAAGCACCCGCCTGGGTTTGGCAGGAGGAGGACTGAGGGGTTACTCTAGACTGAAGTTCTACAACACCTTTTTATTTTTGCCCAGTTGACATTTAGCTCTTTTCAGTAGTTCATCTTTCCATTTCCCCTTTGCCATGTCTATTCTGTCAGGAAACTTGCTGGCTGCTTTATTGCCTTGAATGTCCAGCTCTTCTGCTATTCTCTTCACATCTGTACAGTCATTTGTCCTTTTCCTTCTGAATCAGAGCACCACTCCAAACAACTCTGTGAAGTACAGTCTATTATTCCTTTTCTCCGCAAAGCGATTTGATTCTTCATATGTAATGCACTATAGAAAAATAAAAAACCTTGTGCTGTCTTAATAGCATAATTCTTAAACAGTTATGACCTCGTTCTCCTTCAAAGTACATAATTTCCATTGACAGCAGTAGGAAGGTTGCCAACACAATAGTGAATTAGTTCCCATGATAAAAAGACACAGACTCCAACAGGTCCAATTCTGCTCTTCATTAGGAGGAAATGAAGGTATAACAGACAAAAAGATAAACTTAAGACACAAAATTGCATGGAACAGCTTCATAGGAACCAAGTAGTAGGTTGGTAACTGAGCAGTTATTGAAGTTGACCCTAACATGCCAGGAGTCTAAATGAAGAGCAATTTTAATAACATCAGTAGCACCTCATCTCAATGGAAAAGCTTATAATCAGTCCTCAGAGCTATGCATTCTTCTAAACCAGAAAAAGTAGTTACATCTGAGCCTTTACCTGGCTTGTCTTACCTGGTACATGAGGAAATTAGTAAGTATTTAAAAATATACCCTTTGAAATCATGCCAAAATTTGTCCTTCACAGTCAGACATCACATGGATGTTGTATAGGCCATATTAAAGGGCAGGGAGTGGGAAGCATCATTTCTACACCTGAGAACTCAACAGTGATGGGCTTGGCAGCTTCCTAGTTGGTTATCCCTCTATTTCCTTATTATTTTTTATCTTTCTGGAGAATGGTCTTGGAGTTAGAGCACTGCCCTGAGGATCTCATTCAGTCCCTCTGGCACCACTGGGAAAGCACAGCTTTCTCTGTTCTTCCTTTTATTTTCTTCTGTAAAATAAAAAATAGTAATTTCTTCCAACTATAAAAATAAAGTAAATCATATTTCTTCTCTTAGCTAATTAGTCTTTTTAAGGTTGTAAATATCTTAAAGCCTACTCAGTCTGTTTGCACAACATCTAATCCATCAAGAGCACAAGAAGACATGGGGTTTCTGGATACTATTAATAGAACATCACTTGTCTTGTGTTATTGGATGGTAGAAAGGTTCCAGCAATAAAAATAAACAATCCATACCCTAAGAACATCCCAGTATTTGGAAACATACTATTATGTGAGATGTGCATCTCTCTGTTATTTGAATGAATAAGCAAAACTAAACATCTAAACTCCTTTATATTCACTAATAAGAAACAGGGATATGGTAAAAATTGCCATAATTCTGGACAAACTATTTCTTCCTGACAGGGCAACTGCTATGTGCTCAGCACTGCTTCTTTCACACAAAAGTGAGGTTTAGAATTCAGGCAGCGCTGATCCAGACTCCAGGATATCTTGAAATCATAGAATCACTGAGGTTGGAAAGGATCTTTAAGAGCTTCAAGTCCAACTATCGACTCAGCACCACTACCATGTTCACTATTAAAGCATATCCTCAAGTGCCACATGCACATGTGTTTTGAACACTTCCAGAGATGGTGGAATCATCTTCTTTTACACAGATCATTTCCTTCTAGGAACTTGAAAACATAATAAACATCCTTCTTTTGCACCCAGAGGGCAAATGTGCCTTATGCCATAGAGATGCCTAGGGAGTTTGGTATCCAAATTGTGCAAATTGCTTTGTCAAAGGAATCTGTGGGAGTGCACCAGTGCAAGAGATATTTTCTTCTTGCCCTTCTCCTCCTTGTTCTTGCCTGTGCTGTGTGGAAGCACAAAGCATGGTACCAAAGCATTTACCAGTGCTCTGGACTTCAACAGGCTTGACTTCACAGAACATCACTTGCTGAGCTGTCCTCCACATTCAGGGTAATGTAGCAGCAGAAGATGCCTTACTTTCTCAGCCTCACAGTCTATTAGGTATGTCTTGTACCTTTCTGTCTTCAAAGGCCCAACTTTGTACAAAACTAGTGGCAAAGAGTCCATTTGCTGGATAGAAGCATATTTTGGAGCCATCAATCCTTACAACTTTGCCTTTCCTGCTCATGCTGAAGCGCAAGCTGAAATGTACTTCCCCATGGAAGGGGCACATAAGATAAAATTATTTCATTTCATGCATTCCCATCTCTCCTGCAATGCTCTAATGCCACAGTACTTGTCTCTTCCACTGATCACACTCTTAATTTTTTTCTCACCAGAGGCACAAATTACATAGTAATAAGAATTAACGTTAGCTGCTATCTTAAATGTACTACTCTAGCTTTTTCCTACTCATCAGTCTTTCTGATATATCACAGAATATCTTACTCCTGATATTTCAAAGAAGGACAAACTAAACCCCAAACTGATGCAGTTGTGCCTCACTACTCTGTGTGGCCAGTGCCCAGCCCAGGGTGTTAGATTCAATCAGGCTGATCACTGTTTTCAACTTTGGGTAATGAGTTAATGCTAACAATGTCCAATTTACTTTAAAATCAGGCCAAGGTATTTGCCTCAGTAACCTTCTGCAACGGCAGCTCCCATAGGTGGTAAGACATGTGTCTGGGCATTTATTTTTCATTCTAAATTTGCTGGTTTTTAATTTAACCTGATGTTTATTCTCATGTGGTAAAATAGAAAGTCCAATGTTCAGTGCTTGGGAATTCTGACTTTCACAATTATCTCCTTTTTCATCTCAGCAAAATAATTCCAGACTTTGCCATTTCTTATGTATTAATATCAGCATTTCTGTAACTAGTTTTTACTTTAATTCCTTGAACATTTTTGAATCATTAATATATGTCATGAGAGAAGGGGATAAAAAAAATGAACACAAGTTTAATGTGGATTTATGGCATAATCCTGTGTTATTCTGACTTTTTTTGCATTCTGCTCTTTTGTTATTTAAGAAAACAAAGCAGCCCTTTGGTTTTGGGGGTTTTTTGTTGTTGTTTTTTGGGGGGTTTTTGTTTGTTTCTAAGCTGCTGCTATAGATTGAGGTAAATCAGACACTGATGATTTCTGGTGCAGGTTCTTTTTCTTCAGAGATTCCTGGAAATTCAGGGCTTTTCAGATTATTCAAGCTATACAGTTAACCATTGATGATTTGCTTTACTTTTCATTTAACCACGTTCAGAGTTGTTTGTCATCATGATGTTCACCCTCCCAGTACGTTTAAATCCATCAAGTAAAGTATCCACCATGAAGTCACCCCAAGTTGATCCACAATCTCCAATGGGTTTTAACAAACCAAAATGCACTGATTTTTTGGCCTACCTTTTCCATCATTTTCCATGACAAAGTGTTAGGAAGTATATAGAATCATTACTTTGGGGTCCATCTGAAATATTGCCATATTTCAGGTAATAAAATCCTGACAGTATTCAACCTACATATTCAGTCCAAAAAATTTTCCTGTAAATGTGGCCACATTTCTCTTTATGTTACAAGTGAACCTTCAAGACCAATAGTTTAATAATTTCTTGCTTAGGCTCTTGCTTTTTGTATGTAAGCAAAACACCTGTGTAGACAAACCTTTCCAGAATAGTTTCAATTTTGCCTGTGGTTTGTACTTGTGGCTTCTGTTGACATTTCCCATTTTCACATGGGGAAGAAGGTAATCAGATGATAATAAGGCAAAAAAAGCAATTAAAAAAATCAAAATTAAGCATTTCAAGAAGATTTTCACCAAGTCTACTGGATACCAGGCTACACAAGCCTTGGGAGGATGGCAGAGTTTATCTCACTCCAGAGCAAAGGGACAGTTTCTAATTTCTCACATCATTCTAAGGAACAGACTCAGATCAGCAAGATTGTCCTCTACAGCCTTCCCCTCGATCTTTGGGACCATGATTATGAGTATTTGAGTCATGCTTTTTATTCAGTCTGATCTGACCTCAGCTTTCAAAATCAAAGAACTGAATTGTTTTAATGCAAAGTTTAATTTTTTTTTCTTTTGATGCAAATGTCTTCAGCGTAAACTCTAAGTATTGAAAAGATTACAGTTCACATCTACTCCCCTGAACATGTCACCTTTGTAAAGTTGTCCTCTTGTTTAAATCTTCAAGCTTCCTTGTGTTTGTTGTGTGGAAAACTATGATTGTGACAGTTTTAGCACCAGAAGTAAAGGTTCATGGGCTAACAGCCTTTGAGGTGGCAAATACTCACAAGGGCTCGAGCCAAGTTATTTGCTCACCCCCATCTCAGGAGAGGATGAAATTAAGGCAGAGGGAGTTTGTGTATTCAGGTACTGGTGATTTCAGAGGGAATCAGTGACATGGCTTAGTCTGAAACCAAAGGCTCTCAAACTGTATTGTCAGAGAACAAACAATATTTCCTGTTAATTCACAGTTTTCCCCATGAAAAGAATCCCATCTCAGCATTGTTCAGATGGCTCACATATGCCATGGGAATGATACAGGCAATGAAGCTTTGTATTAATCTTCTGTCCAGATTGATAACTGTAAGGGGCATCTCATAATGACCACAACATGATTAATCATGGTACATGTGTGATACCCATGCTCATTATTACTGGCCTCCAGAACAGCACTGCTGAGTCCTGCCAATACGCTCAGTTTAGTATCTGGAAGAGACAATACTGCAATTACTGGCAAAGTATGCAGGAAAATTAAGAAGCAGCTATTTCAGTATTCTGCACCAGGCTGGTAATCAGGAGCATGGCAAAGCAGGGGAATGTAACAGCTACCAGGTCTAACACACGTTACCCTGGTCTGATACTTTATTTTAAATAGGTCTCTGGATGGTCTCATTTATTTTGAGCAGTAGTCTTGGGAAATGGAAGGAATGTACAGGGCACTGACATGAGGAACACAACACCTGCCTAAGAGCTGATGAAGCCTATTTGGAAACAGTTACATCCCTATTTTATATCCATGTATGATGTTTTTGCTCACTTAGAGACAGAGAGGAATTGTCTTTGTCTTGTTGTTGTACCCATTAGATTTCTTGTGAGCCTGTGACATCTAATTTCACCATGTATGTGTTTTATAACATGATCCATGGGCCCACATGCAATTGAATACAAATGTACCTGAGCATCAGTCCCCTGAAAGTTCTGGGAAAGTGGAATTAGAGCTGCTTCTAGCCACGTAGACTACCACAAACATGACAACTTTATCTTCCACTTCACACAGAAAGCTGAATTGAGTCAAAGACTTCCACCCTTCCCCTCAAAGATAGTTAAAGTCTCCAGAAAAAGACATGGTTCTGTTCTTCAAGCATACTGCTCACCTGTGTGGGAAGAGGCCCATTTTCTAGGCTCGCTTGCAGGAGTTGAAGCCAATTTACACTAGAACAGGTTACCCTCTTCAATTAAGGGCTTAGCATATTCTTCCTGAATGTCTCACCAGTACACAACAGTATGTATATGTTGAAATTTCCAGAGTTCATTTTCAGTTGTACAGCAATTTCCTGCTACTGTACAGCAGTATGATTGTTAATTTTGCTGTGCACTTTGTTTCAAGAAGGTGCTTGATGCTCCTGTTAACACATCACTGAGACCTGTGTTTAAGAACCTTCTGGTGAACGTCCTGTCTTAATGAAGATAGTCTTCTTTTCCACTTACAGAGTGTCACTCACACTGGACAGAAACATCCTATCCAAGAGAAATGTAGCATCTGTGCACATAATAATGAGGGTTTTCTATTTCTCCTTCATTTGCCTTTAACAGTGACCAAAAGCATTAGATGCATGGTGGGATCTCTCTGTAGCAACTCCATGACATTACCACATGTAGCATTATGAGTACTTACCATACTCTCTAGTAACTAGAAATAACCAGGAAGATGTTCAGCCCCAAGGTACCAGTTAATATCCCTTGTGCTAAAAAAGTATACAAAGAAATTTCTAGCAGCTCCTTGCCAAATGCATCTGTAAATTCAAGAGCAAATAATGTGAATAAAAATCATGAGAAAAATTAGTGAAAGAAAAACCTACTTAGGGCTATGAAACACTGAAATGAATCTTTGATTTAGAAGAACTCTGAACCATGCCATTTTAGCTCAGCGCCATGAGAGTGCTGGGTAAGCTTTCCTCTTCTTCCTGCATTTGCCCTGGCCAGGCAGCAGTGGGTCCCTGTCGCAGACAGCAGAGAAGGTTGTGAGATATTTAGATTAATCTACCTGTCTGTGAGTGCTGGACCGGTTCTGTTTCACCTTCAGCTGAGACTTGTAAACACCTCCCTAAGACAAAGTCTATTAGATTGACGGTGCAGTGCAGGGGTAGAAAAGGAGGGCAAGAACCGACTCTCCAAGTGAACAATAGCCTGTACTCGTAAGGAATGATATTTGGATATGGATCCAAGTTATACAATAAATTAAGTGAATTAAACATAGGATCCTTTAGATGAATCTTTTAACCTCAAGCATATGCACTGAAGCTCTATAACAATTTAGCACCATGCTCAGACTGTCATAGCCAGCTTGGCATGCAAGCCTTATATATAATTTAGGACAGAAATATCTGAACAACAAAGAAGAGTATAGGAACTAATAGCAATAATGTGTATCTTTCCTGCACATCAAATAGAGATAAAAATAGTATAAATAGTGGCAATCAATGAGAAATAGATTTTTCAGTCTTCTACATGCTAATACAAACTCATAAAACAGGATTTGAAAAGCAACAAGGCCTACATAGCAAAGTACGGTCAGGGAGTACCTCTGTAGCGTGCTAAGTCATTTTAAGCATTTGTTAAAGGGAAAAGAAGTAACCCCTAATCTGCTTATCCAGTGACACACAAGTGCAGATGTAAGCATGCTGAAGATACAGAGATTCCTGGAGTGAGGACAGCAAGAAGGGGACATATTATGTCCTGAAAGATCAGAACATTAAAGAATGCTTTATTTTAAGCATATTGAGGAGGGGGGAGGGGAATAAATGAGAATAGGGGAAAGGAAGTTTAGTGACTGCTAGACTAACGGAAATGCTGCTTTTATAAATGGTAAAATTTTGAATTTCTCAGTGCTCTTCTGAACATTGCTATTTGTTGCAGATGAGTGGACCACAATTAAAGTAACTGAGCTGTGTCTGGATAGGCTTGTCTGCTCACTACAAGTTTGCTGCAGGATTAGGCTCATTATTTGAATTTCCAGATATTCAACAGTAGTGTGTTCATAATGTGTGAAAGCAAATTTAACTGATTCAATAGGGAAAAACCTCTTTATACCACTCACTTCCATGAATAAAAAGAGGCTTGGAGTGCATTTATTAAGATATTACACAAATAGAGCAAAATTCCCATGGTCTTTACTGAGCTGTGAATCAAATGCTTGTTGGGAAAAAAAAAAAAAAGAAAAAACAGATTATCACATAACTGCAATATTTAATCTCCAGATATTCTGCTTCAAACAGTGTAATTGAGTTCAATAGCTTGATGTTTGTTATTATGGCCGATGCCTAGGCATTAGCATAAGGAAAAACATGGGGGGAAAATGTCATACATACTCCCACACACCTAGGAAAGTATAATTATAATTGCTCTCCATATTTCACAATGGACCTTTTATGGGAATCACTATGCCTATTCTGTCTAAAATAAAATCTGTTACGAAAAAATATTTGAAACAGAACTTTGTTTTATTTAGCATTAAACAAACATGTCCAGCCAGGACTCTTGATACTACCTTGCCAATGCATACATATACATATATGTGTTTATCTATACCACACAACAAAGTGTGCCAAGTACAGCCTGTACTTCAGCTACATGAAAAATATTCTCACTAATCAGCATCCACTTGTTGCAGCTCCCCTCAAAGGACTGAATCCCTCTTAAATGAACTGTTTCCTAAGCATCCCTTCACTCAACAGGCTTTTGCACAGCATTGCAAATTCATGGAGAAAGTGAACTCATTCCATTCTCTGTGTATCTGCATGAGGCCTTGCACAAAGGAGCTGTGATTTATTTGGGGGCCCCGAGTATGGCTGTCATACAAGTTATAACTAATAACAACAGACCTCCAGAGATTACTGAGATGCACTGGTTGCCTGGTCCATAATAAGCACATTCCATGTCCAGCTGTATGCATAAATACAGTTGCAACTTTGGGGCTTGATGAAAACCTTAGGGACACCTCATCAATCTCAATCTGACTTTTCAGATAACGGCAATATAAATAAATGATGTTGCAATTTGTGGAAAAACAATCAAGATTTAATATTTTTACTAAAGATAACTCACTGAAATGTACCTATGAAGTTCTGTCATCTTTTTCCTTTTCCTCCTTTCCTCTCCTTTTTCCTCTTTCCTTTTTCCTTTTTCCTCTCCTTTTTCTTTTTTCCTTTTTTCCTTTTCCTTTTTTCCTTTTTCTTTTTTCCTTTCCTTTCCTTTCCTTTCCTTTCCTTTCCTTTCCTTTCCTTTCCTTTCCTTTCCTTTCCTTTCCTTTCC
>JAOXXN010000082.1:29429471-29445440 GCA_026770055.1 Myrmophylax atrothorax | reverse complement strand
CGAGGGGCTGCGGCGCCTCCCTCCCCGCGGCCCGGGGTCCGTCTGTCCGTGCGGGAGGGCCGTGTCAGCCCGTTCGTCCGCTTGGGGAGGGACGGAGAGGGAGAGCGGCCGGGGCGCGGGTCGGCCGGGCTCCCTTCGGGCGGCTGTAGCCAATGCCGAGCGAGGGAGGAGGATTTCGGAGAGAGGAGGATGGAGCTGCCAGGTGATACCCGTTTTGGTTTGGTTTTTTTGTTGTTGTTGTTGTGTCTCCCAGACTCAGTGATTTCTAAGCACAAAGGTTTTGGGGCCCCACCTGTGGCCCCCGTTTACTCCCACACTCGGTGCACTACAGCCCCCGTTTACCGACCGAGCCCTTAACACCAGTCAGGAAAACCTCCAGCAACTTTTATTTTTCGCTGTAAATCTTGAATGTGGGAAGGGCCGGAACAGACTGAAAATACAGTCAAGAAGCGGGGAGATAGAAACCAGTGGTTGCATAAATTTTGGATAAAATTCTATCTTCCTTCAAGATAGCATAATGTGCCCCCTCCCCTCTCTTTTTTTCCCTCCCATTTTTTTCCTTTGAGTTCCTACGGGCTTGTCCCGCGGACTTGGTCTGCAAAAACAAGTCTGCAGGTAAATCATGGAACTCGCAACTCTATTTTTATCTAGATCTGTTGCGATGGTTAATCTTATTTTTATTGCTCTATTTGAATTTTCCAAATATTTTCAATGTGCATCTAAACACAAAATACCCTGTAGCCTTCCTTCCTCCTAAAATAACCCTCTCGTATATCGCTCACACTTCATTTAAAACGAACATAAAATATAAAAAGCGTAACTTTTATGTTATTTTTGTACTTTAAAACACATCTATGTAACAATCTTTTTTTTTTTTTAATCTTCATAATTCTTACTGCTGTTTTCTCCAGGAACATATGTATTTCACCTTCTAGGATTCCGGATTGAATATTTCCTGTTCAATTTCGTTACTTGAATTTGCCAGAAAAGGGATGCTGTACTTAGCTAGTTCTTTGGGGAAAAAAATATTTACTTTGGTTTTAAGTTTCTTTTCTTTCTTTGAACTTTAACACATGGCGTTTACAAACTGTATAAATACGTGCCACCAAACTGTAACCAAAAAAAAGAAAAAAAAATTTACAAAAAGTGGAATGGTTGCTGTAGAATATAGAATTAACTATAGACCAGAACTGGACAGCAGGAGCTGGATGGAAAGAAAATAGTAATTTTATTGTAAATTATTTACGTCTGAAGTTTCTAGGCAACTAGTCGAAAAAATAATGAATGAATTGAGCGCTGAGCCCTTGCTACTAACTTTCGTTCTGAATGTTTTGGATATTTGGATGTTTTGTATTTATGTGGTGAGAGTGAAATATATTATATCTATATGATGACGGAATTAGGTGTATTTTCGTCTTATATTCGAAGCACCCAAATTGCCTTCACTTAATACATGCGCTGAAAAAAAAATTCTATCCCTCTAAGCCTCTGGATTTGTTTTTTTGGTTTTTATTTTTTTTTTTCCATTTTGAGCAGGGAGTTATGAGGTCTACTTCGTAGAGAGTGATCTCTTCCCCCTGGGGCAGTTTGGGGCATTCTCAGTCCCTTCCCCGGCTCCAACCCAGCTCTCATAGCGCTTGCCTGTCCCGTGGGCCCGATCCCACATCCCTATCCCTGTCCGTGGTGAAGCAGCGCCGGCCCCAGGAGGCGATCTGGGTGCCCAGTGTGCCAGGTGCCACCACCTGCCTCCACCACTCCATGCAGGGACCTGCTCACCTCCACTCCTCTTCTGCCTGTGGTGGATGCTGGGCCTGGCAGGCACTTAGGGTTGTGCATACTTGTGTGTGTGTCAACATATAAGTATATACAAATATACATAGACATATACATATGATTATATATACATGCTTGTGTGCATAAATATGGGTATTTATAAGTACTAGGTGAACAGCTCCTGTTTCCGTCCTGTTTGGCAGCCCAGGCCAGAGAGTCCTTTGCTGGGCAGCCAGTTCAGGGCAGAATCCACAGTTTTCAGGATCTCCCTCAGTGCCCTGACTCCCCCAGGCCAAGCCAACTCCAGCACCGCGGCACCTGCTCTTGCTGTGGCTTCACCCCAACCACAGGTCCCTGGTGTGGCCTCCACTGGGCTTTGCCATGAGCCCATCCCAGCCAGGGCAGACCCACTGTCCAGATTAAGAGGGAAGGATGTGGTGGCAATGCCGGTTTACTTATTGGTTTTTTTTTTTATATAAAGTGTGTAGAAATTATCTGGTGAAGGGCAGCCAGGGTGAAGGACAGGGTGGCAGCTGACATTTGAAGAGATGACACTGAAAATGCTGGTCAAGACTGGAAAACTTCGAGCGGAGGGGAGGGAAAAGTGTTGTTAAAAGGAAAAGAGCTGAATGTGACAAAACAGATCTGCCAGGGAGACCCTGAGGGAGAGGATAATTTTCAGTTTCTGCCTTGCCTGCATGGACTGTGCAGCATCACCCACAGCCCTGGACAAAGAGGGCAGCCCTGGCCTGTGTTGCCTTTGCCAAAGAAGCAATTGCCACCACCCAAACCCTGCCTGGGCTCCCCTGCTCGGTGTGGGGCTGTCCTGTGTGAGGAATTTGCCCTGTCCTGCAGGGCCATTTCATTGCCCAAATTTACAGCTAAACTGTGAGTCATGGGAACACCAGCACAAATGTGTCCCACCAGAGCAGTCTCAGGTGCCCTCATGTAAAAAGAGATTTCCCTGCTACTCAATTATTTTAACCAGAGCTGGCAGCAGCTTTCCTGTCCCCTCACACAGGTGCTGGGAGGACCTTTTTTCCTGGTCGCTGGCCTGCCCTGCAATCTCAGGGTTGGAGCCATGCTCTTTGCTCCTCATCTAAGGCAATTTAAGCCAGCATCAGGCTAAATGGCCAACACTATAGCAGAAGTCCTCATTTTGCAGCTTTGCCACCCACAGTATATATGCAAAGAACTAGACATTTTTATATTTATTGCTAGTATTATTGTTTCTGAATATTTTCAAAAAAAGGGGTGTGCCCTGGGGAGCAGAGGGGTTTTGTCTAAGCATTCAAGTAAAATAAAGACTTAAAGGAATTCTTCTTATTTTTTTTCCTGTCTTCTTCAAATTCCACCTGTCCCACATCCATATCAGAAGCTGCTTCTGGGCTGGGGTCAGAGCAAAAGCCAGGGATTCTCCAGTCCCATGCAGGGCTATCACAGTTCTGTTTCAGTCTCTGCTTGTGACTCAGGTCAAAATCCTGGACCCCAACAGGCAGGGAGACAATTTGTTGTTTTCTTTGAAATTTTCAGCATCTCAAAAGCATGGGGTTCCTGAGAGTCTAAACACCCTGCTTTCCGCAGGAGAACAAACTAAAACATGTTAGTCTGCATATCTGTAAAAGGGGAGGGAATACCACCTGTCACGTTGCATAGGACAAGTTAAAAACCATTCAAATGCACATCTATATGTACAGTGAGCCTCAATACAAAAACTGGTTTGGGGATTATTTTCTTTTTTTTCTTTTTTTTTTTTTTTTCCCAACTACACCAAAGCTCTGTGCTGCCCAGAGACACTGCTTGTTTGTTTTCACTGAAATGCTGAATTTCATTCTACTGAAACAATAAACACAAACCACCTTTCTGAAGCTATTTGCTCCTGAAAGGTTTTGCTACATTTCATGCTGTATTGTTATTTGTGCCCATCACTGTGGCACCAGAGCTCAAAGAGAGAAATATTTGGCTTTTGCAGGGGGAGCATGTGTGAGTGTGAGGGGCTGGAATATTTAGTATGAAAGCAAACAAACAAAGTATAAATCTATATCCAGCATGATTTTTTAAAGGAAATCACAAAAGTATTTTTGTGGAAGGCAGACTTCCCCAAACTCTCCCTTAGCAGCAGCAACACATGGGGCTTAGGGTGAGCAAGCAATAACAAAGACAGAGTGCAGCATGGGTTATTTGAATTTGCTCAGCTGAATCCAGGTACGTTGACAATGTCTCTCTTCCTGCGGCTCTCAGGAAGGCAAAGTTCCCAGGATGAGCTCCAGAGCACACAGGGTGAACACAAAACAGTGTTAGCCAGGTACACACAGGGAGAAGACGAATCAGCCTGTTTAGAGGATTTTTTTCTAAAGCGTTTGCCCACACACAACACAGGCCCTGCTTTATGTGCTTCTCCTCCATATCCCTCACGCCAGGGATTAGTGCAGCCTCTGACCACTTTGTCTCCATTTGCAATCCTGTCATCAGCCCAAGATACATGACCTTGTGACATGTAAAAAAGCACACGAAGTCCCTGATTAACTTCAGAGTATTTTACTTCTTTAAAGAAAACACTTCAAAAGAATAACTGTTGAACAGAATCAAGTCACAGTAACCAGCAAGGGTTTAACAAAATTACCAGGGAAGCTAAAGTGGAATCAATCGATGTGATGCTGTCTATGTAACAGTCATAATATAAACTGTGACCCCAGACCAGAGCCATGGCCAAAGTGCTCACTGGCATGAATCATTTGTGATTCAGGTGTATGAACTCCCTAATAAGCAGTTTACTCTCCACCTTTCTGCTTCTAACAATTGCTGAGCAGCTTAGGCACAATATTTATTATCTTTCTGAATGTAGTTTTTACTGTTCATGCTATTCTTCATATTTATGTAAGTGACTTATTCTAGTTTGAATATCAAGCCTTAAACTTTTCTAGTGGAGTGAGTTCTGCAGTCAATCATACAAAGAACTAAAATTATTATATTTGGCATCTAATTTTCTGCTTTTTGTTAACATGAATAGTCCAAAGTTCTGTCATTAGAGGCAGCAGAACAGACTTTCTCAAGCCACCTTCTGCAACCACATCCTTTAGAATTGTCTTTTATCATGTTACTTTTTTCCTTTCCTTTCTACATGAACAACTAAAATGATTTAACTTATTTTCATACAAAGTTCTTGCAAACTGTGTCTAATATAACTGTTTGCCAAGACATGCTGCCTTTTTTTTTCTTGTTCTTCCAGGGAAAAAAAACCCAAAGTAGTAAATTCCCAGAGCCCTTTTCTCTTCAGCTATCTGCAGCCTATTCTTATTTTTGATCTTCCTGCTGTGAGCAAGAATGAAAACATTGCACCAGTAAGGATTCATCCAGAAAACAAACCTTTACCTGGCATGTGGTGTCATGGTCAATGAAAGAAAACTGGATCACAGTCCTCATCTGCTGAGATACCACACCCTGGGCAAATGAAATGGGTTTTCTATCTTTCAGCTGAAGCAGCAAGCCAAGGAACCAGAGGTAGCAGAAGACAAATAAAACAGCTCAATCCACACAAGGCAGGTCCACAAAGTTTGTTGCAGAACAGGTATATCTGCCTGGCAGAAACTTCTTCTTACAACAGCCATGAATTAGTTGTTTGGCTGCTTAAAGAAACACCATCAAAGGTATTGACAGAAGCATGGTTAATTTGTGAAAACATGACTTTTACAGAGTTTTATAGCAAGGTTCACTCTGTTACTTACTCCGCAGGTTAAAGCATAAAAAGGAAGGTCAAATTAGAAGCAATTTAGAATTATTTATACATTAGCCAAGAGCTGAAAAGGGGTAAGAGTGCAAAGGGTATGGATGCAGAGGTAAAGGTGCAAAAGTATTAAGCAGCACTTAATCATTGAATACTTTAACATTTGCAAAGTGATTCGGTGGAGTTCATTACAATTATAACAATGACTTAACCATAGAATTGAGATAGAGGCCCCACTTAGAGGGAGCTGCTGGTGCAGCCACCTGCAGTCCAGGAGAACTCAAAGGCCCTCACTTAGGACTGCTCCTTATAGTGTCATGGGATGATTGACAGTGGTCACCAGTAAGTTTCCATTCTCACCATAACCCAAGTTGGTAACTACTGGGCTTTTTGTAGTTTCCTAAAGTGCAGCCACAATGGTACTCTCCACTAGGGCTGCCATTCACAGTGGAGCCACTCCATGCAGGCTACAATTCAGGTAAATGGTTAACCAAGGGTACAAAGGATAATTTCTTATCCTTCATTTCCCACCTTGTTTGGGAAGATGATGTTTCTGGTTATTTCCACCTCTACTATACAAGAGCTCCTGTTATGACCAGGGAGTGTCTCATGGCCCTGCTGGGATGGTCAAGGGATGCTTCAGTACCCAGCTGGTTCAGTCAAGGCTTATCAGGAGCATCCTAGGTCATGGAGAAGGTCCAAGGATGGGGAGAGGAAGGGGAATGCACCACCACAACAATGAAGCGCATCACTGAATGTGCATGAGAAACAGTCTGTGAGATTGATGGAAAACCAAATGGAAACTGATTTTCCAATTCTGTCCCCCAAAAAATAAAAGAAAATGAATGCTAACATGAATTTGATTTTTCCTAAGGTTGGTATCCTTTACACATTCAAAGATTTTCTATTAGTCTACCTGTACAGGGATCAATCCAGAGAAAAACTTGCATGGGAAATCTCATGGTGTTCTTGTTCTTTTAAATTCCCTTCCACAATTTTGGACACACAATTCCTCCAAAATTAGTGGACAAAAAGTAGAAACAAACTCATGCTGGCAAGTATAAAATTGGCAAGTCAGGAGTTGTGGCTTCAGGGATCCAGATTGGATATTGGGAAGGAAGCCAGGCAGAACACAAGAGAGGGACAATGAAGGTTACCTGACACCATATCCGGGAAAAAGTTGAAGATAACATATGAAAGGTCAAATGAAAGAAATCCTCACCCTGGCTACAAAAATGTTGTAAGAGAGAGAAGCAAGTGAAGAACAACACTTTGAGTGTACAGAAGCATGGAAGGATGTCCTCATGGCTTAGCCCCTAGTCTGAAATTAAGAACAGAAGACCAGTTGTCATTTATACCAGAATTTATGTCTGATTCTAAGAGCATTGTTAGTCATTGGTCAGTAAGTTTCTGTCTGTTCTTCCTCTGAAATGAGAATAAGGATACTCATCTAAACCTACGCAGAAGGAGGTACTCGTATATACTTTCACTTAAATTAGGCTGAGGCAAAATTGTGATCAAAAATATAACAGCCACCATAGTCAACTCCAATTCAGTGTTTGCAGTCACTCCCTCTCATTAGTCCCAATTTTTCTTCTTTCTCTCTTTTCTTGCCTGGTCTTTAATTTAAACCTCTAAAGTGTGCCTACCACTAGGTGGTCATAATCTCTTTGAGGCCTTTAAACAATTTCATAAACCAAATCCTAAATGGAAATCAGAAGCAGGCAGAAGAGTAAAGCATCTGTTGCCATAAAGAGCTAAGGAGGGATAAATAGGCAATCCAAGGCATCCTGAGTGCATGCTCCAAGATAATCTCTATACGCCTCTGGATACAGCATTGCAAACCACCTCAGAATCAGATGATTACCAAGATGAATTAGTAAATAAGAGCCCATTTCATCAGGTGTTGAGGGGGACTTTAATTGTGCTCAGGCTCCAAATAGGAAACTTTATACCATGGCCACAGCTGTTAAAACAACAGAGCCTTATGGAAACAGTCTTGGATTACTGGCCTCATGGAGTGAAACATTTTTAATGAAAGGGATTATGCTTATTATTTCCTAGTGCATTGTGTTTTCTTAGATATTCTTACTGTCAGTGTTATTATTTACCAAGATAATTGATATATACACATACATAACTATGTTTGCCCGCATATTTAGTACTTTCTTCCATTGGCATAGTTTGAATATGGTCACAGGGAAAATAACATGAGGTACATAAATTAGTTGCCCTTTTTTAAGAGTAAGATCCTAAGAAACTCAGTGTGTTTGCTTCTCTCCCACTTGCCAAGTGTCCTATTGCCCTTACTTGTTGAAATCAGATCCCTTGTCATGCAGAGTTTAGATGGTGTTTTGTGGGACGATGATCCCCACAGATGATAGCAGTACTTACAGACATCAGTCTTAGTATATAGAACATTTTTGTTCAGAGTAACTTTTTCATTTAGAAGGGCCAAGTGGGTAAGAATCCAGAGGAATTGATTTAAACCCTTAAACATAAAATTTGACTGTTGCAAAGGGAAAGCAACAGTAATAGAAATTGCATTTCCTGTTCATGTATTAGTCTGTGTTTAATTTTCAATTTGAGCTCCTGAAGTTTCTAACTAGAACTGTGGCAGTCTGACTTAGTGACAAAGCTCCTTAGGGAAACGCCTTGTACTGTATGCTCAGACTTTCACAGAAGAAGGCCTAAGCTGTATACATAGAAGACATGGCCATCTAATCAGGTAGTAGAAACTTTTCCATTTCACATCTCAAATTTCTTAGAAGTATGTTCAGTGAACAAGTATGTGAAAGTTATTTGACAACACTGGATTAATGGGCAAAAGATGAAAAATCAATGAAAGGAGTTTTTACTATAAAACAGAATTTTAAAAAATTAGCAAGGCAGAAATATTTAAATTTTGATGGAAGATGTTCAAATCTTTCTGCCCAGAATACGTCTGTTGAAATGTGTCCCTGCAAACAGGAGTTTTTAGCATGTACTTACCTGCTATGGACTCTGGGGGCCACTGAGTACTGTTTTTGTGATGGGATGGTGTTACCATCTCAAAACTTCTTCATGAGCCATCTGGATATAACTAGTGTGAAACATACAATTTGAACTTTATCTCCATCTAGTTATCTACAGCTAAGACAAATTTTCTAACGTTGTAAACTTCTGTGTGGTGCTATTGGGCAATCAGACACATGAATCGAAGTGGAAAGATACAATGCAACACTCCAGAGCACCAGCTCAGCCAAAGACGCCTCGAGGCATAACAGTGGTCAATGGTCTTTTTCTGCAAGAGTGCCCTGAGCACCAGTGATGCTTCAGAAACAAAATAATAGCAATATCAATATTTTTCCAAGGACATTTTAAGGTATAACTGTTCATGTTAGAGAGAGACCTGCTCGCAGTGTACGCCCAGTCATGCTGGGGAGGCTGCTGTGGGACCTCACCTTGTCTTTGTCCACAATGTGCCTGGTGAAGGCGGAGCCTTTTCTTCAATCGGGGCTGAGAGCTGGGGCATCCCCCGTCGGCAGCGGGTCCGGGTCCGCTCAGCACCGCGGACAGCGGCGGCCCCTCCGCGAGGCCCGGGGGTGCTGGGCATGGAGAACCCGCCGGGGGGCTCCGAGCCCGGGCTGCGAGACCCCTAAGGAATCACCCCCGGACTTTGCAGAGCGGGGTCTGGCGCCTTTCTGGCATGGATATTGGCATAAAAAGGAGTTTGATTGAAAAGATTTGAATGTGTCAAAAGTGTGTCTGTAATGATAAAGTAGCTCTTGATAAAACTGAAATCAGAGGGCAAAGATGAGGTGTTGTGCCATGAATTTCTTTAATCAGGAAGAGGATTCATCAAAGACAAAATTGTTTCAATTGAAAGTCTCGGCTGCTGCAACACCCCTCTGACACTACACTGCACATGTTCATCAGGCAGGTTTGCCAGCTCAGTTCAGCCCTACTGCTCTAACCACAGAATGATCTTCTTCCCACAGCTTTGTATGCTGAGCATGATGCCATATGATAGAAAATATCCCCATGGATAGCTCGGGTCAGCTGTCCTGACTGTGTCCCCTCCGACTCCTTGTGCACCCCCACCCAACTCACTGATGGGGTGTGGTGAGAAGCTGAAAAGGCCTCAAATCTGTGTAAACACTGCTCAGCAGTAGATAAAACATCCCTGAATCACAAACACTGTTTTCAGCCCAGATCCAAAACACAGTCCCATAGCAGCTACTACCATGAAAATTAAGTTTACCCCAGCCAAAACCAGGACACCACGTTCCCAAACTTCCATATAGTCCAAATGTATACAAAACAGGGTTTTGTCTTGTTGCAGTCAACAGGAGCAAGTTATCTCCTTAACACCACTTAAAAGATATTTCTGAGACCTGTAGGTGATTTAAAAGCATTGAGTGCTCTTTCCAGACCTACGATTGTGTGTCTGGGAAACTTCTGACAGAAAGTGCCAAATTATAACCAATTCCATGGGGCCAGAATACGCAGACCTTGGCTGGAAATCAGAGAGCTCCAGTTCTAGCACTTTGTCCATTTGCTTTCCTTTTCTGTTCTGCTCCCACTGTCATTTAGTTTAGGCAGTAAGATTTGCCGGTAGAAATTCTCCCCTGCTATGCATTTGCATAATTAGACCAGTCAATAAGCACTGCTTTCATATGAATAACCATAATAAATGGCTTTTCGATCCTTAAGCATACAGAAAACAGTGAAAACTCTACAGCCCCAAGTTCAAGCTCTTTAAAGAACTGTAATGCTAGTTTATATTAAACTCAAGATAAATGACAATTTTCTACCTGATCATTTGGTTTCACAGTTTAGAGGGCAGATAGATGCATGTGGTACACTTTCTAGATGCATGTGGGTACACTGACACTATAAAATACTCCTGCCTGTTCCCATGGGACTGTTAATGAAAAATAAAAGATTTACAGAGTTTACCTGTTTGAGAGCTTCCAAGAAGTTTAATATCTGGTTATATTTAAACAGATGTATGTTTCTGTAAAGACAATCCTTGAAACAGCCTTCACTCCATAACCAATTGGTATGGGTATGCAGATAACACAGAAAAATATTCAGTGACAAAGAAGATTTTGCAATGTCCATTTGTGCTGGCTGAAGCAGTGAGAATCCCAACAGCAGAGCAAATCCAGGACAGATGTTTGAACAACAAGGAAGAAATGCATAGTGACCTCTCTTCTGAAAGCTGCATGAGCACAGGGGGGTCCCTGAGAAAACATTTCTGCCTAATTACATGACTTCCTAAAGTAGAAGATGGGAAATACTGGCTTTTTCAGATCAGGATCCTGAGATGGCTCTTATGTAGTAAACTTTTGTGGAAAGCTGTATCTGTTGTACTTTTTTACTCTGAACTTCATTTCATAAGATTTCAAAGCAGAGAGTAATCAAAACATCCAGCTCAACTTGTTTTTGACATTTTCATAAAGAACTATCAGATGTTTCATTGCAAGTTCTTGATGTGTAAAGATCAAGAGGTCACAAGTGCAAGAAGAAGGGGAAAGATACAATCTTCTTTCTGCCTATCTGCTTCAGATTAACAGGGCAAGAGACTTCTATACTTGCAAAGTGTGCCTTGGCAGGTGGCAGTAAAGTGTGTATGGCTTAATATTGAGTCTATTAACTCTTGGTAACATGGAATGGGAGACCAACCAAAAATACATCTTGCAACAATGCTAGTGGGCAACATTTTCAGTCTTGATTAATGTAAGAGTTAACCTCCTGGTGAACTCCCACATTAAGTTTCTAGAACTGGTGAGTTTTGCACCACAAAACACGGTAGGGCTTGAATTCAGCTCTTTCCACAGCTAGAACTTTGTATTCAATATGGACCAATTTTCCTCAGGATTATTTTGGATCCAGAGCACTGTCTAAACTGGAACACTGACTAGATGATCACTAGTTAATATAGTACTGCTTGGTCTATGTTGTTATGTAGCAAATATTCAGACCTGTGCATGTTTGTGCATAGTGTGCTTTGAGAAAGGGAAAGAGGGAACAACACCATGTTTTCATGGGTTATCCTGCACACAAGTGTGCTGAAAAGAGTCAACAGTAGTATCTTCTAAAATTATACAGGAAGAATAGATATCCTTACTTGTAAGGAAATAACTTTCCAGCCTTATATGATCTGAGGTCTTTTATGGGCAGTATAAAATTTTCTAATGAGAAGTTTTGAAATCTCTCAGGTGGAGAATTTTTACCTGTGTTGTAGAGATGCATTGGAGAAGGCTGGAGAGAAAGCATAAGATTTGGAAGCCTTCAAGTACAAGATACTATTTAACTAGTACTTAATACAGGAGCATGATCCTGCAGCCCCATTTACCACCAATTCTAGCTGACTGTATTTGGCAGCATAAGGCCTTTGGGGTCAGGGTGCTCAGTTTACAGTTTTGCCCTTTCAGTCTCATAAGTAAGAAAGCATTTCAAACCTTGAGCTTCAGAAAGAATTTAAGAAATGCACAAGAGAGCCAACTTTTAAATGAACTGGAAAGATTTTATGAGGACAGAAGATCAACAAGTGACCAGGACTCCAACTGTGAAAGAAAATGTGAGAAACAAGCACCTCTTCTAGTGTGAAATTGGTCTAATTCTTGGGGCCTTTAGAGTGGCAGTATCAAACAACTGGCCAATATCGCGTACACTTTCCGCCATCCACATGGCATCAAGTCCATTACCACACTCTGTGAAGCACTCAAGTTTGCCACAGGTTTGCTTAACCCCTCATTTCAAAGTGGAGATGGAAATTTTTTTCCCCTCATAGAGAGTTGAATGTGTCTTAATGCACTTGGAAGCCAATCTTAGCACGCACCTCAGCGTTACACGCAAGTAACGCTACAGAAAACACTCCTACAGCCATATGAAGTGGGGTTGCAGATGCACCTGATCTTAAAGGGGGCTTAAAATAAAGATGGAGACAGACTTTTTCATAGTGCCGTTAGAGATACAGCAAGGGTTAATGGTTTTAAATTACAAGAGTGTAGATTCAAACCATATATAATTAATAACTTTTTTTACAATTAGGGTGGTGAAACGCTGCACAGGTTGCCCAGAGAGATGGTGGATGCCCCATCTCTGGAAACACTCAAGGCCAGGTTGGATGAGGTTTTGAGCAACCTGGTCTAGTGTAAAGTGTTCCTGCATATTGGAGGGTGTTTGGACTAGATGGCCTTTAAGGAACCCTTCCAACCCAAACCAGTCTGTCATTCTATGACTGCTGGGCAGTGGGTGCTTGAAAGAAGCACCTGCATCAACAAAGATCCAAGTAAGCTGCTAAGTTGCTGATCATGGATATGGGGTGAAGACTGCCACACTGCTTCAGATATTTAGGCATCAGATGTGTTTGTTTAGAACATCTGATAATGTATTTTTATGGTTTGGGGGATTTCTAGGTATAATTAATGAAACAAACTGAAACTGTCTAATCTGGACATGAACTATGCTTCACACACCTATCATGCCTTTTCATCCTGCCCTGCTGTGCACTGTCACCTGGAGTAAGAGGTGTCACTGGGTCTGTTTGCTGGCTGTGTCAGCACTCCCAGTCTGTGCTTGTGTTGTACGAACATCAAAAAAATTTGCTACTTCAAGACACCTTGATAGCAAGAAATGCTGTATGTAGAATAATTCCTCCTTGCCCCTGAGAAGAAATTCCTTCTAGTCCAACTACTTTTACTGTTTCATTGACAGCATGCCAGAGGAACACTCTGAGGGGGATGTGTGCTTGTGGGAGTGATTGTGTCTCTCTCTGGTGGGCAAGGCAGGTAACACTGCTCCTCAGTAAACAGACACAGGGCTGCGTGATTTGTTAAACCACTGATGCCCTTACCAACATCAATTCCTATCAGATCCCAGCTTACAAAGCAATATTGATCATTTTTCTAAAGGGAGGAATCTCCACAGTGATATTGTTGAAGAAAGGAGGAACATTTTGTTGAGGAGTGGTATTCCAAGTAAAATAACCCTCCAAGGAGCATTCACTTTCAAATCAGTAACGCACAAGTATAGCTAACTCACAAAACAGCAGCCAGTTATATATGCAGATTTCAATGAGGCTTTTAGGAGAAACAATGGGGCTGTTTTTAAGGGTGGTTGGCCTGTTGAAGTGCATTTCTCTGAATAGATACAATGCTGTAGTGCTGAATGGATTCAATAGTGCTGTCTCAAACATGGCCAGGAGTGTCTAGAAGTGGGAGGAGATAGAAAGAGCTAGTGGGACTCTTCTTATGGTTGACTCAGGCTGCCTCCTCCCATCCTTTCTTTGCCCTGGCAGGGGCTGCAGTTTCCTTCCCCATGCCCTCTGTGACAAGCATCCTCTGCATGAATGTTCCCCATCTGGAAATAGCAGAGTGAAATTTAAAGAAATATGGGTTTAAAAAATTCAAGCATAACTTTGTCTGAACAAGATGTCTGGGTTACAGAAGACTCTACTAAAGGAAGAGAGTAATATCTTGGCCCCTTGGCTGTTTGAAACTGGGAAGTAAAAATACATACACAGATAGAATATAATGTAGGAATCAATCCTGCCTTGGCCTCTGTAAGGAAAACAAGTGACCTTAATGATCTATTCTCTCTCTAGAGCACTCACACAGAAAGCCGTGCTCGTTCCAACTCAGCTGTGTGCCCAGCTCACAACACAATGGACCTCACTCCTCGGGAAGCTCTAAGTGCCACTGCAATACAAATAAACAAGTTCTGCACAAGATGGTGAGGGCATCAGCAGCCTTCAAAATGCAGCTCTTGGGGGCCACACGAAGACTTGGAGTTGGGGGTTGTGCAGCAAAAGCATTTACATAAGGAAATTCACTTCCCTGATTGAAGGATACACTTCAATTCAAAATGCACATCTCCTTTTTGCCATTGTAAAATTCACATCCACACTCCTGTATACGTCAAAACAGAAACACAATGACTGCAAGCTTATGGGTGACACCACTGAAGAATGCCATAAAATACAAGACATGAGACAGATACATAGCTGCGGGCCATGATCTGCTCTCACTGTTTGCGTGCTGCTCTACTAATACTAATAGGAGTTAAGTGTGCAGAATAAAGTGGCAACTATTCCCCCTCAGCTCTGCCAACAGTTCTTGAGTACTGCTGTGGCCCATCCATCACTTCTTGGCACTACAGACAACTGTCTTGATCACTATTCAAAAGCTACCACTGGACTCCAGGGAACAGCACATTCCATCTGCTCTGACATCATGTAGGGTGTTTTTAAGTTCTTATCTTCTGTCTTGGTATGTCCTGTTGTAATGTGGAAGTAACAACAACAATAATTATAGTACAATCTTGGTGCACTCACACCTTTTTCAGGAGAGTGATTCTTTGACATAACTTTGAAAATGAAAATGGTGCTCAAAATTGGATTTGGGCATCCTGAAAAATGTCCTTGAAATTTTGCAGCTGAGAAAGCCATGGGTAATATACAGTACAGGACTACCATGGTAGTAATATGCCCCAGTTATCTCATGGTTTTGGTGTTTTTCAGGGAGGGATTCATAATTTCTTTTTCTTTTTAGTGACATTGTCCATTACCATTCTGGGTTCTGAGGAGAGAATTACAAACTCTGCAGAAACAGCCTTAGGATAGTCTGGTCTCCAGGCAGTGAGAGAAATGACAATGATCCATTGAACTGGATAGTTCTCAGGATATGTTTCTCTCTCCTCACTAAACTTTTAAAAGCTAGGCAGCTAAAATACTCCCAGTGGCAGAGAGATGATACTCAGCTAACCTCTCCTTCTAACTACTTCTCTGCTTCTGGTGCACATTTTCCAAACAATTTTCCAATGTGTGTTGAAATAAGTTTTTAAACATAGCTCATCTAAACTTCACTCCAGCCTCCACTGTTGGCAGCAGAAAGTTTCTATTAATTTCAGATGCACTGAGGCCAGCAGGAAGCTACCATGTGAACTACTTGAAGCTTTCATTCCTCCTAAGGTTGAAACACATAAATGTGTGTTCACACAAGCAGAAAAGAAGTATCCGTTGTTCTGTCTGTTCCACCTTAAAACAGATATTTTCACACTTGACTATCCTATCTCTGCTGTAACTAGCAATGCAAATACACAGCTGAAGTGTGGGTTGGAGGCTGCCCTGCTGCTCCCTGGCTGGTGGTGTGCCATGCCAACCCCAGCTCAGCCCCATGCCATCACAGTCCTTGCAACCTTATAGATCTTAAGCTTTTTTGCAAAAGCAAACAGTCACACCCATGGGCTTGGGACATGGTAGAGGCACCACCCTTTAAGGGGATCTCAGGGACCTCAGAGGAGGTAGATGTTGAGCCAAGGCAGTTGCTGCAAAATGAAAACAAAAGCCAGACCAGCAAAGTATATTTACCTCTAATCCACAATTTAATAGGAGTGATTTCTCCCTCTTGCCCCTGCTGTGATGCCCGCTATGCAGGCTTACTTAGGCTTGGCTCTAGAAGCAGAACTTGAAGCTTACTGTG
>JAOXXN010000082.1:29398083-29411296 GCA_026770055.1 Myrmophylax atrothorax | reverse complement strand
GCCCCCGGCTACTCTTCATACACTTCTGTATTACTTGACCATTTGCAGACACTTTTAACTTGACGTAGTTCCACTGAGGAAGGTGACTTCCTCACAGACATCAGAAAACTGGAAAGCAATAGGCATTTTGAAGATATTTTCCTCCTGTACTTTTGATGATAGGATGATTTTCTGATGCTAGACAAAAGCCAGTTGGTTCTTACGCTGGAACTCAAGGCTAAGATGTGTTTCAAAAGCATTACTGAGATATTAACTGTCCAGACCAAGGACAAATATAGTAGAACATCAGAAAGAGCAGAACTAAAAAATTTATATTTACATTTATATTTACTGAAAGCGTGACTGGTTTTTAACAGCTGTGGATGGGCAGGAACGTGCTCTTGTGAGACTGCATAAGACAAGAAATTGAATCTCTAACTGTTCATCTTTAGGTTGCCAGCTCAGACTTGGTCAAGATTCATTTGTTGATAAAAATAGCTTCTAGAAAGACACAAAAAGGTATTAGAATCTGTCAGCACTGGTAAACTGCATAAATGACTTGTAGGTGGAACAATTCATGGTGTTTTTTGTCTGCAGTCCATTGTTCTTCAGCAGAAAGAATAGAGACTAAATTGCCATCGGTGCATGCCAAGGACTTTGTCAGATCTGGATGGGTCTGAGACTCATTACTGACTCTGATGCTTACACCAGAGCCAGAACTGAAGGAGATCTCATAGACTTGCAGTGCCAGCTCTCCTCAGATGGGCAGCAATTCTCACCTCTGCAAGCTGCCTTCATTTTCAGACTCTTTCTGCCAATGGATTTGGTCAGGGGATCACCCTTACTTCCATAAAATATAGCTGGTTCCTTTATAGGTGTAAAATATTTATTCATAAATTATAGGATAGAACAAGCTGTTCGCACAAGCTCGGCAAGCTGGACCTAATCCCACGCAGTACACAGTTGCCTGTGTTTTTCACTAACCACACCAGAATGCCTTCTTTACCAGCTTAATGAGCATGTTAGCTAAACAGACATCAATCTTGAGGCACTGTAGGAAGCAGAGATGCAAAAGAATTTTTTTGCCAAGCATTTGTTCCACAGAAATCTGCTGTTCAATACAGACTAACTGTTCTTGGCTCTTCGGCTGCCTGTGGAGCAGCTCAGAAATGTGTGGATGTCTTTGGTGGAGGGGAGAGTGGTTTCTTAAAATGCTGGTGTGGCCATAGGCCAGTTCAGTTAGTGTGAGGAGCCAGAGCCAGGATGGCAGTGTTGCTGTGACACTTTTGCTACAAAGCCATTCTGTACCTATTTCAACAGCTAGTCAGTGAATATCTTGGAGCTGCCAATGTTGCGTAAACTGTAGGGAAGGATCTCCCATCTCACATGAGCAGTGCCATAGGCATGGGTGACCTGATCTCAGTAACAGCAGAGAGCAAAATAAACCCATATGTTCCCTTCTCTGGAGGGGATGCAGCTGCTCAGACTTGTAGCTGCAATCCTGTCCTGAGACAGGAATGCATGTTACAGCAGCCTGGGATAATAGAGGGGTCAGTGCCCCCTTCTCAGCATTCCCTATTCCCTTCCTTCACCCTGCACCTGCAGCTGTAAATTCCTGCTCCAGCGAAGAATTGTCAAGATTAGAAGCTTTGTTTAGGACACTCATAAGTAAATTATTTCTTTGAAAAGTGAAGTACCTAACACGCCATCTTCAAAAGGGTGGCTGGTTTGGGTTTGTCTTATAATATCACCTAGAGGTATTTCCTAAGTTATAGCAAATTAAAACCTAGGGAGAGGAGGGACAGGAGGCAGGTAGGGATAGTCTTGAGCTTCTCCCCAACATGAGTGGTCATTGAGGAATTTTTCAGAGCTGGAGGGGCTCGTAGCCAGAGGAGGGGGCTGATGGCAGTCTGGACACCCCCACTGGGGGTGATGGAGATGCTTTGCCAGTGAGCTCCCTCATCATCTTTGGAGCCAGAGAGGAACCTCTTGCTCAGAAATAATGGGATTCACTCCAGCTGGGCAACGGGTCCCAGTGTTATGGACTCCTTTGACTCTGTTTGACCTCTAGATCACCTGTTTTGACCCTGTTTGACCTCTAGATCATCTGTTTTGCCAGTGACTCCCTCCCCACTTTCCGTACTCTCCTCTGTAAGCGACTTTCTTCCATCCACTCCACTTCCTCCTTCCTACCACCACCTCAGTATATGCCATCTCCTCTTGCCATATTCCCTCTCATCCTCCTGAGGCAAAATGGCTGTCACTGCCCATGTCCAGGTTGCCCCAGCTCAGGTGGTGCAGAGGTCATGCTCTCCAGGATGCCCCTGGCCCATCCCTCCTAGTGTTCTATTTTGGCAAAACCAAACTGTGTGGCCAAGAAGTCTCCTGGCCACGACAAGGATCCTTGGCTGGGTTTTTAGAGCTGCCACAAGGTGGTGTGGTGAGGTGCTACAGTTTTCCAATCAAGCAGCAATTACTTGGTTTGGGTTTGGTTTAGGATTGTTCTTTTTTCCTCAGCTGAAACAAACCCAAAATTTGGTTTTAGCCAGAAACTTGTCACTGAATTCTTCAGTCCACATCATTATATTTTTGGCAATTCTGTATACAAAAGCAAACCAGTCCCTATAATGACATGTGGCACTGCTTTCCAGTTAGCCTGAAACCTCCTACAGTAGGTACAGAACTGTTTTGATTCCCATGCATTTGTATGTAAATAATAGGCCTGTATGTTTGTAGGGAGTATCCAAAATTAGTAAATTATAGCTTTTTTTTTTCAAATTGTACTATGGCCTTCTAATTGAGGACAGCCTTCTCTAAAGACATGGTCACATTTACCACCCACCAACCAAAACTTTTTCAGTGCCTGTAGCCTTTGGCATTACCTATGAGATCATTCACTGAATGGTTTAAAAACTGGTTTTTGTCAGTTTTCAGTGGCATTTAGCATCAGCTCAGCTCATTGGTGTCAACACCCTGGGATTGAGGCCTTAAACGAAAACAACCAAGAGAAGAAACACCCTCTCTTCAGTTTCTTTACTTGTAGTGTCAAATTTTTAAGATCAAAGCTAACCTATTCTGTGTGAACTCCTCTTGAGTATTCCAGCTCAGGAACACAAAAGCAGGATTATTATTTTATTTTTCTCAAGTACCTTGGCTGGATTTCTGCATATTTTCTTTAAGTGGCTTATACTGAAGAACATCCTGATCTCCTGCTCTGGCACCTTTACTCTGATGCTTTGTTGAGTGCTGCTGTACACAGCCTGGGCTGATTCAGAGCTTAGTATTCCATTTGCCTATGGAGGTGAGGGAGTGGCAGGAGAGGCATCCCCAGGGAGCCACGGTGTGAGTGGTACAGTGAGCTGCACAGGCAGCCTGTGACCACCAGCCACCCCGGTGGGCTGTGTGACATGGAGTGCAGTGCCACTCACAAGGGGGGCTGGTTCAATATGTAGTCCCCAGAGTCTGCTCATTTGCTCTTCCCTGAGATGAAATAGAGGCTTGGAAATGCTGCTTGGGTCACACTTTGCATATACATTTTCTCTAAGTGTTTTCATCTTATCAGAAGATGGTTGGTATAGCCAATGCAAATTACACATCCATCTTTCTGCAGCAGCAGAAGGAGAAAATAATAGAGTGAGGGATTGGGTGTTTGCTTTGGCTTCTAATGCAAAGTGTAAGTGGCTACCATAGCAATGTGAAGCAGATTTTAATATTTCTCATTGCTTAGCATATAATCAACAATGGCAAACACTGCTGCTTCACATATTAGGCAGTGTGGGGAATGGATGAAAGGAGTTGGAGACATCTTAGACGATGGCAGAGGAAAGCTCTGCTGTAAACATCAAGCTAGATGCTCCAAGTCTCTTGAGCCTTACTTAGGTAAGAGCTTTCCAGTCCCTGAAGAGTAGGGATGCAGCTCAGAGGCCAGAGCTGCAAGCCTGAATGAGAGAGTGAAGTCAAAGCACCCAGCACAAATCAGATCACAAGCACCTCGTTCAGGGTTCCTCGGCTGACTGCGTTTGGTGGGGAGTAACACAAGATGGCTATGCTGAAGGCTCCAGTGCTACTGCCACGTTATTCAGATGAGCGGTTTGCAGAATTTCCTGCCTCCTTTCTACCTTTTATCCTTGGGAATAGTGTTCTCAATGAACCTTTTCTTTTACAAATGTTCATCATTATCTAAATTGCTTTTTGTCTTCCAGTTATCACTGCCTCTTCTTGTAGGCGGTGTTCAGAGGAACTTCTTCCAGGGAGAGAAAAATGATGAGTAACCCTTTGTTTGCCTTTCCATCTTCCCTTGATTTTAATAAGACATGAAAGGCAAAAATATGAGACATCTGTTGTTTCTTTCAGCCATTTCCACAGAGACATTAGATAGCATTTCAAGCACTCAACTGACAAAACAACTCACTTTGTGAGAACACTCGGATTTGTTAGATTGTTGCATTGCACTAGTTTTGTACAATGTAGGAAATAAAATTTTTTTTCTCTGAGACTTCCTCCATTTTTTGCATAAAAGCAGTATTTTTACACAGTTTTATGGTATTTTACTATATATGAGTAAGGATATGCTTTATATTTGGAATGTGAAGGAAGTTAGTTAAAAATAATGCCATTAAGCTGACAAATAATTGTCTGATCATACCCAGAGATGTGGCTAATGCATGATTTGTCATCTACTTTAAGTAACAAGCTTTCATATGGAAACAGAATACAAATCATATTACTTGTCATGATAGAAATAGTGATAAGATGATATATACTACTTTTAGGGGTAGAAACAGTATATATTCTCATTGAAGGAATAGAGCAGACTTCATTTTGTTAAAATAGGTTAAACCGAGAATAATGCTAAACTCAAGGTGGTTACTGAAAACCAGTGTGGCAAGCAGGATTTTTACCCCTAATGTTCACTCTTAGGAGTTACTGTGTGACCTTTTTTGATAGGCAAGACACAGTGGAGTGTGTCCTGTTGGCCAAAAGGCTCTGTGGGGGCTGTCCCTGGTGGGTCAGCTCTACTGTGAGGTCCTTCTCCATTTTCACTGTCTGTGATTCTTGGTTTCAGACTCTAGTGGGAACTTGTAACTTTTTAAAAGGCCACTTAACCCTGAGAAGCTACACTGAAACCCCTACTCCAGCTGATCCATGCAGTGAGCTCATTTGGTGGCTGAGGCCTTGAAGAAATGAATTGTCCTGCATAGGCTCCAAGAGCACAGAGTCCTCTTAAATTTTAACAAACACTTCGTGGCAAGTTTAGTACCAGTAAAACTCCACTGAGAACAGTTTTTTCTCTCTCTGGAACAGCCCTGTATGAGCTTCTGAAACTTCCTATTTCAAGATTCATTATAGAATTTTTTTATCTGTGCTAATATCATGGCCAGTAACAGTGCTTGTGTAGCTGTAGGAGCTGGGCTGTGGTGCAGCACGTCAGCAAAATGAAGTGTTGCAAAGAATGTATTTCTTTTCTACCTGATGATGTACAGTTGGGCAAGTAGCAGAACCTTTGGCTGATATTTTATGGAAATAAATTTCCTTACTCCTTGGTCCTTTTACTTTTGCCTTGTTTAAGGACTTCCAGAAATGTTGGTTAACCTGGTGAGAATCCTTATGGCAATGTCAAGCTTTGTCCCTAAATTGTTAAAACCACCCAATTTTCTGCTGACATGAATTGATAAGAGTTCCACAGCACAGAATAATGCCATGGTGATTTTTATCAGCAAAATACCTGGCATAATTATCTTAGTGTAGCAAGTGTGGTCAAGTGGTGTAATGTAATCCAACACCATCTAAAGAATGCATGTGACAGCTTTGTTTTGCAAGAAGGGAGTAGAAAGGCTTGTTGGAAGGAGAGCCCAAATGCCTTTTAATTCAGGGAACTAGCATCTGACCCTAATTATGTGGTAAAATGGAGGTAGTGCAAGCACCAGAAAAGGGACAAGTCTGCAACAGGAACAAAAGCATCAACTGCTGTTGAGCTGTATGCAAAGTTCAACTGAGAGGGAGAGAGAGACACACAGACAAAGTGGCTCCAGTTGCACATAAATACCAGATGGAAAGTGTGTTGAGGAAACAGGGCAATGGGTTATTTTTCATAAGCTGCAAAATTGCTTAATATAAGTGAAATTACTTGCCCTTTCTGTAGAAATTAATTATGAAGGTAACTTGGTAGAGCGGCATAATAAAGATGTAGGCAAAATAACAGTGGCATTGAATTCAAAAGCTATGCATAATGAATGGTCTATTAACTTGCTTATGATCAGTACCAAGAGACCTTGACTGTTGTATAGTAACATATTTAAGTTTCTAACTAACTGATTTTATTATTTAGTTTGACATGATGTTAGTTGTTTATCAAAGAACAAGGTCTGAAATAGCACTGTGAGCTCCAGGAATAACTTACCAAGGAATAACTTCCTGTATTCAGTGACACTTCATCAGCTTTCATTGTGTTGTCTCCAAAGATTTCTCCCATCATAAACATCTGTGCTCATCAAAATCTGATTATGTCCATGTTTCAAAATGAAATTATGATCACAGAGATACTTGATCCTACATGACTAAGATTAACTCTTTTCCACTCAATCTGATTGACCATTCCCTCCTCCTGTGGAAAAAGAGGACTTTTTTGCTATTGTCATTTACCATCATATAACACATGATAATTGTAGGGACTATTGAGAGTAAATGCTGTTACAGTATTTGCTAAGAGAGCATCTTTCACAAACCAGCTGAGGTTGGAAGGAACATGTGGAGGTCATCTTGTCCAAACTCCCTGCTCAAGCAGAGCCACCTAGAGCTGATTGTCCATGACCATGTCCTGGTGGCTTTTGAGTATCTCCAAGAGTGGAGACTCCACAACCCCTATAGGCAACCTGTGCCAGTGTTTCATCACTGTCACAGTGAAAAATTGTTTCCTGATATTCAGAGGGAACCTTCTGGGTTTCATTTTGTGCCTGGTGCCTCTTTTCCTGTCACTGGACACCACTGGAAGGAGCCTGACTGCATCCTCTTTGCAACCTTCCACCAGGTATTTGTACACAGTGATGAGTATTCCCCCTGAACCTTCTCTTCTCCTGACTGAACAGTCACAGGTCTCCCAGCCTTCACCCAAGTGCAACCTGCTCCAGTCTCTTAATTGCCTCAGCGGCCCTTTGCTGAACTCTCTCTTTTACATGTAAAGAAAAATACTAAAACATTTAAGAATCTATAATTAATTGTTAAATTATACAAAAATTTAAGGAAATTACCTTGGGAACTGTAAGAGGGACTGCAAACTCTTGGGCTGCAGAGCTGTTACTGACAGAGATGCTGTAGAAATTGAGTTTTTAATGACTCAGGTCACAGGCGTAACATCTACAGCAAAAAATGTGTTAAAATGGCTTAACAGATGTGTTGTGGCGGCTCAGTCAGATGCTTATTCCTTCCCTCAAACCAGACAAAAGAACTCCCAGATATTCTGAGTGAATGCAGCAATGTAGTTTCTAAGAAGAAATAGGACACAATAATGTTTCTTGCAAGGTCATTCCCATACAAACCCTCTTCTTCTCTGCTTTGACAGTCCAGTTATGCCCATTGCTGCAGAATAAAGCAGAGAAGAATCCCAGGGAAGCACAGAGGAGCCACTGCAACAACTGGTGAGGAACAGCCTCCCAAGTGGTGAAATGGGGTCCACCACTTCAAGAAAGGGGTCTGGAAAACGACTCAATTTCTAGCTTTCCAAAAGTGTGATATTTGTCTCTGGCAGGCTGAAAGCACAGGCCATCTCTTATTTTTCTGGTAGAAACATAGTGAGTCACTAGTGAGCTAGTTATTACCTCTAAAAATGTGTTCTTGCAGGTGTTGGCAGGTGTTCACATCTCAGTGGGTGAAATCCACCACCTGTCTGTGCTTGCAGATAGAGGATGCACCTATTCCAACCAAATTACATGAGGTGAGCATCCATAAAGTACAATGAACTGCTATGAAGGGCGAGTAGATATAATTTGCCTAGTTATATTTTATAGTTGCAAATTTAATATCCAGGATTGTTAATTATGGTATAATTAGAGCACATAAAAATGCCATGCTAAATACTTAATCTTCTTCTGATTTATCCCCCAATCAATTTGTGCCTTTTTTCTGTGCAGATAGATGTTTGCCATCCTAGATGGAGCTAAACTAGCAAAGATCATGCCAGTGTCTCTAATCAAATGGTTAAGTTTTCCAAATTAATCTGTATTATCTGAGTTTTTTTATTTCTAATCATACTTATACTCCAGTTTGAATGTATGCTGATTAGTAAGTTGTCATCTTAGGGAGACAAGAAGTGCTTATATTTACCCTGATACATTATGCTAGTCATTATTCAGCACTGATTGGTTTGATGGAAAAATATACATTTCCTCAGCAAGATAAGCTGCTTAGTCTTATTCATCGTGCTAATTAGATGCTCAAATATCTATTGTCATATATATATTTTTAGCTTATTAATAGTTGTTTATCTGTGCAATGATTATGTAGTTTACTTTCCCTTGTCCCTCCTCCCCCTGCAATATATTTCTGCTCTGAAAGTGGTAAACATATGGCAGTAGTCATGCCCTGAGTGTTCCCTCAGCCTGTAGCCACAGTTGTTTCCACCAGGTAGCTCTTTTCAACAGGAGGGTGATGAATCCTCAACAGTCAATTGAGGCTTTGCAGGGACTGATGGATGCCAGTGCTTCAGAAGAAAACAGCCTTCTCTGCCAGCCAGAGGAGGTCCATGGCTCCACTCTTTGCTGTTGAGATGTTTTATTCACATACAAGAGGTAAAACTGCCTGTGTGTCCGTTAAAAGATCTGAGGAAATTTTATCCCAAATGAGGAACAGGAATATACACATTTTAGCACGGATAACTAAATTTCTGATTGTAATACCCATTTGATAAGGCACCAGGATCTTTACTTCTGTATGTACAGTCATGTGTGTTGTTATGTTAAATAGCTAATTTAAGAGAAAACACAATCTATAAGGATTTATAGATTAAGCTCCCAAATTTACTGTCTCTAGATGATCCTAGGACAAAAGCATCCAAACATATGATAATTGTTTAGAATTTTATGAATCCAAATTTCCAAATTCAAAAATTCTATGACTCTGAATTCCTAGCTCTTCACTCTAGATGTTATGAATTTAAGAACTATGTGACTTAATCACTAGTACTTGCTTCCATTTGTCAATCTTTGTGATATTTTCAACTTGCTGAGTCCATCATTTCAATACTCATCAAAGTACCATCTAAGAGGAGAAGCATGAAAAAAATTTGCAAGAATGATATGCAAGTAGCTATTAGTGACATTCTGCAGAGGCACCACAGCCTGAGTTACACATTCGTGTTGGGAACTGCTCATTTTCCACTTCACACATTAGTCAGAACAACAGGAGATGTCCAACATTCACTAAGATCTATCCCAGGGTAGGACAAAGAAAGATAAACCTCTCAGGACTTTTTCTTCTCTTTCATTTTTTGTATAATTATCTTATTTTATATGATTGTTGGCTACTGTGAAATTGAGAATAACAGCCAGATTCTCATTCATTACAGCTAGGATTTGGCAGAACCTAAAGGTATGATGAATCTATTTGAATGTTGATCTCCAAAAGGACATGATTACCCATGACACATTATGTCCAGGAGAAAGGGACTCCATCCTTGATTTTTTTTTTCTCTACACTGATGCCAACTGTGTACTGTGTTCTAAGACATGTTTAGTCTTAGATTTCCCATTAAACAATGAAGAAATAGTGTTATTGAAATGGTATCACTAGAAACTAATTATGCATCTTCAAGGTATCATGTTGGTTTTCTTTGATAGAGGCAGCAATTTCTACCCAGTCCCTATTTAAACACTGTGAAATCCTGTGTGGGATGCTGGATTGCCTGCTCGGGCCTCTTATGATCTTAGTGATATCAAATCACAATGTGGACATTATATTACATAGAAATAGTTATTATAAACTAACTCTTATTTAAAATAACCCTGAAACAATGAACTGAATTAATGATGCAGAGAAACATTCCTTGGGATGTTAAATCCTTACAGCATAGGGGAATCCATTAGCAAACTTAGTAATAGAGTTAACTTCTCAGCTATCTTCTAACTTAGAAAAATATAAGCATCAGTTGATTAATAATATTATTAATATAATAATAAATAATAATGTTGTAGTGGCACCCATCCTACTACTGTAACCAGTATGGTCTGCAATGAGAAGACCCTTGTTTTAAATGCTGCCTTCTCAAGGTATTGTATCTGGGTGCAGGTTTCAATTAATAAAAACAAGAAGAAAAATTATGAAACCACGATATAGAAATCATGGAAATTAATTCTTTTGATGTAGACATAATACTTTAACTTTAATAAATAAATAAATAAATAAAATAATGGAAGAATCAACTTACTGTCTCTGCAGATATCAAAGAGATTTTATGCCCTGTTCTGGCTGCACACAACAGACGGAACATTGTTGAAGGATGAAAATATCCGGTGTCTTGGCACGGTGCAGGAATGAGCAACCTACAATGAGTCTTGCAAATCCTGCTATTACACTGCCTGAAAGAAATTGGTTTGGAAACGAAGCAGAATGATATCAGCAGTGGGAAGAGGGGCTTGGAATGAGACCTGTGGCTGAAGGGAAGCCAATGGGCAGCCCAAGAAAGTACACTAAAAAGTAAAACACTGGCAAAACTGCTCTGAGTTAAAGTGGGGGTTTATTGAAAACCGAGGTGATACCAGAACTCCAAGGACCTAAATAGGACCTCTGTGTTCCTTCAAATGGGGGCAGTTATTGATGCATGGCTCTATTTGTAGTTTTTACTTTTGGCTACTGGTTACAGACACAGATTCTTAGGTTGATTCTCTTCCACAAGGCTGAAAAACCCTCAAGTATTGAAGGATTTTCTTCTGAGAAATTTGTTTCCTTTTTGCTCAATTAAATAGATCAAGGGTTTGAGGTCTTTCATTGCGAAGAACTCTTCTCAAGCCCTAGGTCGTTTTTTTTTCTCTTGTGCTTTCTCTGTAAACTTTTCTGTACCATTTTTCTGAGAACTGGATATGGTAAATTTATTTTGGTCTTGTCGATGTTATAGAAGAAACTTTTTCCCTGCAGTCAGCATAGTCCCATTCTTTTCCTGCAGTACTTTACTGGCAGCACTTACATAACTACTTTGCCTCCCACTTCCTCTACAGAGCCTTCATTCTTCAAGGTCATTTCCCATTCTTTGCATATGACTAGGAACATGAATTCATAACTTTGCATTTGGTACAGTTAAAGGTGTTTTGTGCTGACTAGTTCAAAAAAAGCTGGCTAGCTTCTGAACTTCCCAGCAAGGCCTCCTTTGCCTTACACGAGCGTACCGCCCTTCTGAGACACCAGCATAGCTCACGTGGCTCTCCTGACTTCTTTCCAGGATGGTACACATGTTATTAACTACCTCTAGGACACAAAATGCTGTAAATCATTCATATGGAGGTTCTTCATGTTGTAAAGGTTTACTAGGTCAAAATGGGAAAACTAGAGAATGCAGTGTTGGAGAAAGGAAGCAGGAGGACTGAGCAACTCTTTGCAGAGGGGTCTTTTTCCTTTCATTTCCAGGTGTTTCTGACTAATGTTGCCACGTCTGTGGCAATGCTGTGTGTTCTGACCTGCCTGCCACAGCGATTGATGGGTGTTTGCCAAAAAAGGGGGGAGGGAGGCATGTGAACTGTACCTTTGCCCATGCAAATCTTGAGATAGCTGCTGCTCAGCTGACTGCTACTGAAGCTCAGCAAAAAGCAGGAGCAGAAACAAACTCTGCAGTGTCAGCTTTGGGATAAGCTGGGTAAGGTAACCATTTTAATATAGAGGTTATCGCTGGATCCTCTCCTTTCTGAGGACAGGGATAACCACAGAACAGCAGAGAGAAGTGTGTTCTCCTGAGATGAACACAGCAGGTCCCTGTTCAAGCCCTTCATCTTCATGTTGTTCCAAAGTTGCCATTAAGTGCTGGACATCGGCATGCAGTTGTTTCCCTTGGAACTGGAGGGAAGGGAGTGATGGCCTGTGCTGTCCCTGGATTACAGGGACACGTGTCTCCATGGGATGGGTTGGTGGATTTTTCCCTCTCTTCACCCTTGTCTGCAGAGGGATCTGGACAGGCCGGATCAATGGGCTGAGATCAACAAGACCAAGCGGCAGGTCCTACACCTTGGCCACAACAACCCCCTGAGGCGCTCCAGGCGGGGGGCAGAGGGGCTGGAAAGTGGCCCAGTGGAAAGGGACTTCGGAGTGCTGTTTGACAGCGGCTGAGCACGAGCCAGAGTGTGTCAAGAAGGCATCCTGGCCTATATCAGACATAGTGTGGCCAGAGAAGTGATTCACCCTCTGTACTCGGCACTGGTGAGGCACAGCCTGGGTGCTGTGCCCAGCTCTGGCCCCCAGTTCAGGAGGGACAGAGGGGCTGGAGCGAGCCCAGAGCAGGGCAGTGAGGCTGGAGAAGGGTCTGGAGCACCAGTGCTGTGGGGAGCGGCTGCGGGAGCTGGGGGTGCTCAGCCTGGACAGGAGGAGGCTCAGGGGGTACCTGGTCACTCCCCACAGCCCCTGACAGGAGGGGTACCCGGGGCGGGGCAGGCTCTGCCCCCGGGCAACCAGCGACAGGATGAGCTGACACAGCCTTAAGCTGTGCCAGAGGAGGTTTAGGTGGGACATCAGGAAGAATTTCTTCACAAAAAGCGTGATTAGACGTTGGAATGGGCTGCCCAAGGCGGCGGAGGAGTCACAGTCCCTGAGTGTGCAAGGGAAGGCAGGACGCGGCACTCGGTGGCACAGTCCGGCTGACACGGTGCTGTTCGGTCACAGGTCGAGCTCGATGACCTCAGAGGTGTTTTCCAACCTTTTCCAATTAGTTGATGCTGTGACTGTGGCTGTAAAAATCATCAGTGAGCGCCCAGACCCACACCAGCCCGAGGTGCTCGCGGGGCCTCACCGGCCGCGCCCTCCTCCTCCCGAGGGCACCTCGGGCCGCCGCGGGGGACGCAGCGGGTGGTTCTCTGCAGCCCCGCTCCTGGCTGTGCCTTCCCGTGGGACGGGCAGCAGCGATCCATCCTTTCATACCCTTTCCCATCCTTTCCCGGCCCGGCAGGGATCGCGGCGCGGCGGTTCCAGGCGCGGGAGGAGCGTGCGACGGACGGACCGGCCCCCCCGGCCCCTTCCGGTGCCGCCGCCACATGGACGCCAACCT
>JAOXXN010000082.1:29367902-29395969 GCA_026770055.1 Myrmophylax atrothorax | reverse complement strand
ATTTCATCTGAATATTTATCGACTATTTATAACCTGCTTTGGCACTTTTTTGGTTGTTCTCGTACACTTAGCATTGGAAATCCATGATTACCAGATGCACAGGTTAGGTTCTGCCTTGTCAGGATTCAGTGGGTGTAAAACAATAACCTTATAGCTGTGTGTTTTGATAATTTGGGACCAAAAAATAAGGCTAAAAATCTGGTTTTTAGCTGACAGACTGCTTCCCTTCAGTATTGTTGCCTCCAGAGGAGCTGTCTGGGCCAAAAGGACAGTTGTTAAAATGACAATATCAGTTGCAAAAAAGAGGAGTTTGGGTTATTCTTTAAGGAAACCAAGCCTCTTGAAATTGTTTTGAGTGGGGCTTTAGTTCTGCTTTATGAAAGTCTTCTCATCCAGTAGCCTGGGTATCCTTTAATGTCTAACAAAATTTTAGGGGCCTACAGGAATTAGTTCAAGGGAAAGTTGCTGTAACTTGAGGACTGGCTGTCCCAGATACACTTGAGCTGTTGAAATAGAAACTATTCTTGGCAGACCCAGTGGTGTAAGGTGCTGTTCTTGGTGGTTCTTCATCCCTAAACACAGGAGTTGTAATATGAGTTGTAATGTGTTAGTGATTGTACAGCTGATGAGAAAGTTGCTTTATATGGGTCAAAAGTTAGCCAGTGCAAAAAAATTTAAATACTCCTCTATATGCTGTTCTGCATCTAAAACTATACAAAAAGCATGGTAGCACACATAGGTAAATTAGTAGTTAAATTTTGTTAACTGACAAGTCTGAGGTGTCCACAGTAAAAAATCCAAGGAACGAAACAGTAATAAGATGCATAAAAATATTTTAATGGTAATAACCTAAATATTGTTACTGTAGGTAAGTAAATTTGCTTGCTCTTTATATACTGTAAGTTTGAGTAGTGTCTCCTCCATTCTTACTGATAACAAAACAAGGCTATTTTACATGGTACCAACTTTCCACAAGTTTAGGATGGTCTGTAAAACAGAGGCAGCATAAAAAGAAGAGGTTAGAAAGTCTCTTAATTTTCCTCTTTATTGCTTCCAAATGTGAACAACAGTATTATTTTGAAAATAACTATGGTTGGTCAAGGATGTGCTGTCTCTGAATATTGGGGTAATGAGTATACATGTACCTTTGTTGTGTTCAAAGTGGCATTATGGCTTCATATCAGTGTAACCTTATGGTCTGTTGTCAGATTTCTGAAAAACACAAGTTAGTTTGGAGGGGTTTCAGAGGACATTCATTCAGTAGCCCTTGTTTGGTTTCTCTTTCAGGATGCGTTTTTCTAGTCTTGAGAAACTTGCCTGAAACCAGGTAAATGAGCTGTCTGAGAAGTGGTGCCAAGGGTAGAGGGGAAGGCAAACAGCAGCGTACGTGCCTGCCTGTTGTCACATCTCAGCTGCTGCTTATACTTTTCCTGAACAAGGTTGGCAAACTGAACTTGAGGCAGGTGTTCTGTAGCTGCCTGATCAGTACTCAGTGGCAGCTGTGAAGTTGTGTGGGGCTTGGGCAGGTTCCCTTGGCTGTTTGGCAGAGCTCTGAACAGCAACAAGGACACTGAAGCTCTGCGTGCAAGATATGCTTATCTTTCACCCATGCTGAATTTTCCAAGTCCTGTGTGTTGCACTCAGATACCTGATACTGATGGTTCTTTGGCTTGCTCCATTACCAAGTTTAAGGTGAGCATCATGAAGAAACACGATCTGTGTTGATGATATTTAGGCCTTAAAAGTGTTTTAAGCTTCAAACAATTTTCTGAGATAGCTTGGTTTAATAAAGCAGATTTACTATAAATACCACTATGCCTAACTGTACACTAAATGATATTTCCAATGCTGCACACTTCTGTTGAACTGGCTTTTATAATTCCTGTGGGTAGGACTTAAAACAAAAACAAATCAACTGGGCAAAATCTTGCATTATTAATGGTTGGTTGTAAAACCTGAGGAGTTGTAGCAAAGTTGACTAACAGCTGAATCATAACAGTAGTTGATTACCTGCCTGAAAGGTTGCCTTGTTTATCTTTGGTTTTATTGGCACTGCTGGTACTTTGCCCTTAAAGACAGAGTTACCTTCCACCATAGTCACTTTTCTGTTCAGTTGAAAACAGGAGTCAGCGACCAAAACAACTGGAGTTATAAACTAGGTAAAATTACAGTTCAGCACTGTCACATTTCTGGTCACTTTCTGCATTATAGTGGCTAAAAACTATTGATAACATATATACTAAACATGTTTATATTGTCTGGATTTTCTTAATAAATCTTAAACATCTAAGCTTGCTCTATGTTTGTTGGCTGGATTTGATAAAGTGTGATGATTTCCAGTCTGTAGTCCCTAGTCCCAAGCATTGTGGCCTCTGTATTTGTGTTTTTTGTTGTGGTGAGGTTTTTTGGGGTTTGGGGTTTTTTTGTTTGTTTTAATTAAGATCTATTTGATCTTCAAACTCTTTTTAGAAGGTCAGAACCTTTGAATAAAGGAGTATCATATATCTTCTAAGGAGCAGAGTAGACTCACAATCTGACAGCAATATTTCAGAGTAATACTGTTTAAGAATATGCTATTGACAGGGTCTTAATGTGGTTCAGTATATTTATTCTTATGACAGATGGGTAATTTTTATGGCTGGAGCAATTTCTTGATGGCTTTAGTCATCTGCTCTATAGACTTTTTTCCCGTGTACTTGTCTGTGTGTGTTCATACACAACAGCCATCACTGTGGCCGTGGCACTGAGTGCCAGGATCTAGTAAATGGACTGGAGTTGGACCGAGGGTTGGACTTGATGATCTCAGAGGTCTTTTCCAACCCAATCAATTCTATGATTCTGTCCTCCTGACAGCACTTCACTGGTCTGGTGCGTGCTGAGCTTCTGGGAGACCATTGCTATGAGAGAGAGAGTTTGTAAAGCACACTTGGCCCAGTTCTTCCTACTCTGAGTACACTGGGAGGAGGAATGTGGTGGCAGCAATTCCATTAAAGCCTCTGGTGCTGACAGGAGTAATTCTGTCTCTAATGATATATCCAAAAAACCAGGTGTTTGTTTACTTCTAGCAGCCAAATAATTACTTAATTTGAATAGCTTGTTTCATCTGGAGCAGAGGACTTCTTGCACTGTCAGCTCTTTCTCCTGCCTGTACCCGTAAAGACGTGCCTGGTCCATAGTCTGGAAGTATCCATAGTGGAAAGACACTTGCTTTGACAGCTCTGGTTAGTTTTTGATTAAATAGGTAGGTTTGAAATGCTGAATTGGTATTACTTATTGATTTGACGTGGAAGGGCGCTCAATTTGCTCAAAGGCCACCCTGATCTGCAACATAAATGCTAAGGTATGAGCATGTAACATTTTTCAAGTTTGTGGGATTTTTTTTCTTTAATTTCTGTTTTTAATATACAGCTTTAGAAAAGGGGTTGATTAATTTTTCAATAAAAAGAGTAGGAAGAGTCTTACCACCTTACTCTGTGTAAATGGAGGAGTCTTTTTGGTTGTTCACTATGAATTATAGTCATTATATACTTTTACCCTTATGACCTTGTTTAACTAAAGTGCTTTTTAGCCATAGTAAGTATCCAATATATAAAACATCTGATTTAGATAATACTTCTATTTTGTGAGAAAATCCAAGTTCTGGGGACAGAGGTTCACAAAGACTAAGTTATAATTAAAGGAGCTTCTGCATGCAAAGTTACCTACTTCATTTAATGCAGATAAAGCGCATTGATGCTGTTCACAGGGCAGTCCCCTCTGGCCAGCTGAGCTGTGGAGTGAGAAGCTGGTGAATATGTGTGGTGATTGTTGTGAAGGAACATACTACGTTCAGTCATGTTGGCTATTTTGGGGTTTTACTGGTTTACAGTAAGAAAGAGCAGGGTTGACTGGGAGTATGTTTTGGGTGGGCCAAGAGCTCTATCCCAAAATATTCAGTTATTTTTTCAACCTTTTTTTCTCCTTAGTCTTGAAGTGAGTTGTAGTGTTGTCCTCATACTGATGCAAAGAAATGGTGATTCATGCGATAATAAATTGTATATCTTGTACTACTGTGTATCAGGAATAATTCTACTAAGGATAAAGGTAATTTAGTGTCAGACAGCAACAGTATCCCAAGAGATCTCTGATGTGTATTTGTTGCAGTTATTCGGGATTTGCTGGAGGCCAGTGAGTACAACTTGGGCATTTTACTACCACTATATGCTACAGTTATTGATTCTTTGAGAAAATGATACATAGTTCTGGAATTATAGTAGCACCTTTAGTGAAAAGTCTTCACTTTTTTGCTTCATTCACCACAAATGTATTGGTAAGAGATGTCTTATTCCAGGATAAATTACATGTAGCATAATCTGAATGAGTCAAAGTGACACGTAAGAAGTTTTCAGTTGCTCAGGTGATTGTCATGGATATTTTAAGTCCCTTCATGGGTTAAGGAGAGAGAATAGTCCTGTCTCTTGGAGAAAATTTGGGGAAGTCTTTGTACAACAGGATTTATTGTTTGTCAATCTATAAATGAGTGGTACTCATATCTCCTAATCTACCAAAGAGGGTTTTTAAGGCTAGATAGTCTATATGAGATTTAGAACATGTGAAATGTTGCCTGGTACTCCTGCTACTAATTGTTCTAGGTAGTTTTAGAGCAGAGGGATCATTGTTACCTTTATGCCCATTAGTGCTTCAGTGAAGGTTATGTAGACTCCTGACTTTTTCTTTAGATGGCCTTAAAACTTCATTGTACATAAAACACTTGAAAAATTTCATATCAAAACTTCCCAGTAACGCCCCTCAATATTAAAAAAAATATAATCCACAAACTTTCTTCTTCTGCCTTTGCAGAGAATCTGATCCACATCAGAAAATGTGTGTAGTAATTTTAAAATTACTATTTCCATTTCCAGACCTGATAAAAAATAGCAGGCTTTTTGTTAGATTTAGTGTTTAATAAATCCATACCCAGAAATCTGTGTGATGGGATCTGTATGGTTGCCATCCTGGAAGAACAATCTGATTTTAAGGTATCAGCTGAGTTCAAGGAAGAGCTAAAGTTTTGTATTGACAGTGAGAAGGTGGGCACAGTAACAAAGCACTGAAGAGACTTGCTGTGTGAGTGCAGCATGAAGTGGCTGATGATTTTCTATTTGCATTCCATGACAAACCTGCTGTGGATTGGGATCTGCAGAGAGAGAGGGAAGGGCTGCCCTGAACAGGCAGTTTAACTCCCAGTCTCACACAGGTGAGCCCTCATGGCAATCACTGGGGTGTTGTGTAAGTTCGTGTTCTCATTTTTTGGTAGTTTATTCTTGCATCTGTGCCTTAAGGGCCCATGATTCAGAGCCCTCTGTTCAGGGAGCATGGAAAGAGCTGGCAAGGGTGGGGCAAATCTGTATTTGTATTTTTCAGTCATTTATAAAGTATTGGGTAGCAAGCGTGAGTTTGCCTTAAAGGTGAGCAAACAGCCGTTTTCAAGTATGAAAAGCTCAAACTGTATCTGTTGATACAGTTTTCATCCCTTTTCTTGCATCTGGATGCTAGAAATCTCTTCCCTTGCTTTCCTACAGGGAACAGGGAAAACGGCTTGAAAGTGGCACAGTGATCAGGAGACTGAGCTTTTGCATTCCTGTGTAGGAAATGTGTCATTTCACTTTGGGTTCTCTGTCTTAGAGCAGCTGCAGCAGCAAAGTCTCTGGCCTTCTGTGTTTTTTCCTTCTGGTTCTTGAATGTGGAAGGTGGGCAGGAATCTTGAGTAGATAAAGAGAAGTGGGGACAAGTAAAGGGATGGATTGGAGACCTTGATTTTCCTGCTGCAGGGATGCAGGGCACAATTTTAAGGAACCTGATTGTGTTCCATTGTCTCTTTAGATACACGTTTTTAGTTGAAAGAGCAGGAGTGAGGATTTTTTCCATCTGTTTAATGATTTTCCTGGGAATTTGCACGTGGACTTCGCTTTAAGTGTTTTTATTTAACTTTTTTTCTTGGAGAGCCTCAGAAATTTTTCAACGTTGGTTGGTCACAGCAGAGCTGATGTTCTGGCTAAGAGATTTCTGTCATTCCTCTACTTCCCTTTCTAGCCAATACAGTCAGTCAGCAGGGTCTTGCCATTACCTGACTGCTGGTCAGGGCACATGAGGAATAGAGTTCCGTTTTGAGTTGCTAGCCCAGAAGCTAATTCTGCTGTCTGTATCCCAGATGTCATCTCTAAAACAATGTAATTTTGGAGAAAAGAGAAATTTGGATAATTTGAGGGTTTTACCTCTGAGATACCCGATTGCTGCTGCATGCTGAAGGCAAGCAGAACAATGATGCCATAGACCTCACTTTCAGGAGTGAGCTGAATTAGTTTTGTTTTAGTAGTTTTTGAAATGCTGGGGAGGAAGGAGAAGAGGATTGCTACAACAGTGTAAAGTGTAACTTTGTAAGAGCTTCTTGTTTGGAGAAGTTTGAGGGCTGGTAGGTTTTCAGGTGGCTGATGTATCAGACTCTATGTGTTTGTCTTCAGATGTTAAGAGGAAACACAACATCTCTGATATTATCAGCTGAAAATTATATATTCATACCCTTTATCTGGTTTAAGTTAGCTTGAATTAAAATATGTGTGCCGATATAGCTTCTTTTAGGTACAGCTTAAAATTTGAGGAGATACTGACAGACTGGAGTGGGATCCATAGTGATGTCAGGATTCCTCTCATTCCACTCTTGCAGTTGGCCTTAAAGACTGACCACTATTCCTTTCTAGCAAGGTTTGTTTATCTAAGTTTGGAAGTGTATTAAGCTTCTTTCTAGTGACAGTAAAGTTTCTGTGGTCTCAAAGGCTGAACAGCCCACATGGGACACACTGAAAGAAGAATGGAATTGGGAAGTTGTGACAGTGATGGCACATCCCAAGGCAGTAAAAGGTTTAAGAGAGGTACACAAAGATATGCAGTAAAATGAAGTTTAATTGGTAGCTGATAGATTGTTTCTGCATATTGTTTCCTGGTTTGAAGCAATGGCCTTTGAGAATCCTGGGGGTTGAAACCTTTCCTGGTGGTCCCTGCAGCTGAGATCTTGTGTGATCTTGGGCAAATTCTGCAGTCTTTGCTCGTCTCCACTGTGAAGTTTAAAGACAAAAAATTTCTCTTGTTGGACTCTTGTTGGAAGAAAATGTTAATAAATAAATGCAGAAAGGTGCTCAGCTACTCTGGAGATCCTGTGTATTGCAGTAACTGTGCTTTCTGGCATTGATCTGTAACCTGAGCCACTGTGGGTTTAAAACGGTGACTGCAAACCAGTATATTCACTTTGTAATTTTTGAACTCGGTCAATAAGATTGTTTAACTCCACATTGATTAAAAATTGATTGTTTTGGGAGCTACCATCTTTTTCAGACATTTCCTAATTGCTTCAATTCTAGAAGGATATGCAGTTCATAGGCCATTAATGGGCTATTAATGAAGTTTATGACCTGTGTTATTTAAGAAGTCTGTGTAAGCAGACAGAAGAGTTTTCAATTTAATGAAAAGGAGAGCTAATTTGGGAAGAGCTGCTATATTAACTTTGTTCTTTTTTTCTTCTTTGTGTAGCTATTGGCGAATATGAAGAGCTTAGAGCAGAAAATAAGAAAACGAAAGAAGAGGTTTGTATATATATCACTTATTCATTTAACAGTAAAGTGATAAATGTCAGAATACCTTGGTGACTATGGCAGGTTGTTGTCTACTTTTTTGAACTCACTGATGCTTACTAGTAATAAGTATTACTTGTTCCTCTATGTTTTAAGGAGCAGTGAATGCAACTCCCACAATTGCTCTGTCTGTCCCATTCCAGAAAAGTTCCTATAAATATATTTTAAGTGTTTGCTGCTCTACCCACTTTGCCTGTGATTACAATGTGAGTGGAGACCAACTCACCTGTTTAGATAAAATTGTTTCTCTTGGATCTAAATCTCGTTTTATTATGACTTGATTTGCACAGGACACTTACTGAAAAGCAAAATAGAACAACTTCCCTCACCCAGCCCTTCTGAACATTCAGAATGTAGGAATATGATTTCTGAAGGTATTTAAAATCTTCCCCTTTCTCCTTCAAATCATGTCCAGTCTTTAGTAGGAGAGCAAGATGTCTTATTTCAACTTGCAGAAGCATAAAATGGGTTCTCAGGATATCACACATCTTTCTGTGACATCTGTGTGCCTGTCCATCTTGAAAAGAAGCTTTAAATGTATGGTCTGAACTTCATACATTACTGCAGGCTTCATTTCTTAATGTTCAGGGATACTGGAGTAAGAAATAGTGCCTGTTTTGTAGATTGCTCATTGTAGTGATGTTGAACTGTATTTCTAATAGTAAAATTAAGCACATTCAGTGAGATATCTCTTAAAATTAAGTGCATTCAGTAAGGTATATGTTTCCACCCAGGACTCTCGTTCATTTGACATACCTTCATCCTGAGAGGAAGCCAGTGGGGACAGAGGACTCTGAGACAGATGTGATGACAGTGCTGGATTGCATAAATCCATGTCAATGTGCAAAAGGTTTTCAGCGGATAAACCTTCCAAAAGAAACTGTGGTCACTGAGAGCTTATCATCAGTTCTAGGTAGGGAGGAATGCAGAGGAGTGAGTCAGTGCTACACTGTATTGTAAACAAAATTCTCCTTTCTCCAGTATTAGTGAGCTGAAAACATAAGAAACCTTTTCGTTTTCAAATCCCTGTTAGCTGCCAAGGTATGTAGGTTTAATTTAGCTTTTTCTGAAGTAATTTTGGAAGAGTCATTTTTAGTCCAGTTATCAATTATGCACATCAAGGCAGTATTAAGAAGACCTTGTCCTTATCTACTTTCTCATTACTAAAGAACACTTGAAATTTACCTTCAGTTATGGTCTAGCAGCGATTATGTGTATATCCACTGAGGTCAGCACACTGTGCCTCACTCCCTCCTGTCCACTGACCTGCCTTTTTCACTTTACTTGTTGCTGCATTCCCATTATGCTGTCTTACACCAGTCTGAGATATCCCAACAAATCTGTCCTTTATTTTCACTGTTCAGAAGAAGTGCTCAAAAGAAAAGGAGAATGAATCTGAGGTAAACCAAGATTCCATCTTGCTCAGAATGCTGTCTCTCACAGCAGCAGAGAGGGAGTCATGTAAGAGCATGTTTAACACCTTGGCAGGTTCCTCTTCTACTCTCCAAAGCACTTGCAGCCTGAGCGCTTCCTCAGCTGCCTGAGATTTCATTGTCCTGCTCTCTTCCTTTAGTTTGTCCCATGCTGGTTGTTGGCTTCCATCACACATGAGGAGTGCCACACCAGCACTGTCCCACCACATGAACAATACCAACTCCCCAGCTTTGCCCTGAACACAAGTCATGCTAAATTTGGCAATTCTTCAACAAAGGTTTGTTTAGCTTGGGGAGTGGGGAATGAGGAGACTTTCCTTGAGCTGCATTTTTATTTAGGATTTTTGTCAAGGGAAATTTCAGTGAAATATTTTGTGTCCAAAATTAGGATGGAACGAGACATTCTGAGGTTGTTTCTTCCATTCTACTCATCCTTCTTCCTTGCTCATCTCTGTCACAAGACTTCTCTGCTACAGCTGAATGTCTCCAGCCACTCCTGTGTGTTTCCTCTGGAGGCTAGTATGAAGTTTGTCAGAATACTTGCATAACAACTGAAAATCCTTCAGCCCTGAGCACATGGGGATTACATTCCCAGTTGAGCAAATTAGTTAAACACGTGCTCAGGGCTGGAGGATTTTCAGTTGTTGCGCAAGTTTTCTCCATCCAAGAACCTCCATCCCTCAAATTGCTGTGGTTGTGTAAGCAGTCCTGGTTACTTGTTTAAGTGCTTGGACTCAAGTGGTTTAGTGTGAGGCCCTAAGTGCATTTCTTCCCCCCCAAAAAAAGAATCTACTGGTAACAGAGTTCATGGTTATGTTTGCTTACAGTGCCAATGCTGGAAGAAACTATTCCTTGTGTTATTGCAGGGTGGGGTAATCCTGAAGGCTCTTTAGCATCTCTGACTTTGTGTCTTAGTTTATGCTTTGCACCATCAAACCTGCTGCTGCAGGAACTGTACCACAGACTGTCTATGCCTGTGGGTCTGGGAAGTTGTGGGTGACTTCTCTTCCAGTTTCTACCACTGTCTTCCGGTGTGAATGTACAAAAATGGCTTCCTTTGTATCAATTGTGGTCATTGCATCAACAGAACAAAGAGAAGTTAAATTTTTTAGAAGGTGACTTGCAGACTATTTATGGAAAGTACCACACCAGAGTGGGGTAGCAGTCTGTGTGTATGTCCTTTTGACACACTTGGTGGGATAATTTTCTGAGTCACTGCTGCGCTTGTATGGCTTTGAGAGAAGAGCTGTGCATGCAGAGATTATCCCAGTTTCTATTAGACACGTGGAACTTGGTGGATAATGGGCAGATAACTTAAGATATAATTTTAGTTTTTGAAAATCTGTGCTCTTTATTCCATGTTTTTTTCCTAAGATTAGAAAGTAAATTGACTTTTATGTAGGTTACTTTGTTCAAAGCACTGCTGCTTTAAAAGGATGCTAATAAGCATGAAAAGTCAGGAGCAGGATATAAGATCTTTGATCCACAGTGTCTCTTCCTCATTGCCTTGTAAAACTGCCAATGTGGAGACCACTGGTGGGGTCTCTGACAACATTGCCACAGACATTTTTTTCATTAGCATTTTTAAATACTTTGAGAAACTGAGGCAAAAATGATACTGGCAGATTGCATCTCCTAGGTCACCTTTTTTATTGAAGTAGCCAACTAAACACACATACCAAACCCCCAAAAATAGATAAGTAATATTCAGTTGCACACAAATGTGCGTGACTTAATATGCAGTTCTGACATATTCAGAGTCAGATCATGAATAAATATTTGACTACTTGCTAATCAGACAGAAATGACTCTGAACGCTGGTTTTGACAGTGTTTTGTCAGGCTGCCAGTAGGGGGAAAAAAAAGCAAGACAGCTATCCAAAACAGTAGGTGTAATACTGTATCTCTGATACATCATTCATGGTGTTTGCTCTGTTAAAACACATGCATAGAGTGGATTATATGTTTTGTCACCAAATGGGAATGGGGAAGGAATTCTGCCTTGATGACATGCTCATTGTTTCAGTAAGTAGAGTATAGCAAATGTCCTTGGATACTTCTGAGCACTGTACCAAACTCATAATTTTAGAACAAGCATTAAATCTGCATAAATTTCACAATCTGTGTAAATGGGAAAGAATTGTGTCTTGTGTTGCTTAGCAATGGCTTAATTGACTATAGGACTACTACATGAACTTCTTGCATTTAAATATCTGGACGGAACAATCTCCTTCTTGTTTTTGCCCTTTGAAGGCCTTTTACTGAAGTCAGTAGGAGCTTATGTGCAAAATAGTTGGCAAAAAAGAAGCCTGTTAGTAGAGAATAGACAAGAAACCCAGGCCTCCCTGGAATTAGTGTCAGAGTCATTAGGCTGGTAGGTGTGGGCGTGTGGAGATGATGTGTCCACATCTTCCTGCTGGTTCAGTGCATCAGCTTCCCATCATCACACCCCAGTGTCACGTTCCCATGATGGTGTGATGCCATCCTGGTGTTGTAGCTCCCAGTACAGGCTGAGGTGATGTACTGCCATTCACCTCTGTATAAGCAGTATTTGGTTTGAACACTGATCTTTGACATGTACATGATTTACTTGTAATTAGTCAGCATGTCAGTTCTCAGCACTAGAAATTAAGGTGCTGCCTCATGTCACGTGTACCTTGAAGTCAAAAATCTGAAATGGAATGGGATTTGCAAATCTTCTGAACTTGTATCTGCGAAGGTGAAGTTCTCACCAAATGAATGGCCAATGGATTTGTTTCTAAAATACAGATGCAATGTCTTTTTGTTGCTAAGAGATTATCATTGACTCCTATAGCTAGTTCAGAACTGGAATATTTTCAGTTTCTTTTTTTTTTTTTTTTTTTTAAGGGGGATAAGGGTGGTATAAATATTAGATTAAAAATATACTAAATAAAATAGAATAAGTGCTTATTTTCCTTTGCTGAGAAGCTGAAACTAAAAAAATAAAGTTAAAGGTAGAAAATTGACCAACAAACCAAGGAGTTACAAAATTCTTTAATTTTTATTCAAGGGTATTCTTGAGTATGGAGCTATCCCTTAATACTGACAAGGGGAAACTTAGATAATACTTGAAAGCTGTTTCTCTTCAGCAGTTGCATGTGCTTGAATGTGAAGAGTGAACAGCAGATTTTATAGTAATGTTATGCTGTTTGCCTTTTAATATTTAGGATTAGTGATACTTTTATCAATTAGCAATGGTACTGTGTATGCCTCAAATTTCTTTTTTGAAAAGTGAGGTGGTTGTGAATTTTTAAGTTGTCTGTGCAGCTTTTTGTGGGTAGCTCACACTTCTAACTTTTTCTATGTTTAAACTTTTCTGTTTTAAAGGTAAGGTCAGTTTATTTTATAGGCTGATTTTGTTTTTTATTATTAAACGTAATTTGTAGGAATTTTTGTGTGTGTGTGTAGCTTTCAAATTTGAAAGAGTACAAGTAGTTAAAGGCAATCTCAACTTCTAAATATTAGGACTTAAACTGGGTTTTTATTTTTTGTGGAAGCACCTGTAAGAGCTGTGCTTGCATGGGTCTGATTGTGACACAGAAGGCAAAGTGCTTTGCACTGATCATTTCAGCAAGGGCAGCAATCTCCCGCTCTCCTTTTCTTCCTCCTTTCATTCTAAAGCACAGTAGCAGCAAAAGGAAAATACTGAGAAAGCTGCAACTGGGAGCAGGAATTGCTCTGCAGAGACCCAAACGTAGAGACCCTGATTGTGCAGAGAAATGTCGCAGTTGTGAGGAGAACAGTCAGCTTGCCGTGGTCCAAATGGAGTTGTCTCTGCAAACTGCCCTTGAGGTGAAGTGGAATAGGTCATTTAACTTCCCCTTTTGCTGCACAGGGAAAGCTGCTGTGTTGCTGGAGGATTTTAGAAGGAGTTTTTCCTGTCGTTGGGATAGGGAGTGTACCATTTCCTCTGCATCAGTAGGAAAGTGTCCTTGACTTCCACAGGCAACAGATCATCAGATCCTTAAAATGCTGATCTTCCTGGTTCCTAAACTGAGCATTAATGGCTCACTTAATGTGCAGTGAGCTGAAAGCCTGCAGTGTGCAGAGAAATCCGTGGGTGAGGTATGCCAGTGTGGCCACAGTGTCATTCCTGTAAAATATGAGGAGGCAGCAGCTCACACCAATCCCCGTCTTGCAGCAGAACTGTGCTCTGCAGGAACCATAGAGCTTTCTGCGTCTTGCGCTGCCGTCTCTTCTCAGGCTGCACTTCTGCCAGTAAGGTAACATCAATTTGTGATGAGGAAACAGGGGGAGGGCAGTGAGCAGCAGGACTCATGCACAGATTTCCCTTCCCCACCTCTCCTGTGCAGAATTCTCTGAACAGCTTCTTTGTTTACAGGGCCACATGAAACGGTGAGTCCTCGTCCGGTGCCGCTTGCTCAACGTGCCTTGCTCCTTCCACAGCTCTGCCTTGTCTCACAGACCTTCCAGCAGCTGGTGGCTGACCTGTTCCCCCTGCTCAGATGTTGTCCCTTGCCTCCTCACCCCAGTGCCACGAGAAGAGAGAGTGCTTGTTGAGCGCAGCTCCTTTTGCTCCCACAGGTCACCAGCAGCTCTGTGGAAGCCGCCCCTGAGGCGACACCAATGGCATCCTCACCTTGTCCAAGAGCAGATCCTTCTTTGGGCCTCATCCAAGGTCCTCCAGAGCTGATAGAAGGGTTCTCTTGAATTTGGCTGCCTTTGAATTGGGCTCTCACCCTCTTGTTGCTTAACAGCAGGCTCCTTTCCCAGCTAACTCAAAGTGGCTCCTCATGTGGAAAAACTGAAAATCAAGCAAAATTATTTCAGGTTTTTTTCATCCCAGTTCTGTTCCAGTGGCCAGTATCCTTGTAATTGGAGTGGCACTGTAAGGAGCTCAGTCACACAGATCTCTTCCAGAAGTTAACTCCTGGTGTTACGTTGCTTTATTGCTGTGAACATGCACAGCTGCACGTGAGGAAGGATGTCTGGTACGCCGTGTGTGTAAGACACGTTGTGTGCCAGTCATACTTCCCCCTGGGTCATGTGTTTTTCACACTGTGGTTAATCACTGACTGTCTCTCCTGTGAAGTTTACTCATTTCTTTGAGTTCTTTCATTTACTTATAGAAGGGCTTTTCTTAGAGAAATCTATTTAATGTCTGTTTTATTCTTTCTCTTTTAAGTAACCTTTCCATCATAAGATCACTGATTGCAGCCCTGTGCAGTGTGAACATTAGACCCTAAAATTAATAAAATTGGGATATTGGGAAATCCTTAAAGCATAAAATTTAGTGTCTTCCCCTCTACAAGGCTGAAGCTTTGCTCATGGTGTTATGAAGCTAAACAGCATGTCCCTGTTTATTGTCTAATTTCACTTGCACATGCTGGGTGTAGAAATGTAGGCCTTCTTTTCAAATCTATTTGTGTTCAAGAAACCAGACTTAAAGCATATTTTTGACATGCAAAGTATCACTTTTGCTGTGGTGTAACGTGGATGAGTGCTTATATCAGTTTTGCATAATGTGTCTCTTCTAAAATACCTTCACAGTAGCTCTGAATTGGAACCTAAAATCAAGTAAAACTTGCCAATTTGGTTAGGAAATACTCTGGGTAATGAATTTTTTATGCGCAATTTCCATTGATCTTACATGACTGAGAGGAAAAAGAAATCATGCTTAGATAGGCTTCTGTGTGTTACCGTGCAGGCAATTGATTTTTGTTGATTTTGCATGTTGTGACTGACTGCTAATTAAATAACTGGGATCAGCGTTTTATTTCAATTTTCTCTTCTCCTACAGTGTGACAAAATCAAGCAAGAACGAGATGAGGCTGTCAAAAAACTGGAGGAGTTTCAGAAAAGTAAGCTGATAATGTTAGTGGGATTTTCTCGGGGTAGACAGTTATGAAGATAATTCTGCTTAATCTACAGAAGTGTTAAGAATGCTGAGATTCAGCTCCACTTGCTGTTTCTCCTTCAAGGCTGTGTTTTAAGGGGCTAATCCAGCGAGACTTTGGGTATTGTCAGACTAACTGCTGTTACAGCATTTGTAATCTGGCACAGGTGGTCATTCTCAATGTGCAAAGTGGTGAAAATACAGGGGTACAAATATGATTCTCTGTCACCTGGATCCTGCAAGTGACTTTTGGAATGATGCATGAATGGGATTTGATACTGTTGCTGAGATTTATAGTAATAGTAATAGCAATTTTTTTCATGAAGGAGCAAAAGTACATTAAACATAGACACACCAATAAAGGTTTTTAGGAGGAATTGTCCTCTCTTGATAATTTTTAGAGCAAGTTATATCTTGTCTAGGCTGTGAGAATGTCAATATTTGATTTTACCCTTTTATGGTAATGGTTCTATTGAAACTGTGGTGTCTGGAAGCAACAAAGCACATTTAATGGGAATGGAAGTATCCTAGTGGAATAGCTCCTTGGAAGAGACAATTACAATAGGATTGTGGCCTGTTATGTCTGGTTTGTGCCAGTACTGTGAACTGCACGATGAAGCCTCAGAAATGTGGATGAAGTTAATGCAGGAGAAGGCAATCACATGGTCTGTAGTTTTATGTGACTGTGTTAATAGAGGAATTTGCTCACTTCTGTTTTATAACAGTTCATATGATACAATTATGGAAAATAATCTAAAATCAACAGGAATTATCTACTGCCTTGAATGATCTTAGATAACTGTTCTGTGAATCAAGAATGTTCTCTAAGAAGTACAATTTCTCTGGAAAAAACTGCTGCCTGTTTTGTTTTTGTTATGATATGAGGAATACTGGAGTGTGGCAGAAAATGTCAAGTAGTTAAGGCTTAAAATTTGAAGTAATATTTGATGTTGTAAGATTTTATAGGTTTCTTTTATCTTCCTTTCACATTTTTAAAGGACATACCTTGTAAACATAGTGATAAAATGCCAGGAATATTAGGATTTTAAAGCAATAATAGAGCCCATTATTTAAACGACAATATAAAAGGCAATTATATTGATGAAGAGCTACATTGGCTTTGTGTCTGTGAATAAACTTGGCCTGTACTCAGCTTCTATTTGTTCTCCTGGCATAAACACATATTGTGTGTGATTCCAGTTTAATGGGGCCCCGTTTGTATGCCAAGCAGCTGCATTTTAGGCCCTATTGCGTGATTTCATAGCTCTCTGAAAATTGGTTCTATTGAGCACAAGAGATAGAAGGTGGTGGTGGGGGGGAAAGCTTCAACACACAATCATTTCTTTTCAATTGGAGCCAGCAAGGTTGATGACAACATGACCATTGTGTTATAATGATAAGACCACTAAGGATCTGTACCTCTCATCAAGGCTTTCACACAACAGCAGATACAATTTAATTCACTGCTCTGTCAGCAGTGCTGATACCATTATGCCGTCTGTCTCCACAGTTATAATCACTGTCCTCCGAGAAATGCAGTTGAAATGATCTTGAGCAGTCAAAGAAACTCTCAATTAAGGCTGCCACTTCCAATGTGTCAGATTGTGTCTTATGCACTTGGTACAATTTTCACTTCCAATCCTGTTTATTTACAATGTCTACCAGTAATTACGCTTAACATGTCATTTAGTGAGGGTGCCCCTGCCAAGGAGATTGTTGGGTGCTGCAGTACCATTGAGTGGGAGTTTCTCGCAGTCAATGCCATCAGCGGCTTTTAGTCCCTGATGGGATGCAGTAGTAATGTTGATAATGCAAGTATCGTGCTCATCAAGTCATAATTAGATGCCACTCAAATGTGCCACTTGTAATAACAGTGTTGATTCATGTTTTCTCGGTGACTGCAACTACTAATTAGTTAAGTGGTTTTTGGTTGGCCTGCATTTGCTGCGGATTATTATTACCCCTGAAAAAAACTGTCAAGGTTAGAGATGTTTCAGGCCACTTAGTGCTGCTTTATGAATATTAATATTGACATAATAAGAACTTTAGACAGACTTAGGAAATAATATATTTTTTGTATTTAATTTGGAAAGACTTTTTCCCCTGAGTTAATCATAATTGCAGGTTAATTAAGTTTAAATGAACCAAGAGTAATCCCTAGTTCTGCCATGTGAGCCCAATCCTTGTCTCCTAACTTTAGCCTTGCTTGAGGCCATTAGATTCCTGTCTGTGAAATGGGGGCAACTCTGTATCTCCACTGCTCCCTCATCCAGCCCAAAGCATCTCATTGCTCCAAGTTCCTGGAGCTAGGTAGTTAAAAACCCAGAAGAGATATGGACATGTACTACCTGAAACTTTTCCTTTCTCAGATTAAATGTAGCAGCTGGTATGGCACGCATGGAGCAGGTAATTTCTCCAAAGTCAGTAACAATGGAAATAAAAAGACAACCAAAGAAAGGAGTATGGTTGCTCTGCTGTTAGAAGACTTCATGTGAAGATAGTTTTTGGACAAGATTTTCCTGTACTCTGCCCTGGGGTTTTTTGGTGTTGTTTTTTTTGTCTGCTCACATTTTGTAGAACTTGTTTCTTTCATGCAGCTACTCAGCAAACCAGTGTGTTGCTGGTTTCTTCTGTTAATAATGAACCTTTAAAAATGGAAACTTTAGTTGATACTAAGTATAAAGCTGCATAAATAGTGATTGTTGATGGCCTGCTTTTTCCTATCCTGAAGTCCTGTTGTTGTTAAAATGACCTCCATCTTATCAAGGGGGACTTAAATATCTTTCTTTAGTATTTAAGCAAAACTGTTGGAAGAGAGCAAGGGGGATTTTCTACCCAATGGTATGAAATCACTGTGTTTGAAAGCTTATCTTGATGAAAATGAAAGGAAGTACTAGAAAAAGTTCCTGCTCCAAAGTACTGCTCAGCTGCAAATTTTCCTTTCTGTTCACTGAAATCCCGACAGTGGGAGGAGAAAGAGTCTGTGCCATTCAGTGACTTACAGAATTCAGGTCTGGGCTGTTGCTTGAGATGGATGAGCGTTCCAGGAGCCAAGGGGGAATTGCATCAATGAGAAAGGTGCTAGCCTGAGAAATAGAAAACCATTCGTGGCTTTTCTGCTTTTCTCCCCTGTGCGACTCTAAGCTTGTCACTTAGAAAAGGACATTCAACACCAGTGAAGTACCTTTGTACCACTGGAAGTTTGAGTGGAATTGCAAGTCAAAATGTATCTGTACTTTTAAATTTCCTCTTACTCATGTTAGTATCTTATGTTAGAAAATAAGATTTGTTCCATAACTTCCTGCTCACTCTAAGAATGTAAGAATATTGCCTGTCTTTGATAGAGTGATATGTACTCACTCTTGTAATAGGGATTCCACCTAGGACAGATGTGTTTCTTGCTCCTCCAGCTGTGACATGAAATGTAGTAGCAGAGCCATGTATTTCAGATGTAGTGAGACAGCCCAGTCTTGGCCCTGGCCTCAGGGAAGAGTGTGTGTGTGTGTGTGCTGGAATCTGTGCTGTGGACAGTGAAGACAGGTGATGAACCCATGGTGCTTATTTTAGGGCACACAAAAGCACAGAGAGACTTCAAATAAGAAACAGTTTAGACACTACAGCCATATAGTAACTTGGGTTGTTCAGCTGAAGTGAAAAATCAGGCAGTGCAAGCGTGTTGAGTTTCCATCAGGATTGCATCCATCCTGCTGCTGCAGGCAGCTTTGAACCTGGCGGAGCAGAATGAGGTGAAGCAGCTGTGCTGTGGCAGTGATTTGACTTCACTGGAGCACATGCTGTAGGAAATACAGAGGCTTCAGTCACTTGACTCCTTTATCCATTTCTTACTAAACCTGCTCCAGGCCTGGGCCAAATGTCCATCTTGCAGACTCTTCATACACAGCATGTTTGGCAAGTGTGATGATATTTGAAATACGATGCAAACATGAAGATTGGAAAGTGAAAAGAATTTTTTTAACACATCTGAAATAAACTTGATGTTTAAAAGTACTGAGGTTCCAATCTTCTGAAAATGGTGTCCATACCAAATTTCCAAGAGGATTATAATTGCAATCTTAAGGGACAGTCCTAAAGATCTCACTCTAATTCCTCAAGTATTAGTGAGATAGTGATGGTGAATGAGGACGGTCAGGGAGGCTCCTGCTGGCCCTCTGCTTACAGAAGTTTATGCTCAATTCTACAGTTGCCCCGCTAATGCTACATACATGGCTTGAGAGAGTTGCTTAAAAAACTAAGTAAATATTCAGTGTTGAAAACTTCCTGTCTGTGGAGATTAAGGATGTACTTCCCTGTATGTGAACACTGAAAGTTAGCAGAAAATGATGTACTGTTTCTGATCATGGGAAGCCTGTGTCAAACACAGGAAAATACTGACTCATTTTGGAACTTTTCCCTTAGTTTCTCACATGGTTATTGAGGAAGTAAACTGTATTCAGAACCATCTTGAAATTGAGAAGACGTGCCGTGAAAGTGCTGAGGCTTTGGCTTCTAAGGTGAGAAAAATCATGCTGATGCAGTTTTATCTGATCTATTTTTTTATCTATTTATTTATTTTAAACTTGAGATTGTATGCCTGTCCCTGATATCTTTTCTTATGATCTGGTGGACCTGTGAAATAATTTTGGAGTGGCAAAAAGCTAAAAGCCATGTGTGAGGTGCAAAAGACAATTCCTGCCTTTAAAGAAAAAAAATACCCATTTTAATTTAGTTTCTATTTTCATGGACCACCATCCTGATATCTAGTTTTCATATGCATTTAGGTTAAATGGAAAATAAGTTTTAAAACTCCTGTGTGAAATATAAAACAATAATGAGCATTTCAGTGTCTAAATCAAATGGAAAAAGTCAACCACTGCATTACATTTCAGGTGATTGTTTATGAAAGCAAAGCGAGGGCAGGGGAAAGGTGACCTCCACTGCTCTGTTGATTGCGTCTAGTCTGATGAATTTAGCAAGTGTGTAATTTTCTATATTCCATCTCATCAGAAGTGCATTATTATATATTTTTGGTTGTGTAAAATGCATCAGAGCCACTTCATCAGAAAATGGATTACAGCAATTTTGAACCAAATTTCATTAGCAATGCTGACTGCCTTTTTTTTTTTCTTTCTTTTTTTTCCTCCCCCTCCCCATTCCCTGCCCAAAGTACATCCTTAGATATGGTAAAAATCACACCAGCAAGAAATCACTTTAATTTAGATGCATTAGCAATGTACTTTCTGGAGGTATTTACTTAATTGTTTGCATAATGACACTATATTAGAATGCATAAGATAGACAATCAGCATATAAGTAAGAAAATGAACACATTTATGCAACTTTTATTCTTCTCTGCACTTTCCCTGTAATGCATGTACAAGGGCAATTCAAAGACTTGCTTTACCCCATGGGGCTGTTTTTTAAAAGCTGATGTGTTTGTTGCTGTGAGCTGACTAACCCATGCAGGGTTCCTCACACCATTGTTCCCACTTGCTCAGCTTCATTCTTTGGGAATGACATCAAGAACTTCCTGAGTAAATCTCCTGTAGTTGAGGGGCTGAGGAAAAGGGAGATCAAAGATGGTTGCTTAGGTAAAAATTCAGGGCAAGAAAAACTATACAGTATATGTTTCCTTTAAAGGACCATATTTGGCTTCTGAAGTCCATGTTGGTTTTGACATGTCGAATGTCATTAGTAGAAACTTGAGTCTCATTCTTAAACCTGAACACCGGGAATGCTTGGCTGGAGGGTGTGCAGTCACCCCAACATACAACCTGAACACCCCAGTGTTGAACTTGAGGGAGCTGCTGCTAAGGGGTGTCTGAATGCAGGACAGTGACAGAAATGATGAAACATTGCAGCAACCTTGTTCAGTTTTTCCTGGCATCTTGATGAAGTCAGAGATGCCTTTACCTCTTCATATCATCCACCAAGCAGTCATGTGCTTAAGCATCCACCCAGAGTGGTTTCTGACTTGCAATCTGACCTATAAAGAATTGGTTTATGATACGACTTTGATCTTACGCATGTTGACTCTACAGTAACAACTCAAAAATTTTTGAGGTAGTTCTGTTGTGACTGGGAATACAGTAGTTGTAGTGTTTGTAGTTTATAAGCAAAAGAAGGCGTAGGAGAAGGTAAGAATTTTTATTTAACCAATTGATACAGCTGGGAAAACCACATGAACTTTCAGGACCACAAACTCTCCTTCAGGTCATTCAGTTGGGACTCACGTTGATGCTGGTACATGCTTAAGGGTGAGGAGCTGAATCAGCTGTCACAAAGCATGTGCAGCATTAAGTAAGCTTGATAGTTGATTTGATTGATTTGAACCTACAGAAAGTATTAAACAGAAATACTAAGAGAAAAGAGGTTGTAGGTAAAGCATCATGTTGAATTCAAGCCTGTCTCAGAGGAGAAGATGGACATACATCCCATCTTCAGACCACTTTAATATTGAATGGAATATTTAATGTTACTTTTTCTTCTTTGCTTGATAGATCTTTTAATGATAAAGAAAAAACCCAATTGACTTTTTTTCTTGCACAGCTTAAAGACAGACTAACCAGCTTCTTACTGTTTATGCTTCTAAACTTTCAGCTGAACAAAGAAAATAAGACCTTGAAAAGAATTAGTATGCTTTATATGGCAAAACTGGGCCCAGAGTTTATCACTGAAGAGATTAACATTGATGAGGACGAATCATCCACAGACACAGAGGCCAACTCTGGATCATGCAATTCTGTGCATTGTCAGCAGCAAATAAAAGGTGAGCATTGTTGCTGGTCCTACACCACCCTACAGGGCAGAACTCTGAAGAACAGCAGGATTGGATTGGACCAGAGGGCCATCTGGTTCCAAGTCACGCTTCCAAGAGTGGTCCGAGTCAAAGGATTTCCGGGAAAGAGTGTAAGAACGTGGTGGGCTGGTGGTCATACTATGCAACATATATGGGGTTATACAACCTGTAGAGTAAGTTACAATGCAATAGGAAAATGTGGCTGAGAAAGTTCAATGTTGCTGAGTCAATAAAAGAAATATTTCCTAAGACCATTAACAAAGTAAAAGTTAAGCAGAAGGACAAGAACATCTTTGTGTTGCTTCAACTGTGACATCACTATTTCAAAGCTTGTAATACAGAACTCTGCACTTCTGTTTCCATTATGTACCTTTGTACACACCAACTTCATTGATGTTCTGAAGCTACTACCAAAAAATCTTAAAAAGGGACTGTTGTACTGGCTAAAACAGCAAAGTTTGACAAGGTGGAAATATATTGATAACAGAAATGTGTGCTTTGTTTCAGAAATTTCTAGTTCTTTTTTGAAGGGCAGTTTGTATTTCTGCAGTCCAAAATCAGCTTTCCTTTCTCATTCCTGTGATGAAGCCGTGGTGATTCTGTATGTTGTTGTGTCATAGTATCCAAAAAAAGGGGGAATGCCCACATTCTAGATTTGGTGACAGGAGATATTAAGTATTTCACTTAAAAAACCCCAAAAAACCCTTCTACATTTTTTCTGATTGCAAGTTACAGTAGCAGATGATGTGCAAGTACAGCTTTTCTGAACTTCAACCTGACCTTGTTAATTGTTGTCTCTTTAAATGCAGCAGCCACAATGAAGTGGTACAAAGTATCTCTGAGAAAAAAAAAGACTGAACGTTGTAAAAGAACTTTTAAAACAGTCCCACCCCAGAAATCAGGTATCATAGTATCCTCTGTATAAGCATTTTTCCATCCCATAGATGTAGGAAAGAGACAGTGGATGGTGTGATCCACACCATGCAACTCTATCTGAATTGGAAATAAGTCTCTGGAGTCCCTCCTGTCAGGAATACATTTAGGGAGAGCAAAGACTGGCTGCAGATCAGAGGAGGACACTGTTAGGAGGGGAGCAGGGTCAAATTAGGAAATATTTTAGAAATATTTCCTCTGGTATATCAGCTTTCTATCTTGATGAAGAATTCATTAAAGAACAACAAGTAGCATGTTGGAGATTTTGGAAGTCCTTTAGCCCTCTCACCAATCTGCAAAGTATTGGATGTTTCTTGGAGTGATTCCTTCCCTCCTACTATTTTTCTGTAACAATACACAAATAGGGTAGTAAAGTCTGAGGCTCTTTGTAGTCTGTGGATATGCTTTCTTTGGATGATGAGGTTGATGTATGTGTTGTAAAACCAAACTTCATTACAGGGACCATAAATTTCAGTGAGACTTTTTTCCCCTGTTAATTTTGCTGGAACACACAAATTCATAAATCAGATAATTTGGTTCAAAAATCAGGAAAACGGGTCTTTTTTTTTAACTTTAGAAAGTGTATGCCTTTAATTTAGAGGACAAAAAATCTGAGGCTTCTGGATTGGGAAGGAGGGATGCTGGTGTAGAATCGACATTTTCAAGATGTGACACCAAACAGAATGACATCTGGGATGTCATCATCATCTGCAATTGATTAGCCACAATTTTCTCAACTTGTGGCTCATATTCAGTGAATGACAGTGCTGTGAAATACTGGAGGCAGGTGGAGAATGAGAGCACTTGCTGAAAGCTAATATATATCAATAAATTTTTATTTTTGTGGTGTTTTTATGTTAACCTAAACCTTGATATATTATGTATGCGAACTGATCTCCCGTTAAGAAGTGATTATAATCAAATGTTTTATTCCATTGTGAATTTAATTTATTTCATATTTTAATAATTAAGGAACAAAAATTCTGAGGGGAAAATTACAAGCATTAGCTCTTCCATCAGTAAAGGTTATATTCTGACTCTGTTCACATAATGTTACAAAGACTATAAATTGGCAGCTGTTCAGGACAATTTCTTCAGTGAAAACCTCCCAAGTATTAACTGCCTGTTGTTTTGTTTATTTCCCTTGTGACAAAAACTCATGATCCAAAAACAATTGAAGTGCATTAATTTGTTTTAAAGGACACCTCTTGAAAATTGCTTTCTGCTGCCTCTATACTGGAGTCTGTGATGTGACAGTCTCCTGAGCAGGACTGAGGACACGCTGTGGTGGCAGGATTGGCCCCATTATAGCAGGAAATGAATCATTCAGAATGCAAATAAAGACTGCAGTGCTGAACAAGGCAGGGACCTCAACAGAGTAGTTCTGAAACTGTGGCCCTGCTATAGATCTGTTACTTGACACTTGTGCAGGGTTCATAAATTATTGAGAACGTACCTTGATTACAACTGATGCTTGATACACAGTTCAGGTGTTTCATACTCGGCTGTACTTTCATTGCTGTGACATTTCCTTTGTTGCTGGTTTGCGAATAAAATATATTTTTCATTTCCCTCCTCAAACTGCAGAGCTGCGAGATCAAATCGTATCTGTTCATGAGGAAAAGAAGACCTTAGCCATTGAACTGGAAAACCTGAGGTGCAAACTTGTAGAAGTAATTGAAGAAGTATGTATTGTACCATGGAAGGCGAGACCATGTTAGCCTGTAGTCGGTACTTTTCCTATCTAGTTTTGCTAAAAATGCTCAGTTGTGAAGTTAATTGAATACTATCTGATCCCAAGTCCTGCCAGCCTTCCCATATGATGGATCACTTGGGACATTTGCCCGGAAGGAGCCTTCTACGTCAGAGTCCAGTCTGCCACTGTTGCTGCCACATGACTTTTCGTTATCTGTTTGATCTGTTCAAATGCCTATATTATAATTGTCACCTCCCCTTCCTGACAGCCCATCACAGCCTGTGGGATTTTTTTGGATTGCCTTAAACCTGTAGATGTGCAAGAAATACTTTTGTAGGACATGTATCCTAATCACTGGTGCTACTTCACAGAGCATATCCTTAAGTTTAGCCATTGGTAGTGCCCTGTCATGGTAATTAGACCAGCAAATTGGCTTTTTGAGCCAGCAGAATTTCATTCCTACTTGAAAACTGGATAAGCCATGTACTGATGCAAATCAGGACTTAGTGGCTCTTCCTGTCTGTGCTACACTTGCATTCAGAAGGACACAGCTGATAGCTCTTGGTCAATAAACAGAGCCCAGGAAAAAAAAAAACAAAACTGCAGTCTGACTATATTAAAATGCATAAAGTCAAGGGCAAGCTGGTAACTTCAACCAGGTGCCTGATCCTGAAAGGTTCCAAAGATCTTATACTTGCAGCTGTGACTGGAACGTGCCATGGGAGGGTTAGTTCATAACCCTTTTATGACATCCTGTAACATCTGTAAGGTGGAGTAAAAATGCTTCTCATCTCACTGGAAACCCTAACATCAAGCCAAACCTGAGAAACACAATGCTGAAAGCAAAATACTGCTTGCATTATGTATGTGCTATATGCCTTATGCCACTAACTAGAATGCCCTTATTTTTGATGTGTTCTTTGTACTTTTATAGGTGAATAAATTGAAAGAAGAAAAGGCTGTTTTGACAACCGAAGTAGATAAGCAACAAAAGCTGTTGGAGAAATGTAACAGAGGTGTGTGGTTCCAGCAGGTTCTTTAACTGTTTGCTGCATCCTTAAGTCTTTTGAAGTATGTGGGTTGTTTGTTGGGTATTAGGCTTATCTCCAAAAAAGTAAGGAGTGTGTTTGCAACTGTGTTAGAAACCCAGTGTCATCACCTTGAAAACTAGTCTTCAGCCAACAAGAGCTAAAGCTTATAAATGCAAGTGATCACTGAGACATTAAGAATAAATAATTGAGTGCTTTCAGATTATCTTTGCTGTCCTGGACTGCTGCCTGTTCAGAATGGTGTGGGAAGCATGTCCATGATTAGCTTTAGCCCCCCATATGCTTTTGTAAGCACAGTTTAAATAAAGGCAACATAAAATTGCATTGCTTTCTTCTTGGGGCTCCTTTAAATTTCTGTTGTAAAGGGACACATAAAACCTCACTCAAACCAAGTAGAAAAATACAGATGTGTCAAAAATAACAATGGCAATCTTTGATATATTTAGCAAAGCTCTCTTGAGGCTTTGGTCTCTTAGACCCAAAGAGGCAAAATATGGTCTGTGCTACTTGATGTCTGTTACTGGAGATTTTGAGGCTGAACAGAGTAGTATTGCTCCATTCAGAGGATCAGTAATTGTGCATGTAGGTGAGGTTTAGAGCAAGTAGGACAAACATTGCAAAGCGAACTGTATGCAGGAATGTAAAACTAGGTTACACTGTCAGTCAAGGATTCATGGTACTAGGGAATAACTGCTTCTCTGGGTAAATCAAACACTATTTTTTCTTTTGATCCATTCCACTTTTATTTTTGATTTTCTTTTATCCTTATAAACAGTGTCTGTGCTGGCAGTAGAGGAATATGAAGAGCTCCATGTAAACTTTGAACTGGAAAAGAACCTGCGGAAGAAAGCAGAGTCATTTGCACAAGAGGTGAGTAGTTGAGAAAAGAGGATCTTGTAAAATGAAGATATTGCAACTGGGCAAAAACTTACCAGCTTGGATGACTTGATTTCAATTCTCAGTTCTTGTACAACCCCACATACTACTTAGATAACATCTGTACTTTGTGAAACAAGTTCACTGTTCAAGAGCATTTATAAAACACTTCAGAATTATTCATGCAGACTTACCTATGTCCCCTTTTAAGGTGAAGCTTTAAATTTATAATGGGCTTAGTTAGCCACAACATTTCAATGTAATGTATGTAGTGGTTGGATCTGGGAGGGATAGCTGCCTTTCTAGTGATACAGTTTGAAGCTCCGTGTTTTTCCCAAAAAGTAGGTGGACTCATAGAAAGTGCTGCAAAAAACCACAGTATTAGTTCAGTTTTGTGCAAATTTGGCTGCTGTTTAACATGTATCTTTTGAATAACTTATTGCAGGGAGTATTGAAGATGAAAAATAAATTTTTCCATGTTCCAGAAAAGGTATAAATTCCCAAAGATGAAAAATGAGTTACTGGGTACCTTTATGAAATGGCTGGTGGTTGCCCAGGTGGCTTGTGACTGGCAGTGTTTGCCTTAGAAAATGCTAACAAACTCTTTCATTCTGTTGTTTGGTTTAGGTTGGATTGTTTTTTTCTTATTTGCTTTTTTGTTTGCACTCTGGATTTTTAAAGCTCTGAGCTTGGGTTTTCTATCCTAAGCTGTGCATCAATATTTCCTTTAATAAAAGTTGGGCTTCCTAAGTAATCATTTATCAGGGAGCTCAAGTTTAAAGAAAGCCATTGTATATCAGAATTATGTGAGTCATCAGTACTGAAGTCCTGTAAAGGGAAACATCTGATATCTGATATGAAGTAGATTTTAGATTTTGACACCATGGTTGCCAGCAAGCAGGTATTTAGCCTTCAGAAAGTCAGCTTTGAGAAGGGAGCACTTTTGCTTTTTGCCTTTGCTGTTGCTGTTTCTTAAAAAAAACCCAAACCTAAAATTATATTTAATAACTCTTGTACAGCTAACTGCATTCAGTCAATCATTTTCAGCAAGAGTATATATGCATTTTGAATCTTTATAGAAAACAGTGAACAGACTTAGTGTGTTCTGTTAATTTTGTGGGCACTGCTGGGTGTTTGGGTGTTTTGGATAGGAACAGAATGATATCCCAGCATTTTAAACAAAATAAATTTTGAAGGATTTGAGATAGAATGTAGGTAAATTTGAAAATCTGAAAGCTGGGGATGAGGAAATTGACCCAGATGTTTCTTGCACTTGCTCTCTGTCCCTGACAGGGCTGTGTAAAAAGGTTGGAGAACTTTGCAGCATTTAAGAAAACATATTTGTAAGAATGTACATTTAGTATGCATTATTACAGTATCTATCTTGCTTCTCCTATTGTTTTGCTCTGTCTTCTGAAGTACAGGATAATTATGTGCATCTGTTCATTAATTGACAATAGAAGATTGTATGTAAAGGCCTTACATCTGTCAGAAATAAGTGTGTAGTTAAGCTGGAATTCAGATAAAAGTATAATCTGGTACTTGAGGGCCAGAATGTTCCTTCAGTTTAGATTCATAACTGTAGTATTCAGACACATATTCATTTTGAACTATTATATTGAAAGTACTTTTTGTAATTTCCTGAAAAACTAACAGGCAAGAAGTTAAGTACAGTGCTGAAGAAATGCTGGTTATTTACAAACAAGTACTTCTTGGATTTTGTGATTATTTAGTTGTTGTCTC
>JAOXXN010000082.1:29352721-29367892 GCA_026770055.1 Myrmophylax atrothorax | reverse complement strand
TAGGGGCCCCTGTAGTTGCAGACTGTCACTGTAGCTGTTCACTTGAAGCTTGTCATTCCATGAAATTCTCCCGTTCAAAATGGAGTCACTACAACAGTGAACTTCAGGCCTGTGTTAGTCTTCCCTTTGTGTGCTTGCTTATCTTCCTTTGGTATCCTGCTGTTCGGAAAGATTTTTAGAAATTTTTTGAAAATGTAGAAATATGTGAAAAAGGCATTGTTTGTTTGTGTTTGGGGAACTAGTATTTTAAATTACTTTGTAAATCTGTTGTCATTGGCCTGGTTTCACACTAATGGTGTCCCTTGGGTGACCTTGAGACATTAGAGACAGGCTCTGGCCCACAACTGCATCCACAGCAGCAAAGCTTTGTGCTTGAGTGAGGTTGTGTGAGCATCCCCTCACAAGGATCATGTCACAAGGTCACAGCTGTGTTTTGAGAGCTAAGTTTTCTAGGGTGTGCTTACAGTAGCTGTTGTTTGGATTATGCTAAGGATGTTCAGGGATTTTCTGCTTGCTTTCATTAGCCACTTGCTTTCTTTGTGCATATAAAGTGTTCCTTTTAAAAACCAAATTTTTTGCTGAATTTTTGCTTGGATTTTGCAAAAGCCACAATGGCTGGTTGTGATGAGCTGTGCAGTGTTGAGAGAAGGAGTAGCTTTGAGTAAAGGGCAACCCTGTATGTGCAGTGCTTTGGAGCACTTCAGGAATAGATGCAGGCTCCAAGTAATGCAGTTGTCACCGCAGCACCACGGTGTAGACTGTAGAATTGCACATCTTAGTGTTTTGTATTAGTATTTGTGATACCTCAACAGCCCAAGTGTGTCTTTCAGATCACTGAAATACAGAACCACTGCCTGTGGAGGGGCTTCTTTCACAGAATCACAGACTATTCTTAGTTGGAAGGGACCCACAAGGATCATTGAGTCCAACTCTTAATTCAATGGCCCACATAGGGGATTGAACCCATGACCTTGGCATTATTACAACCAAGTTTTAACCAACTTTGGTGATGGGCACGTTGTTTTTCCAAGGGGCTGAGGCATTTGAAGTTTCCCTTCAGGAGGTGGTTGGCCTGTGTGTTCATATTCACGCCTTTCTCTGTAGCATGGCTTTATCTTCCAGCTTTGCCTTTCTGGGGCTGCATTTCAGCTGCAATGAGAGGGGACCATTGGGCAGCAGCTGGCACAGGCTGCTCCTTGAAGGGATGCCCTTTGCCTCCTGCCCTTTTGACAGGTGAGGAGGATTTGCCACAGAAGGTGAGCACTTGGGAGTGCAGCTGTGAGAGATAATGAGTGGGTGAGCACGTGTGCAGAAGTGAACACAGGTGGGGGAGAGGAAAGATGTGGAGCAAGAGAGGGAGGGAGAAAGCACATACAGGAATGAGGGAACACTTGAAAATCAGAGCTTTTGATTAAAATAAAAAAAAAAAATACAGCTTTAATTATAGTCATGCTCCTGGCACCACCATAATATATATTTAATTAATCAAAAATGATCCAACTTCAAACATTAGAATTCATGCTCTTTAGAGGTTCTAAAGAAACTGAGTAAATATTGTCAGCCATGGTGTGGAGAGGGGGAAGGAAAAGCAAAGAGGATTTGAAGTGAGTCAGAATCCATTGTGAAAGGTACAAGAATCTGCATAAAAGAACTAAATAAATAGAGTGTGTAAGGGGCGGAGGCATGGAAAAATCTGTACCTACCTGAATAAAACAGGGTTGTTAACACGGGAATCTTGGCAAGCTTAACCAGAATTCTAGTGTCAGGTTTTAAGAGACACTTTAAGATCTCTCAGCTGTTTGTGGAGTAGTTTATAAGAAAACAAAGGAAGGCAGAGAGTATCTTGAAGGCCATTGCAATAATATAGAGGCTAGCTCTGAAAAGCCCTCATCTTCCACAAAGATGAGCAAAATACAATACATACAGCCAAAGCAAGCTAAAAGCAAGGCAACGTGGTGTGAGAAGTAAATTGAAAGTCTTAGCGATGTAAAAATCTCAGGAGTTTAAGAAAGCAATCTTGCATAAGTGGTTTATTAAGCATACATCCTGCCTTGCAACAATATTTTGTAAAGTGATGTTGTGGTTTAACCCCAGCTGGCAACTCAGCTCCACTCAGCCCCTTGCTCACTCCCCCCAGTAGGATGGAGGAGAGAATCAGAAGATAAAAATGAAAGAACTCATGAGGTGAGATAAAGACAGTTTCATAAGTCAAGCAAAAGCTTCACGCGAAAGCAAAGCTAAACAAGAAATTCATTCACCACTTCCCATGGGCAGACAGGAGTTCAGCCTTCTCCAGGAAACGGGGCTCCATCACATACACAGCTGCCTGGAAAGACAACTGCTGTCACTCAATGCCCCCCACTTCCTTCTTCTTCCCCCAGCTCTACATGCAGAGCATGATGGCAAATGGTCTGGAATATTCCTGTGGACAGTTGGGTCAGCTGTCCTGGCTGTGTCCCCTCCCAACTCCTTGTGCATCCCCAGCTCACTTGCTGGTGCAGTGGGGTGAGAAGCAGAAAAGGCCCTTGACTCTGTGCAGGCACTGCTCAGCAGCAATGAAAATATCTTTGTATCATCAGTGCTGTTTTTAGCACAAATCCAATACACAACCATATATCAGCTATGAAGAAAATTAACTATTCCAACAAAAAGCAGCACAAGTGAACAGTATTGTGCATGCTGGTGTAGAGACAACCCTGCACCTAAAGTTCTCTGGAAACCTCCTGGAAAAGAGCAGTGTGCTCTCAAAGCTGACATTGAGCTGGGGCTTTTTTTGGCCTCTCTGCCTTGGATAAGTGAAAGTGAAGTGTCAAACTGCTCAGGAGTTTGCTGGGCTTCCTGTCACTTCTGAGTCTAACACAGGCTTTTGCTCAAAATGCACAACTGGGAAAAAATGAAAGGTTTCCCAAGTGATAACCTGTAAAAATGTTTCCAGCTGAGAAGTTGAAAGGCTGCATTCAAAGGAACTATGATCCAGATGGATTAAAAAAATTAAATGGTTCCGTTACGTGCCTCGTTCATCTTTTCCTTGCCTTTCTCTCCAATGCTCGATACCTATGGATGCATTAAAATGTCATCCTACACCTGTCTGCACTTCTGAGTAACTATTGCACAACAACATGTTTGCATTTAACTTGTTTCTCCTCAACATACCTGTATCCCATACCTGGCCTAGTGCACAGCTGACATTACTTACCCTGGAACTGAGTCTTCCCATATTGAAAGATAAAAGGTGTCTATCGTTTTAGAAGACTCAGGGGAAATTATTGTCATTCTTAACAGATGTCTGCACAGCTTGTGAGGTTGCATGCAGTGGATTTGGTTATCTTGATGGCATGAGCTCCCAAAGAACCCTTTCTTAGATGTGTTTATGACTTTTGGGCTAACTTGTGAGGACTTTTGCATTAATGTGTTCCCATCTGTGAGTGGATATGGCAGAACCAGCATTCAGGTTGCAACTCTGCTTACACATAACACACTCTGCACTGCCAAGGATAGTTCAGAAGCAACTGGTACCTGAAGGTAATTAATTTGCTGTCCAGCTGACTGAACTGGAAATAATAATTAAAGAGACATGATAAGTAGTTAGTGCTTGAATTCTCCTGAGCTTGAATGGTACTGCTTTTGAAGCATGATGTAATGCTAATAGATTTCATCAGGCTTTTTCCCAGGAACAGGCTTGTGAAGTGGGAATAGATGTATGCTCTAGGAAACTCTATCTTTGGTCTCCTTCTCTTTTCCCCCATCTTTTTTCAGGCAATTAATCTATGGGGGGAAAAAAATGAAGAGGCTTCCTCCTTTTTCATGTAGTATATGATCTACTTCTGACTGTATTAGGTGGTGGCTAAATGCTGCAAGACTGAGTGTTATAGAATGTATCACTGCTTCTACCATGAGAAAGAGTGAACTGCAGGAAATGAAGAAATAAATAACAATAGAGATTATTTTTTCCCCTTATTTTGGGCCTTGGGCAGCTATGCCTCATAAGTGAAGAATGAGTCCTGTAATTTGACAAGCCCTTTTGTACAGAACAGGCTGGTAAAATAAATAATGCTCTGTTTTTAAGGAAGTCACATTGTTGATGGGAATTCAGTTTTCTCACACTCAAAATACATGCTCCAAGCTCCTCTGTGGTGAGAAGCAAATGATGGACAAGAAATTGGCTTAACTCAACTACTCCAGTTCTCCCATTCTAAGTAAACTGGCCATCTTCTTTTGAACCACAAAATGTACTAATGCTACATCTTGTAACACTTTAGAGATACTCCCTTCAGAAGTTGTCTGTCAATTAGCCAAATAACTAAAAATCAGCTGTATTGTAGCTTTATTAGTCTAAAATATTATCAGTCATCTAGATGAGTGACTGTTGGCTGCCCATATTATGCATCTGTCCTTTTTCACAGTCATGTTGCTCAGTTTTCTTTGGCAGTCTGAAAATCCAAGTAGAGCTGGTCTCTGGCTCCTCTAAAGGAGTATGTATATTTTTTCCCCTGATTAGCCATTGAACTAAAAGTCCCACGTAGAGTTATATTTTAATCCAAATGCCTCCTAAATTTAAAGCCACTTTGTGCTTTGTTGTGCCATAATCAAGACAAGATCACTCTGTCCCCATCATATAAAATCCTTCAAACAGCCTGTTCTTTTGGGGAGGTACAGGTACCTTGATCCTACCTCCTTTGGGACTTTTTCAGGTCTGAACACAAGACTGTAAGGCTTTAAGGGGTACACATGATGCAAAAGGCATCAGCTTCTGTAAACTATGACAAATATAGGTGAGGGGGTTACCCCTCTGTGAGAATGGCTTACTGATTTCTCACTAGACTGTGGAGGGGCTGGGGCAGTGCTGCTCAGGATTGAAATAAGGGCCAGCTGCTCAATTGAGTGATCTTCTCTTTTGTGTTTGATACTTTCCAAATCTGACTCTGCCTTGCTATTTGCCTTTTGTTATTCTATTCCTAGTGTATAGGGTTTGCCACTGATTTTTATTTTACTTTATGCAGCCAATGATTACCTTGTTGCAACAGCAATGCTGTATTGGGACAGTCTTCTCCCTTCAAACTGTAGCTAAGACAAAGATGTTATTCCACATAGCAAATACCCCAGTGATGTATAGATGCAGGTTTAGCCACACATAGATATTAAAGCATTTCTTTTGGCCTCATTCCGTTCCTGGGAGAAGCGTTAGTTGGAAAGCATCCAGTTTTACCCTGAATGTTATCTGAACGAGGGTTGGTGTTCCCAGGGGCTTGACACTAATGGAGTTGCTTTCTAACTTTTTTAATGAGGAAGAATTCCTTTTCCAGCTCTGGTGTAAACAAAAAACAGCTGCAGCGAATGCTCTGTTGCATAATGGCTGGAGCAAGGGTCTGAGAATGAGGTATGGCCCCACTGAGGTCAAGGGAAAAACTTCTATTATTTTCACCCCCTTCTCTTTCCATCTCCCCAGTTCTTGTGCATGCTCTACTGATGGAAAGTGGCCAAGTCCCAGATCTCCTGCACTTCAAAGGTTCTCTTTGTAAACTCAGGGGGGAAAGATACATAACTGGTTTGCACAGCACTTGGAGATTTTTAAAATTAGAATGATAGGTGTAAGCAAACTCTTTTCTTTTGTGATCTGCCTTTAACTGCAGTTGTGGTTTCAGTAGATTCCTCCACTATCAACTTGAGTTTCTAGCATTGATTGGAATACTCTGCAGATAATTGTCTGGCAGGTGGCAAAGTCGGAACTAATCCATCAATTGGTTATGTTCCACCTAGTCCAAATAATCTTGTTAGTAGCTGTTTTGCCCTTTCAGCAGTCACTTTAATTAATATTCAGGGTTGTGTAGATAGTCAGATTTCTGCACTGCTGAAGCAGGAATTCGTTTTTTAAATTAGAAATAATTTCTAAGTGTCTTTTTTGTCCTCTTTCAAACACAGAGCAGTCTCTAAAAATTGCAATCGGCTCATCACCAGCTTTCTTTCTGCTTTGTCTGACATGACTGTACTGTCTAGTTGTGTCCCTTCGCTTTAGAATATGCTGACACTTAAAAAACATATGTGTGAGTAACTTCTGAAATGGATGGGACTCCCCATGAAAAATTAATTCCCATGTGTCTGATTGCAGCATTATATTATAAGCAACAAATTTTTTTGTAGTGTTGAAGACACTTTCATATGTATAAAAACTGGTAATCAGGAACGTATTTGCAGTATCATGAATGCAATTTGTAAAGCTAATTGAAAATGCAGGACTTCCTGTGAAAGCTTCTGAATGAAAAATTCTCATCCAGGTCTTCAAAAGGATTTTTTTCATTTTGTTGCAGAAGAACATGAAACAAAGTGAATATGAATTTTCTGCATTTGGTGAAGTATCTGCTCAAGTTGAAGAAATCAAGTTGCTCTACTTGATTTCTTCTTATTTTGGCAACTTTCTGCTCCCTCAGGCTGGAACAACTCTGTTGGATTTAGTGGCAGAAACTTGGTGAATAACAATCTGCAGTTGATCACTTGAAACTATTTTTCAGATTCCAAAAATAATAAATCCAAGTTTTCACTTTGCTTTGAAGGTTCACATGGGTAAACAGATATTTTCTAAAGGTGACTTTTAGAGAGATGTTGTTTCTGTCAGGATTAAATAATTTCTGAGTGACTTGACAGGAACACAGGAGGCTTTGAGACAGTATTGAGATCTTAAGCAGTGATTTGGGCCTTTCTATATTGTTTCAAAGATGCTGTTTCTTTTAAGATTATAAAATGTTCAGTGAATGAGTGGCAATACAAAGGCAAACCTTTATGGATTGTTGCGGGCGACTTTGACTGTGCAATTTTCTTGCCTTTGAATTGGTTTTGCCACTGCCCTGAGATGTGAGCACAATGGTTTGACTGGCAGAATTTTGGGTCAGGGAGCTGATGTCCAGTGCACATTTGCACCACGCCACAGTAGCCTGTGTATTGTCATCAGTTTGTGCTTGTTTTATAACAAAGTGTAGTGCTAGAGCCTACGTTCATCATTTCCTCTCCATCAAATGCTTGCAGGCCTTTATTGCCCACCCCCATGGCACAGCTCTGCCCAGTGAAGTGTTCACTGCAGGTTTTATTAGTGTTAGGGCTGCATCAATTGACTGGTTGGCACGCAGGGTCAAGCAGGAGGTGCTGGGAGTCAAAAGTTCAGCACGGTCAGTGGGTCTCTCTGTCTGTCTGCACAGCCAGGGAGAGAGAGTTGCTTGCTAAGAAGGCTCAGTTGAAGTGTCTGTGCAAAGCACTGGGTGGAATGCTTGCCACAAATCTGCATCAGCTCACACTTCTTTGATACCCAATTGTATTAAAAGAAATAAATCACAGCATTGCAGTAGCACCAGATGGGAAGAAACCATATGTTGTATCTGTGATTTTGGTTTGTGAATGAATAGGATGGGAATCTGAAAAGACGTGTTGGAACTTCTGTATTTCTAATACCTCATTCTTGAAATGTCTTTGTGCTTTTGCTGTGCTCTACAATACAACAGTGTTTTTACAGTCTGAGGGAGTACCTGCATTCTCAGGCTGTTCTCTGTTCTGCTGCCATAAGTGGCTCTGCTGACCTGTGCATACTCTTCTGAGACCTCAGCATGACCCAGTCCCCGTTTCTGCTGTAGGAACAGGCACAGCCGAGTTTCTCAAGTGGAAGCCCGTGTTGCCTGGGGGGGAACCTCGACCTGAAAGAGATGTCAAGGTGCAGAATAAATTCCCTAGGATTTTTTTTTCTCAGGAAGCAATCTCTTTTTTTCCAAGTTCCTAAACAGTCTGGAAGGAGTAGATCTCTTACAGAAACTGCATGTGCTGACAGCCTCTGCACCTCTTAGGTGAAGCCTAGAGAAGTGTGTGATATTTTTATCAGTATCAAGTCTTTAGATTGGTTCATTTTAACCCCCTCACACACAATGTATTCAGTCACCATACCAAAAATATACCTTGGGAAGAGGAAAGAACACAAGGATCAGAACTAAAAGGCTGAAATTGCTCTGAAATGCCTCTTCCTGGGGCAAGTACATACACTGATTACACAGACATGGAGTGAAATTCACTCATCATTCGCATATCCAGGTAACCCTCAAATAAGTGGGCTTTGTGCCAAGGCTTGCAGACATGTTTGAGGAGATAACCTGTAAATTCATAGACATTTTATCCTCTACCTAGAGTTCTTCTAATCTTTCCAGAGCTCCCAGGATGAGGGTCAGATTGTTCCCATTTCCAGGAAATAAAATTCAGAGGTGTGTTTAAATTCTGAATGCTGCCAACATGTGGGTAATTGAGGTGTAGCAGTGGGTGGTTCTCGGCAAACACCTGGTTCCTTTCAGTGTGAGCTTAGCTCCTGTAAATACTACTCTAAAACTTCTTCTCCCCCTCCTTCTCACCTTCTTCCTCACTATTTCTGCCACATTAACACGATGTTTATTTCTTCATTTTCTTTCCAATTGCTATTTTCCCCAGGATAGCATTAGACTGTGCCTAACTGTTGTTTTTGTTGGGGGTGGGTTTTGTTTTGGCAGATGTTTATTGAACAAAACAAGATGAAAAGGCAGAGTCAGTTGCTTCTGCAAAATTCTGCTCCTGATCAACAGCTTCTGAAGGCTTTGGATGACAATGCAAAGCTAACCCACACATTAGAAGAAGAGAGGCTTCAATACCAGCAAAAGGTAAGACAGAATTCTTTTCACCTCATGCAGAAGTCTTTGAAAGCCTTCTGAATTTAAGCAGTGTCATGTCTTTGTTAGAGTTATTTGAGATCTTATCCCCTGTAAGAGTTTAGAGTTTAAAAACTACATTTCTTGAGAAGATTGTGATTCCCATTTTCTGGGTCACTGTTAAGCCACAAGTACAAAACTTGAAGGTTTTTCAGCCTGAAGGCTGTTTCAGGTAAGTGTTCTATTCTGGATGTCAGTAAAGTGCAATTACAAGCAGTAAGTCAGGTTCCATTAAGTGAAGAGATGACAGGAGAATATTTTGGACATTGAGTAATACAAAGAGTATCTTGAGGGGATAATCTAAGAAGACCAGGAGGTGAGAGGTAGGTAGTTCACATTAGTAGTCTGGGTCTTGCTAAAGAAATGGATGGGGAAAGCCAGGCATACTGGAGCAGGGAAATGTGAGGTGAATGCTGCAGAGTGGTGTGATAGGATCTGAAGTGCTAGGGCATAAACAAAATATTCTTTAAAACCAGATTAGATAAATCTCTTAACTGGGAGAAATCACCCTGAAAATGAGCTTTCCTTTAACCCTGAGGCCTGTTCTTAGAACTCTGGTAATAGGTCTAGAGCAAAATGTATGTATTTAGGGAGCTGGGAATGTATTGCTACTCTGCTTCTGAATGCTGCCTCCAAATCAGGTGTTCCATAATTCACCCACTGGCATCTGCATGAGTTGAGACAAGGGAGTTTAAATAACCAAGCTGTCAGGGGAAGCAGTCAGTAAGAGAATAAAAATGTCAATGTTCTTGTGCTTCACATGAGGAAACGTTCTGAAATTAAATTCTAATTATGTGATAAAAACTCTATAAAAAGAAAAGGGAACAACTTACAGCTTAAGTACTTTGTAGCTGAAGACATATTCTAAAGAAGAGATAGAGCAAGTTAGGATCATAACAGAAAATTCTGACATCTCAGAAAAATCTCTCCAGCTCCCGTTAAAAAATTTTCCTCTTTCTGGGACTTGTAGTTCACTCCTATACTACAACATTATGTTTTCAGGATAATTGTGCCTAGTGGGTTGTTTGTGAACAGAGGGACAGAAAATGCCTTTTATTGTGATGAATGCTCTTGTTTGCCAACTGCAGATCAAAGAATTAGAAGAGCAGCTAGAGAATCAAGCACTGCATAAGGAGATTAGTCGTCTTAAACAGCAACTAGAACTTTTGGAAGAAGATAAAAAGGAACTAGAGCTGAAGTGTCAGCACTCAGAAGAAAAAGTTAAAGACCTAAAGCATTCAGGTAAAATTATGTAATAATAACTTTCATTTTAGACATTAACTCTGTGTGAGGGTGATTGGTGCACATCTAATGGAGTTACACATGTTGTGTTTGGTACCCCAGAAGCTTTTGTGTAGCTGTGAGCCAGACCTGTGCTTCACTAGACAAAGTACAGGAACTGCCCTTAACTGCAGAACTATCATGTCCAAAATGTGTGTGAAAAAATAACCTTTTAAAACTTCTGTAAGGTATAAAAATACTGTTGTTAGTTTGCCCTGAGTCTTACAGATGGACACATACATGGGGATGGCTGGCTGTGTGAAAGACACGGTCCTTCACACTCAGTGTGTATTCTCCTACCTAGTTTAAAAAAATGACAGTGGGAGAACTCAAACCAGTGGTTTATCAGACTTTAGAGTCTTCATTGTATGAATTGTACAAAAAATCCTATAATTATCAAGCTACCCAGCCACTTAATAGTCTTGCAATAGAACACACCAGTGAAAATAAAGATGTGATTGAGCTCTTAATATTAATGTGTGAGAAAACAATTTCTGCTGATGTGAGAGGGTCTGGAGGGGAGGCTTGTTTTTTATTTAAACAGTTATTTCAAGGATGAGTAGTGCCTTCAGAGCCCTACAAAGGCAGTTAGCCAAACAACTCCACTGGGCTGTTATGGCTCATATCCCTGAGGATTGCACATCTAAATTTCTTCCTTGTGGTCGGATACTTTGTCCAATGTCAATGATTGAAAGGAAAGAAACAGCCTTGCTAGCTCCTGTGTGTGGCTGTCTCTAGGGTGTAAAACACCCAAAGAATACACAGAATATTTAGTAGGGAACAACTGTTGCAGTGCAGGTTTGTAGAGTTATTGCAGTCAGGACAGTGCCTGGCTTACCTGTAGCATCCTGTCCATTGAATCAGGAAATTTCTGATCTAATGTTCTGAATTTAAAATGGGTTTTAGAAGGGCCCTTGGTGTGTGTGGCCTCACTGTAGGGAATGTGGGGCCATGGCTGGTTAAGAAGTTGCATGTGCCATTGCTTTCAGCCCTCGTTCAGCTCAAGGCCAAACAGGTGCCAGTTCTGAGTTTGATACCTGGTCAGAGAAACATTTGAGCCCCTGTCACAAGAGGCCAAAGTCCCTACCCTGGGTTAAGATTCCATGTATTGCCATGTTCTTCTGAAACACATCCTCAAGAGCAGGGTTATCTTTGAGCTTGTTAGCAATCCTGCTTGGAAGAACTGCTTTGTGTTAGAGTTTTACCTTACCCACCCTTAAAAAAATGTGCCTGGGCAGCATGTGAGTTCTTCTCATCTAACTTGGAAAAGAAATAACCTTCACAGAAGATTGTTTCCTTCCAGGCTTGTTTGTCCTTCTGAAGGAATTTATCAGCATAAAGATTGTACCTCGAATTTAAAGTCACTCAGTTAATTTTTAATTTTTTTACTTTTTAAAGTTTAAAAGTAACTGTAAAATATTGTCATTTTAATTTGAATCCCTCATTACAAGAGCAAAGAACCTGTGCATGGCTATAAGAGTAGAACTCAACGATCCTTGGGAATTCCAACTCAGCACATCCTGTGAACCATATCCGTGTTGGAAATTGTATTCTGTGCTACTGCCATAATTCCTGCTGTATGCAGAAAAATTGCTAAGAATTTTTGTAACTAAAAGAAATTCAAGACCATTTTTTTTCTGTTTCTGCCCTTCCCCAGTTAATTGCATTTTACAACATTTCAAGTGCAGAAAAGTAAGTTCTGTATTTTAGATCTGACACAAAACCAGGACAGACAGAATCAATTCTATTACCACGCAGTTTTGACCATTTTTATGGGGAAAACCCACACCATCAGCAAGTTTGGAGGATGCAACTGGCAATTTCTTTCATCTCTTGTTAATTCATTCTCAAATGCAGCCTCAAGTAGACTATCACAAGAAAGGGATAAAGTTTTCCCTGCCCTATCATTTTATATGAATTTATATGAAGAATCCTGTATGAGGGAGAATTTTAGTTTCAAGAGTAACTCAGGTTGGAGATAACTGGTTTAATGGGAATCCTGTGTGTCTAGGACATCATTCTTGGTAGAAAGTGTTGCTGAAAATAGGACTTCCCAGCAGTTGTGTGGATCAGTCTTGTTTGTTCTTTAGTTAATAAGTCACCTTTTCTTTCTTAAACCATCAGAGTTGGTTTTTAGAGCAGATATGAGAACCCAAGAACCGACTGTCATTTGTTTTATTGCTCTTGCACAGTTGATGAACTTCAAAAACGAGTACAGCAGTCTGAAAATCCTGCACCACCTCCTCCTCCACCGCCCCCTCCTCCTCTGCCTCCGCCCCCTCCTCCCAACCCTATACGGTAAGTGCCTAAATCAAAGGGCACAGCATTAATGCTTTGCACAAGCAGAATTCATTACATGTGTTGGCATCCAAGCAGGCATTTTTTTAAAGAAGAAAAAGGCTTTCTCCACCTGTCTTGGGCTCTTCACGAGCAGGACAGAGGCCATGCCCCACCTACCAACAGAGGAACACCCTGACTAGTTTTGAACAGTGTCTGCCTTGCCAAGCCTAACAGATTGTCTAGACCGTGACTTTGGAGGAGGAGAGATACCTGTCTCCTTTAGATTTAGGAGATTATTTTTTTCTATTCACCTGATAGCTGTAATTACAGACTTGTGAAATGCTTTTTACTGCAAAGAAAACTCCTTTGAACCAAAGGATATGTTGGATTACTGTGTGTCCCTTCCTGTTGGATACTGATGATGAAGAGCAGGCTCCACTGAGTTCCCACAATTACTTTCATAAGTTAAAAAGAAAAAAAAACAAACCCCAAACAGAAAATCATCACCCCGCCATTGAGCAGTTTGGGTGAAATTACCAAAATTGGGCCTGATTTTTGCAAAAGACTATAAAAGAGGCTGATCAGTCTATGATGTACCAGGCATTAGACCCAAATGAATTAACTAAGGAAACCCTAAAGGGTGCTTAGTTAATTTTAGAAGCTGACAACATGTGTGTCATGTTGTCTCCTTGGTTTTAAAAATAAATGGACTTTGATGACACTTTCCAACCTTCTGTAACAGAAAAGACATACAGGAGTCTTGTTAACTACTGTGTTAAATATATGAACAGAGATGATTAGTAGGGATAATTCATCCCTTTGTGTGCCTTGCGTGGTTTTTAGAAACTAAACATGTTCTGAACTATTGTATTGGGTCTTTTGCTTCTTTTATGTCCTTTAACTCCTTCAGCTTGCTTGCTTGTTTCTCACTAATGCATAGCCTGAATTAACTGTGTAGAGGTATTGTGGGGTTTTGTTTTGTTTAAAATTTTGCCCTTTACTGTTTGGAATAGATAAAACTATTCATTTTAAGCCCTGTAGTAGCTAAGCCAAAGTATTTCCTCGTGCACTGTGACATTTATGTGTATAGAGGTTATTTCAGAGAGTAGGCACTGGATGCCACTTTTTTCTGGAACAGTTTTGCCCCTTTATGCCAGGGATGTCTCTGCACTCTGTAAGGAGCAGTGCTCAGTAGGGAGTCATAGACCCCACTGGCACATCAGATGTGCACAGGAGCTTATGCTTGGGCTTGAAGATGAATCATTTACTTGCCTGGACTTCTACATTTTGACTATAGTGAGGTGATAATTATTTGACACTGTAAGAAGATTACAAACTTAGAGATGGTGAAGAGATACTGATCACCATATTTAAGTGTCCTCTGGACAACAATACTTCAATATCTACAGCTCTTCTTTCCATTTATTATGGCAGAGCAGCTTTGATATGTCGTATGTCACAATGAGACTGTCTTTTAATATTCAAATCTGGAGTGTTTTGATTTGTGCCTAATGTCTGTCAAAAAGAAATAAATTTCTCTGGTGCATTTTGATGGGAGGCATTGTGGGGGGTAATTCAGTGCATGCCTCTGCATTCAAGAACAGTTAAATGAGTCTTTTGTAAGTAGCTGTATAATCAGGTATAAGCAAGCTGTTGGTGTGTCACGTTCCTGCTCATTCTGAAAGTGTGTAATGCAGGACAGAATGACAATCTGCAGTTTCATTTCCCCCAAAGGTCTCTCATGTCAATGATTCGCAAGAGATCTCACTCCAACACCAACGTGAGCAAGAAGGAGAAACCTCCTCAGCAGGAGTCAGGTACGGCTCATCCCCTCTCGAGTCTTGTGGCTCATCCACTGGGTGCTGCAGGTAAAGCTGGAGGGAATGAGCTGCTGATATAGATGGTGATTCAGGTGCTTTTTATTATCAACATTAACTACAACTGTCCATGTCCCAGCAAATTCCTCTACCTTGCAGTGCGGGAAGGGGATTGCAGCACCAAGATGGGAAGTGGTATCCTGGGTTCTGTACCTTTGGTATTCCTGTGAGGGGTGGCTGAGGAGACTGGGCTTGTCTAGTTTGGGGAAAAGGAGGCTGAGGGGTGACTTTATTGCTCTCTACGGCTGCCTGAAGATGGGACAGGGAGAGGGAAGTGATGAGCTCTTCTCCCTGGGATCCAGTGAGAGGAGACGTGGGAATGGTTCCAAACTGCATCAGGGAATATTCAGAGTGGACATTATGAAGAACAGGCTTCCCCAGAGAGGTGCTGGATGTCCCAAGGCTGTCAGTGTTTAAGAGGCTCTTAACTACATACTTTAACTTTTGGTCAGCCAAAAGATGATCTTTGTAGGTCCCTTCCAACTGAAATATTCTGTTGCGTTCTATTATTTCGAGAATCCCAAGTAAATTTGTGTAGCCCTCATAGCCATCTCTGCCTCCACAACTGAACTGATGGTCAGCATTCAATTTATTTTTCCCAAATGGTTTTTAGTATGAAGTCTTTGAGGCTGCAGATCAGAAAGCTAAAGGGAAGACCTAGGCCTTGCTGTAACTGAAGAAAAGTTCTAATCTTCCTCCTTCTGACTCCAGTGCTTGTCAGATGTGCCACTGAGCTGATTTCATTCATCCCTGATATGCCAGAAAAAATTCTTACTCTTTTTTGTCCCTTGGAAAAGAGAGGGTGGGGTTGTGTTTCTTGTGGGTTCACAAAGGACTTGACAAGATGAGCACTTAGCTGGGTGTGGTGATGGGTATGGTGAGATGGGTGGGGGGAACAAGGCAGCTCAGTTTAGGCCCTGGGTTGTTACACTGACTGTACAGCTGATTGGAGGGACTTATGCTTATTAATTGATAATGTTATTAATCGATATACCTATCATAGAATTTGCTTAGTAGTTATTATAAAA
>JAOXXN010000082.1:29317239-29352621 GCA_026770055.1 Myrmophylax atrothorax | reverse complement strand
AAATAATGTTTATGCATGAAGAAATAATAAATATGTATAACTTACTTGCATATAAACCAGTTGTTAACTCGACCAGGTGTGCATGTTTTTGGAGGAACTATCCCCCATGCACCCAGGCCTGGAATAAACATACCTCTCTATAACCTCACTGGATAGAGAGCCTTCTTTCCCCAAAACACACTCGTTGAGTTGCACCCTGGCAAACTGGTGCTGCCTGAAATAGTTGCACTGTGGCAGCACTGAGTGGCTCAACCTGTGCCTTCAAACTGGAGACCCTGCAGCTTGTCACTGCAGTGTGTGCAGGGCTTTGTGCTTCCACAGGTTCCGTGGGAGAGGCAGAAGAACAAACCCAGCAGGCACTAAGCAGAGAGCACACTATATATAGCATAATACAGGGAAATTTTCAAACTTCATGTTTGCAATTTCTTCTGTCCAGAGCCTCTTCACAGAGCTTGTTTGTTAAATGCTTTAGTTTTCACCCCTCAATTTATGTCTTGTGAATTTGCCACTCAGAGTTGACTGTAATGCTAATCCTTTAATAATACTGAAAACCTAAAACAAAACAGAGCCTTGCACTAAGGTGGCCCTGCATGCAAAGTAACAGCTGAAATTGCATTTTATTGTTGTTAATGGAAGCTGGAAACTTAGCAGGTTGAGAACAGGAGTTAAGTAGAGATTTACAAATGATCATGAGTGCCTGAAGACTCAGCGAGTTAGACAGGCATTGCCAGTTAAATAACCAAGGGTTTTCTCGCTGTTTCTCTCTTCCTTCTGAAACAGCAGGAGTTTGTTTGTAGCGAATTGCTTAACTCATTTCCTGCCACTTAAACAAAGAAGGAAACCTGGCTGAAATTATAGGTATAGGATATAACTGTTAAGGAAAAATCTGCTGTTAGCAGACTAATGGTATGTAAGTAAGGCTGGATTGTTGAGTGGAACCAACACACAGGAACTGGGGGAAAGAAAGTATTTCCCCTCCCATTTTTCATGTGAGGAACTGAAAAATGGAGGGACTTGGGCATGTGCCTGGGGGGAATTTTTGGGAACTGGTTACCAATCTGAGAGAAAAAAGGGTGTTGGTCTGGAAAAAATAATTAGAGAAGTGACCTTGTACTGAAATCTCTGAGAAAGAGTCAGTCTCATCTTTGAGTAAAAGTCCAGTTACGGTGCCTTCATTTATCAGGTTCCTTACCTTGAAGTGTCCTAGATGTTCTGATTACTCCTTTTTGTTGAGACTATCACAAATGGTGATTGCAGTAAATACTGTGTAACTCACTATATGTTCTCTAAACCCTGTTCTTTCATTATTTATTAGCAAACTTTAACAGTTCTGACCTTTCTTCAATCACATATAAACTACTTTTTGTGGTTGAGCTGTTCTTAAAGATAAAAAAAGGAGAAAGTTCTTTCTTGATCTAGTTATTATATCCAACTTGAGGCTTGTTTTGACCCCTGTTAAGGACTTAGAATGAGTGATTTCTATCCCATACCACCAATTAAGCTTTTATATTTGAAACAGCCTGTTTGTGAAATTAAAGCCTGACACTAAATCGGCTTAGAGTACAGAAACTGCATTTCTATGAATCATCAATAGTACCCTGACAAGGGAGAGAGCATCTCTTTTTAAAATTCCTCTTATATAAGGTACAACGTTGCAGCTTTGAATAGCATCAACCCTATTTCTCCATGTATTTGCTTTAAGTACCCCTCTTTTTGGTATGGCATGTGAAGTGTCTTTTGTTACATTATCAAGGAACGCTGATAAGTTAACAGGTATTGTTTAGGTTCATCACACAGCATCCCATATCACTGGAATATTTTACAGTCCTAATACCAAATCTCTTGGGAAAGCAGCCATTTCCTTTCATGGTATTTCAGTTTTGCCCTCCAACTTGAAGCAATGTTCTTTAAACGTGTGGTTTTAGTTCAGTCTGAGGTGTTGGTGTGTTGTTCCAGCCAGGTTCTCAAACCATGGGGAACAGGAGACATGGCTGGTACTGCTGTGCACTCAGGCCTTGCCATGGGGCATTATCAGCCTACCCTGTGCCAGTGAAGCTGCAGCAATTTCTGTTGAGCCACAGTGAGGAGACACAGTGGCAGCAGAGCAGTACCCTGCGGCCCTTGGTGCTTCAGCCGATGGCACTGAGCTTTTGCAGTTCCCAAACACACCCAGGAGCTTTGCGTTTTCAGGAGCTGCTTCTGCCCAGACTTCTGGGGTTTGGCATTTGCAATGTCCGTTTGCAATGTTTGGCATTTTCTCCTTGAAGAGCTTGTGGCAGTTTAGCTGATAGCCAAGATCTCTAATAGCTCTGTACCCAGCAAGTAGAATTCCTGATAAGCACAGATGAGGTTGCTGGTTTCTGCTGCCACATAGATTTGTGCAGTGTAAGGTAACCTGTCTGTGTGGTGTGGAGAAGGAAGAGTAAGATAGCAGTCCTGTAAGAAGTGCCCTGTGAACAGCCCACTTAAGGGGAGAAAAATAAGCCTTGATATTTATGTTTATCATTTATCTTGTTAACAGAAGTGGGAAAAAGCATGTATCTGGATAGTACACGAGCAATATGCATCACACATACAGGCAGGAAGACCTACTGCACAGAGTGTAACTACGAACATTGTATCTGTAAATGCTGTTTCATCATTAAAACTAATTTATGATTATGGGAACTGGCTGTCTGTGGCAGGCAAGCTGTTGAAGAGGCTGTTTCTCATGTTTTTTCATTGTTCCAGTTCTCTTTAGTTCATATCCGGAATGTGATATAGTCTTTGATTTTTGGAACAGGTGAAGAAGTTACAGATCTGAAGAGGCAAGCTGTGGAAGAAATGATGGACAGAATTAAAAAGGGAGTTCACCTGAGACCAGTCAACCAGTCAAGCAGGCCTAAAACAAAGGTTTGGAATGAATAGCAGAGCAGTAATATTAGCTAAGTGCAGTAATTTACACTGAAAAGAAATCAGTCTTTCTTTTAACATTCAGAAGAATTTATTTTCCTCACCTCATTTACTTTGCTTGATTTTGGATAAAGTGAATTAGAGCAGCATACTGAAGAACAGAAAAAGAATGAAGCCAGCAGTAAGTAAACAGAAGAGCAGTTTCTTTGATACAGAAAAAAAACTTGTAAGCAAACAGCTGCTGAGAAAAAGCACAGAGAGAATAACTGAACTGGGTAGAGGAGTTGATCAAGAAGTAGACTGTATTTAGCACCATTTCTTTCTTTTATGCAACACTAAAACCTAATACCTGAGTGTGGCTACTATAAAATATTGCTTACCATCTTCACAGAAGCATAATCTTCATGTATAGTCTGTGATTCAGTGTTAAGAGCTGAGGCTCTTCCCTTCATCTGTGTAAGAAAAGAGATTGAATAATACCCATGTGCCCACAGAAGGAGGGAGCAGAGGAATGTAACACAACTGCAGCGTGTGCACAGACCCTCGTGTGAAGTGTGTCTTCAAGTACAGAGTCTGTCTTGGTCCATTTCATGTGCTCTTTGACATGTGTATGTTGTGTTTATTTACAGCCAGAAACACCAAAGCCCTCCGAAAGTGCAATGAAAGAATTAAAAGGGATTCTGGTAAGAGAACTTCCAGTTTATATTTAATTTTCTTTTCTGGTTTGAAGCCATAGAGCAGTTTAGGAGCAAATCCTCCAGTTCCACTTTTGGTTGACTTAAAGGGCTGTTTTGGTCTTGCTGTTGGTTTTGCTAACAGAATTTGTTTCAGAGAAAACTAGCCTGTGAACTCTGCTCTGGGTTTGTATGCTCCTGCCACTAGAGGGGATATTATGGTCTGCATCTGCCACAGATCCTTTGGAAACTTCCCAAGTACTCACGGTGGGGATGCTTAGGGATGGAGAGTCAGCTGAATATCTGTATCTAGTCAAAGTAAAACCCTGGACTGCACCACATACAGTAGATGTGGAGTTCTCCTCATCAACTACTACTCTCTCCAGAGGCCCCAGATTCCTTGTTAGTGTAGACAAAGCCTAAATAAAGCAAGAGCTCTAGCCTGTCTGCATTTAAATTTAGAAACATTTGATTCTGAATAGCTGTCCACATACCCATTTATCACTAAATAAAAACACTAGGCACGTGTTTGATCCTGCTGAGAGCTAAGTTTGCTCCTGTTGTGTCCTTTACTCATGTGTTGCATTGTTTTAACTGGTTGCTTCTTTTGCACAAGTGCTAAAATTGTGTCAAACAGTCAGAAGGAGCTGTAGTTCTTGCTCCCTGACTTCTGTAACCCTGAAGCTTTTCAAGTTGAAGTGCAACTTCGGCACATAAGGTGAAATTCTGCCAGTATTGAAGCAAAGTGTTTCACTTGCACTCTCGGGAGGGTGAGGATAATCATTCTCCTTATCCATGATAGCACCTAAACAGCCTTTATGAAAACAGCCTCAGTATTGTGTTGGGTGATGCAAGACAGTACAGCAGAGAGTGTAGGCACAGCCTGTGCTGTGCTTTAAAATCATAAAGTGGGGCACTAATGATGTGTTAAACTCCCTGTTCTCCAGTCACATGAAAGCAGGGAAGAAGGGAAGAAATGATCTCGAGAGCCACCAGACCTTAATGCTGAACTCTAATTAGAACGACACATAACTAAATGCAGAGGTAAATAGGAAAGGAATAAAATGCAACACGAAGACTATGTTTTAAATGGAATTCCATAATTACAGGAATAGTTGGATATGGGGTGCAGTTTGGACCAGCAAAGGTTGGACAGTGATCCTGCCGAAGGTCCTTTCTTTTTCTAATAGCTATTTTATTTCTTCAACACTGTGTCACTGACACCAGAGGAGACTTGATTATGTACTTTGGAGGGAGCAGAGAGAAACCTGCAGTCACTGCACTTCTGCATCTGGCTTGTTGCTTTTGAGATTTCAGGGTATTTGTAGTGTAAGACAAACTGTGTAAAATCCAGCTCCAGTCTACTCCTGAGACCAGTGATTATGCACAGTCAGACAACAAACATGGGGGTGGAATGTGATGGAGTAAACATTTGTTGTTACTATGCTAATTATGCATTTTGTCTAGACCTCCATGTAATTGTTACAAACAAAACACATTTATGTTCTGTAAATTGCAGAGTTTGAGTGACTATTTTCTGGTATGTGTACATTTGTACAGGCCTGAACTGTACTGCTAATGAATAACCTGCTTAGTTACATTTCAAATAGTTACGAAAGAAAATATTTTAAGTTTTAGGCAAGAGTGAAGAATTAAGTTACTTGGCAGGGTTCCTGAAAACAGCACAACTTTTGCAACTTGGAAAGCTGTTTCCTTTTGTCCTTGGCTATTTCTGCTCAGAAGTTACAGGCTTGTCAACAAAAGATGTTAAGAATATGTTATTATGGTCTGGAAAAATGCTATACAAGTCTGACATGTTTTGGAAGGCTGAACAAGCAGGATTCCCGGGCATTCCTAAAGATGGCAAGACTCAGAGGGAAAATGAAACAGTATGTGGATACCAAATTTTCAGTTGCATTATAATCATTTTGGGGAAGTTTTACAATCAAGTTCTGATCCAGTGGCTGACTCTTGTAATTTGGGAAATGCATGCAGTATGCACAGTGTGCATCTTTAAATTCCTCTGGGCAAGTTTGTGAGGTTTCAGGCCTTGCTTAAAGCCTCTTTTCCCCTCACCTTAAGAAAAGTGCTCCTAGGCTTGCAGCTTCACTGATACTGCATGCCAACCTTGGCATAAGGCAGTAATCCTGTGTATTTCTGTTTTGTATGCATCAAAAAGTGTGTCAACTTGAGATCTAACTCTGTGAAAAAGAGAAACCTTGAAACACACAGACATGGGGTCAGGTTTATGACAGATCAGCTAGATTATAGGATATAATATGCTGCAGTTGTAGCTAATACTTACTGACTTCTGCAGATCCATGTACACACCAGGACACAGCAATATGGGACTATGCTAAAATATAAAATCTGCTGGAGCAGTAAAATAATGGATCTTTGGCTTTTCGCTATCAGTGATTACTTGTGGGCATGAAAATGGTCTAGCAGTTTAAAATCCTTTAAATGTGAAGATGGAGGAAGTTGGCAGTTCCTTGCAATGTCAGAATTTGTTCATTAGTAATCTAGAGCATCTTTCTTAAGCCTGGTATCAAACTCTAATGTATGGTAAGTGTGGTTTATCCCTACATCAGGAAATCCACATAAGGGGAGGAGTGGTGAGCTGATCCCCAGATACTCACTGTTGTACTAAGGGAAGAGCTTGGCTCGCTGCTTTAGAACTGCTGTTTAAAACAGTTCTGAAGTTGTGCATATGAGATGCTTGGCAAGACATTAATATGCCCTCAGAGAGGTTCTCATGCCTATTTCTTACTATAGGAAACACTGAATAAGTCCACTAGTTCCCGAAGTTTGAAGTCCCTTGAAACAGACAGCGGCGAAACAGAGCTGGAACGGGTTCTGCGGCGCCGGAAAGTGACCACGGACCAGGACAGTGGCAGTAAGTGGCTGCCCTCCTTTGGAGTCCTCTTCCTCTCCCTGCATTAAGTGACTCTGGAAGCTTGACTTTATCTTCCAGACCATTGTCATTTCAGCCATTATGGAGAACTCTGCCTACTTCTCCAGTGACTCCCTTCCTGTTGCACCTGTTGCTTTTCATCCCCATTTTCTCCAAGAGATGCCTCTGTCAGGATTTTCTGTGCACACAGACATGCACTCAGGTTCCTCTTTCCAGCCTGGAGCTCAGATGTTGTTGCTGGAGTTAATAGTCTGAGCCTACTGTGAAAATACTCTCGAAAGTAATGGTAACCAGAGAAATGAGGTTTTGGGACTGCTGATTTGAATTATCTCCTCTGCAGTTTTTATACTGTGCTTTGCTATCATCTGTAAAAACCTGCTGATGTTTTGCTTGGTTACACACACAGGCTGTGCATGTGTCTGTGCCATAGTTGATGCAGATGTGACTGGTTTGAATGTCACTGTATAGTTTTATCTTGGACTTTGTAAACAGTTCACTGGCTTCTCATCAGTGTGGAGAACAGGCTTTTCTGTCATCAGGGACCTCTCACTTCTGCTTCAGGCTGGGAGAGCACTGGCAGGTTGTGACTGGGTGGTGCTGGGCAGCAGGACTTGCCACCCCAGAAGATGAGGGGATTGAGAGCATGACTGTGTCAATACAACAAGCACTGCTTGGGTACAGGAAAGGGTTAATCTTGGTGGGGAGAGCAGAAGCTGCAAATACAGTGCCTTAACACTCTCCGTGCACTGGATGCTGTTCATTAAATTTCCATTTTGATTTCTGCTGTTGGCCTAAGTTCTGCTGTGCTGGTGTGTTGTCTGTGGACCAGTCATTCTTGGTAACAGAAGCATTGAACTTTTTTTGGGTTTTAGGTCCCACTGGAATCTTGGCCACATCAGAATCAAAGTCTTTGCCTGTGCTGGGTTCAGGAACCAATGCTGCACAGACAGTGTTGAACAAGAAGGATGTGGAGACAGAATTCACTTCCAAAGTACCCGACTCAGGTCCTGCCTCCAACCAGCCTAAGGCTGCAACAGGCTCCAAGCCTACTTTACAGTAAGTAGGATATGCTTTTCTAGATATATACCAGATATATACCAGATGTGTTTAGCTGGTGCATTTTGAAAGTGATTTAGTATCAATTTTGATTAACAAGATAAATATATAGTCTGCAGCTGTTTGCCACTGATTCCTCAAATAATTTGCCATCTCAGTGAAAGTAGAAGTAAAATTCTCTGTAATAAAGTTCTTTTCCTCTAAAATGTGTGAACATTCTTCAAAAAAGGTTCCATCTTTTCTGTCACAAAAAAGAATTCAAGATTTTTTGAGGACTAGCAGGGTTGAGGGTTTTTTTCCAACTCCTGGAGAGAAGAGGGAAGATAGTTATATTGTTAACTCTTGATTAAAAGTAGTTCTAGAAAATATTTCAAAAAATACAGTCATGGGTCTTCCTGGTCTGTATGCAGGTGTGCAGGGCAGTTTCTGTTGGACCAAAACAAGTCCTGACTACTCCTCTTAAAAGTTCGTTGTTAGAAATATGGAATTAGCTTGAAAACTCAAGATTAAATCAAACAATCAATCAATTAATGCTGCATTTGCACAGATGGGCAGCAGAATCTTTGGTTGCAGCAGACTGAAGACTCAAGGTGCCAGTTCAGCATCAGAGAGTTAAACTTCTTTCAGCAGTATTTATTTCAGACAGCTTCCCTAGGGGAGTGGTTTGTTTCACAACAATCCCAAGCTCCTGTTGGATTTGGGCTGTGCACTTGCCTTGGTTCCCCTGCCAGGTTGTTTGTCAGTTTGTCACTTTAAGACAAGGAAATAGATAAGACAAATCAGACTGGCAGAACGTTGTAGTCATGGCTAATTAAACCTCTGATTTCCTGCTCCATCAATTAAAAAATACCACCAGTGCCAATTGTAGCAAGTCTCTGTTGCTTTGTTCAAAGGAGTAAGTCATGACAAATGAGCTGGATATTCAGTTTGCATCTGTTTTTATGAACTGATGCTTCACTCTTGTGCAGGTACTTTCATCATTTATTTTTGAGTGGATAAAGAGCCCAATTTCCTTTTGTGCTCTGCAGTTGTGTTTCATTTGCACCAAGTATTAAAAGCAGAATGCCTTTTCCAAACATATGTATTTTCCCCTTTTATTTCATTTAAGTATCCCTAGAAGAAAGATGATCTTCATTTTAATTTAATCTGAAAGGTGAAGATTTGTTCAACAGTTAATTTGACATCAATAATGCCACTGCATTTTCTTGAACTCCTACCCTGAAGGATGAGGTTGTTCCTGAAAAATACTGTTTGTAGTTTGTACATTTCTACAATTTTGAACAGATCAGAAAATACAAGCAACTTGCACTACCTTTTGTGCACCTTTATTCCACCAAACTAAGTGGAAATTGCATTTACAAGAAAGGAAATGAAATAATTGCAGGCCCCAAGGTCTCTCAGAATGCGTGGTGAATTGACAGTGAAAAGGATCTTGTGCTGACAGTCACAGTTGTTATGTGTTATAAAAGCATATGTGAAGCTCAATTTATTTCTCAGCTTGCCTATTCAGTGACATCCTGAAAGACACATTTCACTTTAATTTATCTGTTTAAAGCATTAAAACAAATGTGGTGGGCCAGACTCCTCAGTGCTGCAGGGCTCCTTTGCCTGAGTCCCAGGTGAACCTGCTTAATTGGAAAGGCTCATCCTTAAGGATGGTTTTCCAGCCAGAGAGAAGGTGCTGGGGCTCTCCCACTCTCCTGCAGCTGGGCTGGGCTGGCAGGAGGAGCAGCAATAACCTGCAGGCTCCAGACCACATTGCAGTGCAGTTACTTTTCTCTCCTGGGTGGTGTTTGCAGCAGAGGTTGGTGGAAGCAGCCCCCAGACCCCGAGACATGAAGGCACTGTTTGGAACCAGGGCTCATCTGAAGGAGGCATCAGAGGAAGTTCCTTTGGTTAACATGTCTGACAACCAGCTCTGTATTTAGGCAGGTTTCTGGGCTCTCCTGGGTGCCTCTGCACCAGCAGTTTAGTTTGGATCAGCAGAGTACTTCTGAAGCAAATCTCCCTATTGTCCTCGTTTGCTGGGCTTGGAGTGTTCTTAGAGCATAAACTGGATTCCTGGATTCATTGGATGAGTGAAACTAAACCAGGAGATGTGACCCAGCCTTCAGTGGGTGGCTCAGGGGCCATGTGAGAGGTAGTTCAGTGAGTAACTCCCCCTGAAATGTGTGTTCTGAGGATACTGGTCTGAAGCCATTTCCCTCTTATACATCTGCTCCTCTTGCACCACATTCCCTGTGTTCAATATGCAAACAGTGCACTGCCTGGACCAGATACCCTAAATGATAAGGGCATACAAACATTTACTGAGGGAAGACCTCATTGCAGTTACAGCTTCCTCATGAGAAGAGCAGGGGCAGGCACTGATCTCTTCTCTCTGGTGACCAGCGACAGTACCCGAGAGACTGGCCTGAGGTTGTGTCAGGCAAGGTTTAGGTTGGATGTTAGAAAAAGGTTCTTCCCCAGAGGTATTTGGGCACTGAACGGGCTCCCCAGGGCAGTGGTCACAGCACCAAGGCTGACACAGTTCAAGGAGCATTTGGATGATACTCTCAGGCACAGGGTGTGACTCCTGGGGATGGTCCCAGGTGGGGTTGGACTCGATGATCCTTGTGGGTCCCTTCCAACTCAGCATAATCTGTGATTCTGTAATGTAATTGAGAAGAAAGATTTGAGTTTAGGAGATGTTATTTCAGTGCAGGAGATTGGTAGAAGGGCCTGGAGCTCCTAAGCAGATGATTTGGAGCGCACAGAATTTTGCTGAGGTGGTGGTGAGGGGGGAGGCATCAGCAACGTGTGTCCTGTACAGAAAGTGAGGCCTCACCTCAGTGTGCAGGTAACTTCCTCTGCAAATCTCTTCCCCAGTGTTTAACCCAGCATGAGTGTAATTCTGTGACAGCTGCTTAGAAGAGAATAGGTGACAATTTAGTTCCCTTGGGAGCAAAGAGAGTTCCGGTGACCCCCTGCGGTGTGTGGGCACAGAGGGGAAAGGTGTGTCTGGCTCTGCCCCTGGGATTGTTGGGTCTTTGGTGGGGTTTTCTTCTGCACTTTGTGTTTCTGGGCAGCAGAGTTCTCTGCTAACAGAGTGAACTACAGAGAGGGTTAGTCTTAATCTGATGATTTTATACAATTAAAGGATTTGCCCTTCTTCTCCTGGCTGTAATCTTAGTACCCCCGCATCATCTACCAGCTCTGCAGGGAGCAGCTCAGCCTCAGAGAGACAGGACTGCAAAGGTTTTCAGTGCAGCTTGAAACAACAAATGAAGGAAACAATGGGATGTTCTGGAAGTTTGAGGATGTTCTCAGTTTATAAATCTTTTAAAAGCTACTGTCACATATTTTTCTGAGAGTGTTCCCCTTGTGAGCCTCCTCAGCATAGGCAGAGGCTCTCCAAGATTCTTCATTTAAATGAATTTGCCAATCTTTTTAAGCATTTTCAAAAAAAAAAACTAAAACCCGGAACAATCTCCATGCTAAAGGAAGTCTGCAGTGCTGCTCTTGCTGGGTGCTGCCTTGACCACCTTTCTACTCAGCTAGATTTATCAGGGATTCTGAAATGGAGAAGGTTTCTTGCACTTTTTTCATAGGTATGTGGTGTTACAGATAGCACTGGTACGGTCAGAGAAGGGAACAATGTAAAATTCACTAGGTCCATTGTATTCCCTATGATTTCCTTTTGACAAACACTGGTAGTAGTGTGATGGAATTCTTTGTTCACTGAAGTCTTTCAAACTATTGCTCAGTATAAGCCTTTGGTCCTGTCTGTTTTATTCCCCTGCCTTCTCAAGAATTCTGAAATATTTAATGAGCACATCTGCAGTTTTTGCTTTTATTCTCAATGAAAGTTTTTGACTGAGCATAAAATTGAGTCAGCTCCCGTGGTCTGGCTCGGTGGCACTCGGCTGAGCTGAGACCTGCTCTCCTGTGCATCCTGACACCAGCACAGGCTGGTTAGTCCAGACCAGGCACAGGACAGCGGAGAGGCTGTGCCTTGGCAGACCCTCCCTCCCAGCATGGTCCCTGGGAAAGGACACGGAGGTGGGAGTGTGGAGTGATGTTTGTGCTCAGTTACAGGGAACTTGCAGGAAAATGGGGATGCTGGGGGTCAGTGTGGGTGGCGATCAGGGAAACAGGGAGATGTAGTTGACACACAGGCCTGGTTTTTCAGTGTTACAAAGAAGCAACTGGTGATAAGCAAGAATCAAATTTGCTTAATGCTTCAACTCTCATGTTTTGGGGAATAAGGAATAACAGTGGTTGGGTTTTATTTTTGTTTTGAAAGCAGTTTTGCTCTGAAGACAGCAGACAGCTGTTTCAGCATCCTGAGTACGCTCATGTAAGGCCATGTTAGTGTTGGCTTTTGTAGCAGAAGTTACTTCCTACCATCTTGGGTTCCAGGCAGAGGGTCTACATGGAGTCTCCAATGCTTGCACTGTGTAGTTGCAAAGCCAGTCTTTGGTGTTGCTGGTGTTTTGTAAATATGCTGTAAAAAACATGGATTTTCCTGTAGTGTTTTGCTCGAATGGTTTTGTTTTAGTCATCGGCTTTTATATATAGTGAGAAAATTGGATGGGACTTAATTTTTACCATGATATTGACATAAAATTGTGGTTTCTAATGGAAATGTATTGCAATGATTTCATTAACAGAGCACCAAGCATGGTTAAATAATGCCAAGATTCTAATAATAAGCAGAGGAAACAAAGAAAATCCAAGTCTCCATTGACAATCTGATCCTTACTTTGTCCTTTTGGATTCCTACTGTAAATTACATTCAAAGGGCTCAGCAGTGCTAGTTCACAGACAGCCCATCAGGCATAACCCTTTAGTTTTACACCTTCTGTACATTCTGTAACTATATAAATAGAATATATTGCTTTTGATAGTCCTATATTATAGGCAGTCCTAAGTACTGCATGGGTCTGTGCATATCCCACACAATTAATCTAAAATGTATGGATCATCTAAATCTGGATTTCCAAGTATGGATCTTATGTGTTTAGTCATAAAAATATGTGCAGACATGAACAACTGTGTGTGAGTGTTATGAACTATGTTCTCAGTTTCTGGCTTAAATATGTAGTTGGACAAATAACAAGAATACTGATAACAGCATTAACAATCTTAATGAGGGAAGAGCTTTGCATAGAACTAAATGCAAATACCTTGGCTGGACACATTTGTAATGGTTCAAAACTGTGGCAAACTCTGTACTGATTGTTTTTCCCAAATTTATTTGTAGCAGTTAAAACTGTTTTTTTGAAAGGGAGCACTGAAATTATGTTCATTCATGCACTGAAACATTCTGCTCTTGAAAAACCATTGAAAGTGAGCTCTGAATAACTGATAAAGAGGGTTAATAATTTTAACAGTGCCTCAGCTGTAACAGCAGCACTGTCAGGCTGGTGCTGCACCAGTGTAAAGGATTTGAAGAAGGGAGTACTAGTACAACAAAGTCGGATAGTAATTCTTATTTTTATGCTTGAAATGCTGATTTAATCACCAGTTTTCTCCATTAAACTACTTTATATCGACATCTTTCATTTTTCTGTCCTTTGAAGGTGGTAAATATGATTGCCATTTTGTCCATTTTTGTTATAAATGAAACAGACTTCAGAGTGTTTGGCTGTGCATCAGTTGTTGGAATGCTGCCATACACTAATGCAGGCTCCCCACTGTGAGCCCAGTGAAGAATTATACTTTGATTCACCAGATTGTATTAAATAGTCCAGCTGTTGGGATTTGAAAGATAGTTACCTCCAAAGAGAAATAAAAATGAACTTGGCATTTATGGCTTTGACCATTTTTATAGTGTTGGGCAATCAGCTTTTCAAAAGTAGCACTTTTTAAAATAACCCTCTTCTGGTTACACTGCTTTAAAAAGTTTAATTTGCTGTAACATTCAAAATACCCCACCTTGTATTTTTCTGAATGATTGGCAACTTCTGCATAAAATAAGCATTATTTTCTTTATGAAATCACTAGCTTCCAATGATAATCAAATGAGTCTGAAACTGTATCTATTAGTGCAAATTTCTGCATCAATTAACTTATACCAAAGTTCTAATGTTAGAGACAATTCTTGTAATTAAAGCTTGAACATGAAATTTCATTTGCTGTATCCAGGACTGCAGTAACAAGCTGAGTAAATTATTTCTGAAATGGAAAGTGCAGCAACTCTTGTTTCTGTGATTATATATTTGTTTTTAACCTGTTCATTTACTCTCTCCCTGTCAGGTGGGAGCCAGTCCATTCCCCACCTCATGCTCTAATTGTTGAGTGGGGTGACCTCAAATTTTTCCTTTGTCATTTTCTCTAGGACAAAGAGTGTCACAATAAAGGGCAGTTCATAGCAGATGGATCCAGTAGCTGAATTTCTTTCTCTGGCCTCCAGCTGATCCTACTTTTTTCTTTCTAGAGTGTTACTTTACCAGTATGGAAGGATGTTCCTTATAAGTCAGCATGAAAAATTAGAAGTGGGGAAATAAAGGCTCTAGACTGGCCAATGCAGTTGTGTGCAGCAGCTGCACAGTTGGGCTTCCCAAGGGAGCAGAGCTGCACACCCAGCAGTGTGTGTAGGACCTTCCAGCACAGGGATTTGAGCACCTCTCCCGTTGGGTGCCTGTGGCTGTGTCAGTGTGGACACCTGCAGTCTGTCCGTACCGGTGTTTAAGGCCCTGCCTGAAGATGGGCTGAGTACACACGTGTAACTGCCTGCCCTGGGCCTGTCCAGCTCCCTGCCCTCAGGCACATGGGCTGGCAGGCTCTGGAAGGCACAATGGAGGAGGTACAACCTGCCTGCCCACCCAGTAGGCTTAAGATGGCATTGGGAAACACCTCAATCTGCCAGTTGTTCAAGTCGAGCGTTCCCAGTGTTTGCCATGTTCTCTGCTGGTGCATTCCACTAATCTAAGGATTTCCCTGCATGTTTTCAACACTAGTACAAAGCTTTTGAACATAGATAAGTGCTTTTATTGTTTATAGTGTGATGGCAGCCTCAACAAATAACCCAGGTGTCTCTGACCCTTCCCTGCTTGGAGTGCTTTATATCCGCACGAATCCCTGCCCTGCAGCCATGGTGTACCCCATCTCTGCAGCAGAGCGCAGGTCTCACCCCCCAACAGCCCAGCAAACCATGCAGATGAATTTTCAGAACTCGTCTGCACTTCCTCCCAGTGAGACCACAGGCAGGCACAGGGACACCTGGTGACACTGTGCCTCTCCCTGCAGCCGTGGCAGCCCTGCAGGCGGCTCTGGGGTGGAGGTGGGGGATTCCTGCGCTCCCCCAGGGGCTGCAGGGCTGTCAGCACACCCTGCAGGAGCTCCTGGCGTTTTCTCTCATGCAGCTGCTTTGTTGGACGTGGGGGAACCTCAAACCAGCTCAGAGAGGAGCATAGAGAAAATAATGCTTAAGGCTGTCTTTAAACTGATTCTTTCACAGTCTAAGGATTTTTTCAGTGCCTTATGAGTTCACACCCAACTTACCAAATGATTCAGGGGGGGTAATGTGACTGTCATATTTTGTGCACTATCTGTACATAACAGCTGTTAGATCTGTAAATCTATTTACTAGCTTAGCAGATCCTGTGCTGGTTGTATGTGCTGCTAACAGAAATACTTTTCTGTGTATTTATAGCTTTCTTCTGAATATGTGAACTGTCATCTGTATTAATATATGTATTCTTTTTCCTTTAGATCAACTAGTCATACAGAATTTACAGGAAAAGCTTCTAGCAGTGAAAAAGACACGAAATCCGTTGTAGTTTTAGATCCTGTGTCCACCAGTGGGGATGAGATGTCTGAAAACACGCTGAACCAGAACAAAATGAAAGAAGAAAAAAGCAAGCCAATGCACAAAGAAAATAATGTTGAGAAAATAAAAGAAACAGATAGTTCTAACTGTTAATTGTTATTCTGAAAGGCTGTAACTTTTGGGAATCATTATCTGGACATGTGAATTGCTTAGGTGTGTTACTGGGGGCTGCAGTCTGTACTCCAGACAGTTTTCAATAATACAGATTGAAATGGTCTGTTTGTATGCAGTTTTGTTACATGCACTGAAGTGTTAAATAACTGTGTGTCACTCAAAATCCCTTTCCCATTTTAATTTTGCAGGTATGGTTATTAATTTCTTAGATAGTCTCAGTTACCTTTACTTTTAAACTGTATTTGAAAAGGCTTTTTTAATTCTTCTTTTATTGAGAAGATGCCTTGTTAAAGGTTGCCAGAAGTCCCTTGCAGCCCTCTTGAATTGGACAGCTTCAGGTTAGACCCTGTGACAGTGATTACATGCTCAGAAGGTTCAGCATGGGGCATGTTTCTAATTATTAAAAAAAAGTGGTTAGACACATTGTTTTTAAAATATTTTGATATTTACTTAAACCAAGATCCTGCTGGTTCCCTTACTGCTGTCCCCACACACGTTCCTTTGAGGAAGTAAAAAAGCACAAGCACAACCTTCCTGTTTCAGGTTGCCCAGGGGACAGCTCACCCAGAGACCAAAAAGCAGAGGCAGTGCAGCATCTCATTGTGGTACCCAGTCTTTTGGCAACAATAGCCAGAGTTTTGTGGGCTGGGACTGGTGCTCTCATTTGGATGAAAAGCTTTGCAAAAGAGCACTTATTCCCAGTTTTTGTTTCAATGTTACATGCCAGATTTTGGAACTGCTGCAACTGGAGTCTGTGTTTACTGCAAAAAAGTAACTTGCCCTTGGCTGTGATGGGCATGGGCTACATTTGGGGCAGCAAGTTATTTGGAGTCAGCATTTTGAGAACTCTCAGTTGAAAGCTCACAGTGCTAACAAATAAGCCCTTGCTTTGAACTTGGCACGCACTGGTGGCATTAATTTCTTTATTAGGTGGCACTTTAGATGTCAGTATTTGATAACACAAATCCCAGTTTCCCTCAGCCCTTATTTCCTATGAAGACAGTGAGATAGGAACATAGTTGATTTGCTCCACTGCCAATTCACATTCCACTGTAGTCTCTTTTTAAATTGAGCACAGGATCTCATTCTTTTATAATGAACGAACAAATGTAATCAGGGATTTACCTAAAGATTGGTGTAACTGAAATTGGGTGGTCACGTACTTGAATGCACTTGGATTGGTTTTTATTTAATTATTTGAAACAGTGATAGTATTGAAGGATGAATGTTCTGAGTTTGTTGGTTTGGCTCTGCATGCAACTGTCTGGTGCTCTTCCTAAAAATAAACCAATAGTAATGAGTGTGGTGGTTTCACATCTATTTTGGTGGGGTTTGCATGTTTGCTAAGAAATCTTGGACTTGATCTAATTACTGAACTACATACAATTCATAAACTTGGGGAAATTTGTCTTGCATTAATATTATTTTCATTTCCTGGGGGCCGTTGGTTCTGGTTGTTAATTTTTCACTTAGTTATCTGTTACACTGAATTTAAAATGCAATATTATGTATATGTATTTTTCCTCAAATTATTGCTGCTGTATTATATGTTCAAATTTTCAAATTATACAAAACCCAGAAGTTTTTTCAAGAAGTATTTCTTTTACTTAAACTGTTTTGTTACCTAGGACAGAAATTATTTCTTTAACTTCTCATTGTTGTTTATTAAAAAGACTCCTGACAAGTTTCCCAGACCTTGTGGAATTGAGTTGTTCCTCGCTGCTTCCGATGGGAGCAGCTTCCTGGGGATGCCCGTTACAGCTTTGTGCCCTACATTTGGGGTTTGCAGCGAGGCACTTGTATTGGAAGCTCGAACTGGAGCAAAACCTCCCTTGCAGGCTGGATCTAAGAGCAGCATTGAGGGGTGTGGGGGGATGGAGCAGCATAACAGTCAAGGCCTTTGTTTTTTGTAAAATGTGGTGGGTTTTTTTTTTTTTACTGTTTGTCAACAGCTTGCTCTTTGTATGGAGAGAGATTTCGACTTCCCCAAAACAAACATTTAGCTGTGGACTTAACACAGCAGTATTTGTTTTGTCAGTTTGTAAACACAGCACAGAATTTCGTGGTATTTTCAAACTATAGTCACTGCTCAGTTAACTTGGTTTCAGTTGAAGGCAATGGTCCCTGGGAAAAGAGCAGCCAGTATTTGAAAGCTTTTAGAAGTCCTTGGCTAAAGTGCTTGAAAATAAATGGATTAAGGAAAAGTTAATATATGAATTTCATACTAGAATGAACATAAATGCATTAAGGAATAGTTAATTAATAAGTTTCTTACTAGAATATTTTTTCTTAGAAATTTATCCCAAAGCTAATGTTGACAGCCCAGGTCAGCATGCTGTTCTCTGGGAGCTGTGCAGGAGGGCTGTGAACCTGCAAGAGCTGTCGAGGCAACTAATCCTGCTGTGGGGGAGCAAGTACATCAGAAAGTTGTTCTTCTGGCTGTGATTCTTCAGCAAAAGCAATAAATTCAAGTTTTGCTTTACCTGAAATAGAAGAGAAAAAAGAAACTCATGTTTGCTGCAATCTGGTTTCTCGTAACATTCTGTGGTGCACTCAGGTGTTTTTAAAATGCCAAATGATCCTTACAGGAGTCTAAACGCCTTTAAAGTCTGGTCCTTAGAATGAAAGGAGCAGCAGTCCTGCCCTTGGATTACAGGATCAGGGCATGGAGCACAGCAGCCCGGGCTTGGGGTATTTGTTGCATTCTGTTCTTCACTGATCATCTCACCTTGCTGCCCTATTTTTTGAACCTCCATCTTCCTCTGCACTGGCGTTCTTGCCAAAGTTCCCACCAGCTGACTTGCCTCTTTTCTACCCCCAGCCCTTAACAACCTAATGTAAGCCCATGTCCCGATGTTGATCCTGTAACTAACATTTCTCAGTGCTGTTTTTCCCAGTTATGTGACTCCTACTTCCCTAATCTCATCACCCTCATCACAGGATGCGCTCCCTATCCCTCTGTGTTCCTGTAGTGAAGGGAGGGCTGATTTGTGACGCAGCAGACCCCGCAGGTCACACAGCCCGTCCAGGTGCAGGTGGTGCCTGGCACATCCCGGGGCTGCGGGCTGAGCTCTGCAGAGGGGCAGGAGCGGGGCAGGCACTGCGGGCTCGGCGCTGCTGGACCAGCGCAGGCCCCTCACACACTCCTGGGGGGCTCCTGAAGGCTCAGTGTCCCCTCCCATGGATGAGCCGCTCCGAGCGCTCCCGGCACGGCTCTCCCGTGTATTCCCCGGCCCAGGCAAATGAAGAGTTTGGTATGCAGCTCAGACACGCTGCCTCGCTATTGCCCCGCTGTTGATTTACTTACTGGATTTTGTTTCTGCCAAACGATTAACGGTGTTGGGAATTGTTGCTATTTCATTTCATGAGATACAGGTCTAAATATTTGTCAAACTCGAGCTCCTTTGTTTAGACTATACCACTTGAGTAGGGAATATATTAATATCGCTGAGGGAGTTAAAATTCATAGTTCTGTAATTATCTGTCTTGTTTTTGAAACGTGCATTTTGTGAAACCACTTTCTTAGCAAAAAAAAGAATTTCTGTCTGTTTCTGTTTTTCACGATGATTATTTATGAGCAAGGGGGAGATTTCAAAAACCTCAAAATATTTTCAATAAAAAAATTTTCAACTAAAAACTTTGTTCTACAGTGTGCATGTCAAGTGCTGCTACCCTTTGTATAGAACACTGAAAATTACTAGAAGCAAGAGGGTAAAATGACTTAATTCTCCTTCATGTTTCTTTTTCTTGGGCATAATACAATTCTTGCAAACCCTTTCCTTCCTTTCTTCCTCTCCTTGTCTCTCTGCCACCCCTTCAGACTGCATGTCTTTATTCTGGCTTGATTGATACCTGAGCAAGTGAGAAGTGGCTCTAATGAACTGTTAAGCATTTAACAGTGCCGTGGTATAGTGTAAAAAGAAGATGCAGATCCTGAAACAGGCAGGCAGATGCAATACAAGTGGCTAAGGCTGAATGTGCATCGTCAACTTCGGGTTTTCTTGGGTTTTATTTAGGGCTTACCCATGCAATTGTAGCTTTCCAAACACATTTTGCTGGAAATGTAACATACAAAAGCGGGTTGTGAAATGAAGTTTTGTTACCAATATATGTTTAGGGGCTCGAGGGAGGTGGGGTATTTGGCCTAAAATTCCATTTTGGCAGCTTTTCGACATGTTATATGCATGGTTTTTGTTTTGTTCCTTTTGCACTGTGGGCTTCAAGACTCCAACCAATTAATTCTGGAAAAAAGCTTAATGTAGGCTACTCCTCAAGAAGGGGTCTATTTTAACATTCAGTAAACAGATAATCCATTAGGACAACAATATACATTGTGGCAAGTGCTATCCTACTTTTTTTTTTGTCAGCGCTTATTTATAGTCTTTTGATTTCGCTTCCCTCCTGTGGTGCAGTTTCAATCATTCTCCCTCCAATCTTTGTTCCCGTATTCATTGCAAGCTGAAAACAAAGTAAGAAAGAAGCTCATACGTAGCGTTCTATTCTTGGCCAGTTCTTCCTCTATAGCAAGAAGGCGGTTGTATTTGGTCACCCTTTCTCCGCGGCAAAGACCTCCCAACTTGATAAACCTGGCACCCAGTCCAACAGCCTTAAATGAGAAAGAGTGGATTTTAAACCTCCACATTTTGGGAAGTGAAGTCATTCTTTAATTATTAAACACGGTATCCTACTTCTACACCCCTATAAAATCTCTTAATGAAAGATTTGCTGGATGCAAACAATAATTTTCACTGGCGTAGGAAATGAAATTTTATTTGCAAATGTACCTTTAATACAAAACGACTAAATATAGTAGTGTTAGGAATTTTAGCTTAAAATATTATTACTACATGGGAATGTTTTAAGTAACTCACAATTTTTAATAAATTAATGCAACCAAACAGATCATACACACCCTTGAATATACTCCCTCCTTTGGCAAATTTCCTGCATGTTCTCTTTAAACTCAAAGAATAACTCTCTGTGGGGAAAAAACCCAACTCTCTAGAAAAAGCCCATTTTGTAAAATGTTGTTTCTTTCTGAGGCACAAAAAGGCTTTCTCCTCAAAAAATTGTACATGTTAAAAGCAGTATTTTGGCAATTCTGCAATTGAACAGCTTTCAATCCTTACCAGATCCACGAGGCTGTCATCAGAAGATTCCCCATCTGGACTTCCTAACATGGTAATATGTCTTTGACCTATATATGTAACAGGAGTGAAAACCTTCATTAGTGTATATTTTATATATTTGACACAGAAAACTGTTTGGACTTCTCATTCATTTTTTACCCTTGGGCTGTCTAAGCTTAAATAAAACAGGAGTAAACCAGTGAAACCCATTTCATAAAAATGTCAACTATATTAGTTTGCTACATTAACATTATGCTCTATTTTCAGCATGGATAAGGGAGTATCCAGCATCCTATCTTAGTTTCTGTGTCTCACCAATCTGTTTGATCAAGCTAGAGGGATGTTCTATTTATTTTAAATGTACTCCTTAGTACAGTAATGATTTTTCTTCACTATAAAAAAGAGTTTGCAATCCAGACTGAATGACATTTTCAGATGCTATTTACTCACTTTGAAACAGTGATTCTGGGTGTTTTTAAGCAATAAGGAAAGAACTTAGACATATTAAATTTGTTCATCTATTCCTTGGGTATAAAAATGAATAAAGAAAAAGCAATACAAATTTAAATCTTACATGGGAAACTGCACAAGTTCTTAGTACAGTTACCACGAAGGCTCAATAATTTGTAGTCAATAATCTACATAAACTGCAATTTTAAACATTTGGGACTTGTTTGGATTTTTTTAATCAAAACCACTAGTAATAGTCAAAATTGAGATTGACCACATCTTTTTTTATATTCTTTCATTCTGATACCTAACAGTGTAACACTTAACTGCAGTGTCAAAGGGCACCCACATTCAAAACACCCACAATGTATTAACTGCTACAGCTGAAGCCTCAAATGCCGTTTTAAGCCCCTGGAGAGACATTTGTGAATCAAAACATGAATTTATGTTTCTTCTGACAAGTGCTTTCTAAATTAGAAGTAGCAATAATTAAATACAAAGATGTAATATTTACAGGGGTAGCTTGTAGGGTTTGAAAGTCAGCCTTTCCCCCCCTCTACTCACCATCAAGAATTCCAGTAAGTTCTATGAGGTCTGACACCTTGGTCTGGTTAACGTATTTTAGGACAACACCACTGCACATCGGTGTGTTTATCTTTTGGTCCATTTTAAGCTTGGAAATGCTTGTGGCAGCATCTTCAGCAATCAGGTAACATTTGGACCCAAGTGTACAACACATGTGACTCCATTGTTGTCTGTCCTGCATAAAACAAATCAAATAAATAACTGAAGTTTAAAAAACTAAACTGAATGAAAACCCTGAGGAGGTTATAATAATTTTTAAAGAATTAATAATTTAGTTTTAATTCTAAAGATATCCTTCATATAAACATAATATATTTTATACTGTATTTTAAATCTGTCCACCTAAGAAAAACATATCCCTGGGATTTTCCTTGTATTTTAATATTTTGCTAAAAACATATATTTTAATCTGAAATTAATCAACACTATTTGCACAAAATATAGATTAAAATATTTCAAATTAAATTAACTGTAGGGGCTTGCTATTTTGAATTCCTTCCTGAAATTTATTTAAATTTAATGGAATATAAAGTAATTTTCCATTGTTTTATTCAGGTGTGTTAATATTTCAGGTGTCATAGTTAATTGAATATAAAATAATGCAACAGGAGACAGTCATAGACTCAATGACATGTATCAGTGCAGAATGATCAGAGCTGTAAGACTGACCCATGGGGAACAGTAGAATGCACTGCTCTCTCTCCAGCAAAGCTCCATTTTTAAGGGTCTTTGTTTCTTGAATTTAATGCACCGTCCACATGGTACATGGTAGAGGATAAATAAAAGAAAAGAATATGTAAAAAATGAGAAGAAATTCATGATTTGCTTGCTTTGTGTCAACAGAATGCAAAGTTCTCACACTAAAAGCATTATTTTTCTACTTCATAATTCTGACAGCAGTAATTCTTGGTCTGTGTATCAGACAGGCTTTTGTACCTGTCTAGTTGCAATCTATGTCAGGGTCCATTCCTGTACAGATTTCAAGCCCATATGTAAGTGAAAATGAAGTTTTTGACACCTGAACAAATGCTTAAATTTAAGCACTAAAGTGGTCTTGTGTCTGGCAATGAATTATTGAATTAGTACCAGAGCTAATCCTCCAGGACCTAATTATCTGTGGCAAAGATGCTGCATGGGGACACTGTAGATTTGCAAGGAGGAGGAGAAGCAGAGGCATTTCCCTGAATGGTTCTCTGATTCCAACTGTGCTGCACTATCTGCTGTAATTCTCCTGCAGAGTCTCACACTGCAAATGGGTTTCTTCATAAGGTTTCTCAAGGAAGTTTTGCAGCCCCAGCAGGAATGGGGAAAAATCTGGTGATTTGGAACATGGTCATTCAGAGAGTCTGGCTGAAACAACACAGGGGGGCAAGGCTAAATAAAGTGAGGTAATTCTAAACACAGATATTTGAAAAATGAACTTTTAAAATGCCAGTTAAGGAGAGAATCGAATTTTGAAATTAACCTGTTTTAGAATTACTGACTCAGGCACTGGACAGGTTCACAAAGCCAACATCACTTTGCTTCCTCCTTCAATCACACTCTTCATGTTTTGTTCATGAAAACAAACCTCATATATTTATTTTAAAGATGATAAAGTGTGCAATTTGACACCAAGAGCAAATTTGTATTAAGTTGTGTGACTGCAGAATCCAGGTCTGCAGTTGCAGGTTCTGCAACAATTAAGTTTTTATCTTTTTTGCAATACATGCCTTAATCTTATGCATAAATGTGAATATTTAAGCTTATGCAATCTGTCTGTTTCTTCCATCTCTAAGTTGGTAACATGCTTAATAGTATTTCAATTTATTGTTGTAGCCAACTGGCCACACTAATTAATTCCTTTAACTTTGATCACAGAGGTAAATACATGATATCTTATTACCACTTTAAAAATTCTGCTGAGCAATGTTACCTGTGACAGACAGGACTGTTCTGGCTTTGGTTATAAACAACCATCAGAAAGAACAGAATTAATAATATTTTTTTGAGATTCTAAGGAATATGCAGCTATGTCCAAATTCTTGCTTCTCTAGCTGAACATAATAAAATGTTGTATTACAGTTGAATTTTATAATTGTATTTTATCATTCGAATTGTTTACAGATGAAGGAAAATGTAATTCAAATAATAATGGTTTAGCAAGCAGAATCACACACAAAAAAGCAATTTCTTGTAATTATTTAAAATATTTGTACTGACTGTATTCTGTTTATGACAGGAATATTTTGCATCAGGAATTGCCAAAAGTATAGAAGAATGTGGAGTTATTGTCAATAAAAGACAAGCAAATGAATTGTTAGATGTATTTTTATAGTGATAAAAAACCCAAAAGCTTTGTATTTTACATATTTTGAAAAAATGAGCAAAGGTCAGTGATGTGCCACGGAACAGTATTACCAGTTTTTCTCAGACTGCACTGTGGTATCTTACCTCTTTTCTTAGGGGATCTATTAATGCAATAATAAAAGGAAATTTATCAATCAGTTCCCCATACATGGCAACCATTTCATCAGGGCTTTTGAAAGTTCCAGTGAGTGTTTCATATTTCCCTTTATCCTAGAAAGTAAAGTAAAAAGCATAAAAGGTAAGGAAGGTAAGACCTTAAGAACCAAAGTACTACCAAAAGCATACACATCTTGTGGCACTAATACCTCTCTTAAGGCAGTGGACTGGGTGTTCTTCAGTCAGGAGGCATTCACTGATCTGCCTTACTCTGTGTCTCAGCTGTCAGCACATTGTCATTGAAAACTGCCTAAAATGACAGCGGGTTCCAGTGGGCTCAAGCCAAAGTCTCTGAATGATGCCACTGCCAAAACCAGGTCTACTTCAGCTTCTTCCAGGCAACACTGCCAGTTTTCCATTACAATATCATAAAGTTGGCAGTATTTGACATTTTTATTTTTTTGTGAAAAAATCTCATTTTTCGTCTCCAAAAAAGAATACTTTTTTGTCCTTATTTTCATAAAGAAAATATTGCTGAGGGAAGGAGCTCATCCTCAATGCTCAAAACCAAGATACTGCCTCTCTTTGTCTCTTTCCCCTTTCAAAAGAAAAGACTAATTTAAAACTAGTTTCATAATTTTGGGAAGTACCACCTGCAGCCTAGGAGGAGCATTAAGTATTAACTGTATCAGGATACCCACTGCTATGGTGATTTTAACAGCTCAATATCAGAAAGTTACAGAATCACTGATAATTCAAGGATTAAGATTTTGTACATTCTGTTATAAAAGACAGATATCACAGTCAGGAAAGCAACTGCTTTCACAAAAGCTGTTAGTAATGGAAGCTTTGGCACTGTAGAACATCCAAATACACAAAATCTCATGGGAAGTCTCTTTTTCTGCTTCAGAAAAAAACTAATTGATCTTGGAACAAGAAGGGGTAAGAACCTTAAGACTTCATCTGTACATAAATAAATTGGGTCAAATAAAAATATTAAAAACTAAAAATAAAAAAATGAATGTTGATGAACAAGATGAACATTAATGAGTAATACATGTAGTAAAAATACATGGAAATGTCAGGGTAGTTTGAAGAAAACAACATATGTAGTATGATATAAAGAAAAAATAAGCATCTAGTGGTGTTAAGGAATTACAGAAGTATACTTGCATAAATAATTTCTTGTTCATCATCCTTAAAATAAAGGTGGATAGAATTATTTAATTTATAGCTTGCAGTGAAAAAAACAAAAAAACAAAAAAACAACAAAAAAACCTAACCAAAAACCAAATCAGGATTTGCTGCTTAATACTTTCATTCCAAATTGTCTGAGATACAATGTGAAAATGTGAAGAGAAGCTGGTTTGTTAAACAGAGCACACAGTAGGTGTTTGCCCATTTCAAGCAGTTTGCTGTATTTGATACAAACAGATCTGAAAAATCATGTTAAATAAACAGAGAAAAGGAATAAACCTGGCTGACTCAAGGCAGGCTTATGCCATTGGAATGATTCCAGTGAAACCACAGAACTAGCAGAGATTCCTGTAGGCAGGACACAAGGTGTAACAGGGGTGGGTCTGCCTTGGTCCAGTGAGCCTTATCCAAGGTGCACCACCCTGGGAAGGAGGGATACACACATTCCTCCTGCTCCCACGGGTCAGGCTGTCAGGATGTCTGCCTGTCTCATCCCCTTGCCCTCCCAACCCAATGATGTATCTGCCACACTTGCAGGACTCATTCAAAACATCATTTATAAATGCAGAGATAACTCTTTTTGTTTGCTTGATTGCTACCTTAAAAAAGAGCCAAGAACCTTCTAGGTGAGTTTGCAATGTAATAGGAAACACTGCTAACAAATAGCTACATTCCTGTTAAAACCCAAGAAAACAGATATTGAAAAATAACTTACATAATCCATTAATTCATGAGCAGCACAATTTATTGCTAAGTACATGTCTGCTCCAAGCTCCAGACCTACATGGTTGCAAGCTCTTTGCATTACGAGTAGCAGTTGTTCTAGGTCATCATATCCTGTCGTGAGGCAACCCAAGTGTGATATTCTTTTTAAGAATTGTGGCTGAAAACAAAACAAAACCAATCACTTTATTTACACACACATATATAATACTTCTGTATACATATATTCTCATGATCATTTCAGTCAGCAATAGGAGGGACTTTTTTCCCCCCCTTTAAAGTTAAAAACTAATGATGAAGAATTTGGTATTGTTTAAGCAAGAATCAAATAGGAAAACTTTTGTTCTCCCTTGATAATATTTTAATCATCTCACAGTGGAGAGCAAAACCTGCATGGCATTTCGATTCCACTATTTGGAAAACTCATCTATAAACAACAGGTTTTGAAGTGATAAAAGAAGATCACTTGAGTCATATAAAATAACGTCCTGTGCTGCCTTGTGAGTGGTGCCCTTTAGCTACTGGTTTGTATCTGCCATTATCTATAACCTCAATCTGAACTGGGAGCTGAATGCAGCACAATTAATAGGGGAATTTTGCTCCCAGGGTTAGGAAACAGCACAATATGCAGGTCTTACAGGTAATAGTTTTATGGCCTATGTGATCAAAAGGGCATGTTCTCTGCTGGTGCTGCAAGGCCTGCAAAATGCTCAGTTCGATAATATAAGAAAAATTAATCAGATCGCAGAAAAATTTCCTCTATTTCCACTATTGTTCCACAGGAAGGGCAGGTATAGCCAGAAGAATCTAAATGATTATGTAAAATATGAGCATTTGGAATACTTAAGTCTTGCCTTGACCTTTCCAAAATAGTGATGTAGATTAATGCTTCATTTCTTAAGAATACATTGGTTCCCTGCTGTTGTAATATCTTGTTGAAGGCTTAAAATGAAAATCTCTTTTCTTACCAGACCTTTCTTCCCTGAATTCTGTGCTTTTCCTTTTTTACTGTCTGCTGGTTGAGGACCGGGCTGTTGAGGGTGACAGAAGAGAGAAATCAATTCTATGGAAAAATACAAAGATGATAGAAAGACCTCAGGAAAAAAAAAGGGGAAAAAAAAAGATTGACTGAATTTTGGTCTAAAAAGATTACAAATATTTAAGCTAGGAAATAGCTTCTGTTTTGTCTTGAATACTATCAGTATCTATGCAGTTTTATTTTGGTCTCACGATTCATTTCATGTTTGTTTCTATGTAAACATCAGTACAACCATCATTTGTTTTTCAAAACATTCTCACCCAGCCCATCAAAAACACAGGGGATCTCAGAAATGAGAATCTAGACCGTATCTGGAGAAACCCAACAACCTTGCCTTCCAAAAGGCATATGCACCAATACTGAAATACTGCAACAGTAACAGTACTTTGAATAAAAGATGTTGTGTTTAAGAGGTGTAGCAAGATCAGAACTCCATGTTCAATATCCACTGTGACATCATTCACTCCCAGTATATTTCTTCAGGTAAACAGGAAGTCATACTATGCTCAGAACAATGTTTTATTCTATTCTGTCAGAGAAACACATCTTCTATGCTGTGTCATGAGACTAAGCCTCTAAAAGGCTAAGTGTTCCATGTTTACATTTAAAAGGAAAATAGGAGTAGAAAGATCAAACGAAATTCATCACATTATAGTACACATTTTTACTGTACCATTTTGCCAGGAGACTCCAACAGTCTTGTCATTTCTTTCTGAATATCCAGAACTCTTTCTATGCCCTGAAATTAAACAACAGTAATCTTCAAAAGAAAGCTGTGCTATTTCATTTTAGCAGCTTAAATCAGAAGAGAGAGAATACTTATTCTAAAACCAGATCTTAATATAAAGACTTTTAAACCCCCCCCCACCTACTACAGACTCCTTAACACGATCTCTCCACCCACAAAAGGCAGTCAAGTGTCCAATCACAAAGGGCTAGTAGCAGTGGAATGAACAGGAATATTTGATGCTGCTGCTGAATGGGATGGCAAGAAAAGCAGCCTCTTCCCCAAAAGCAGCCCTTCCCAAATCTGACAAGTAAACAGCATTCAGGTCTGCATAATATCTGAGAATTGAGACAGTGATAACCCCAATCACAACTGTGACTCTAAGATTTCCTAACTGGTCATTCTGACAAGACTGAATGCATTTACCTTCAGAATATTTCCAGGAAGCAGGAAAAAAACCCCTGCTGTCTTCATTTGAAACACTGAGGAACACTCCAGCTAAGTGAATCCATTGCTTTTAATGCAAGATTCTTTTTTCTTTTCAGCTGAGTTAGTAAAACTCAGTAAAACTTGGTAAATGACCTCTCAGATTTCCTCAGACTGTGACAGTAAAGGAACACTGAAGGGGGCAGAAGTCAGTCACAGCTGACAAGCATCAACTCAGGATGAACAGTGTGTTTTGCACTGCAGCAAACAGCTTGTTGCTCTCCCATGAGCACTAGGAGGCATTCTGGCTTTGAACAGTACAGAATCAGCAACCTTATTAACAGCTCTTGGTGACAATTCAAAAAAGTTGAAGGAAAAGCAAAAAGAAAGAGAATCAAGCACAGCTATTTGTTCAGGTCACCAGCATATGAAGTAGAAATCACAGCCCTAACGTAGGCATCTTGTGCAGATACATTCTTTAATGCAACACATGGCTAAACAAAAACAAGAGAGTTGATCCCATCTGTCTCACCCACACTTCTTGCACTTTGTATTCCCTTCTATCTTCACAATTTCATTTTAAAATAACTTTTTCCCAAATATTTTGTTTTCCTATGATTTTGATATGTTTGTTGTTTGCATGCTATATCAATCGATACTATTTATAACCTACTACAAAAATCACATCCTAATCTCTTGTTGTGTAACACTATTCCCTGACATCTTCTTCAATGTACTGATTTTTTCCTCTATGCTAACATACACTTTTAACTTGATATCTTCTTGATTTCTGTTTTAAATCTCCATCTTTTTGCTTAATTTAATGTTATTTGTGTTAGAATTCTGCAAATATTTAAAAAAATAACATTTGTCAGCACTTTGGCCTTGCAAGCAAACAAAAAAAACCAGTTTGTAAGGACTATACTGAAAAGAGCTATATACTTGTGTACACATATAGTTAGAATGATGTCTATAGAATACATTTATAAAAACCAAAAATGAAACAGTACCTGTCTGAGTGATAAATGAACTGGTGGTATAAGCATAACTTCTTTCACTAATTTCAACTTTGAAGGTGACATTTTTTCACAGTTTAACAGAGTAACCATTGGGAGTGGTAGAGTCATTTCTTCAGGTGACTCCTGCAGATGGGAGTAAGAGGTGAGAATAAAAATGTAAAAATCAGAATAATTTCTTCTATACTTTAATTATGGCACAGGGTTCAAAGACTGCTACAGGTAATGGTGTTAAGTGTGTATTCTGTGAGGTAAACGTAGTAACACCGACATGAGGCGCTACTGGCTTCAGAATTCCACAATAATTATGATAACTGAGATAAAATCAATGAAATGACAAAAGCCACACATACCTGACCATGTTTCAGCAGTGCAACATGCAAGTACAATGGGATGTGGCTGAGGGTGGCAGCAGCCCTTGCTATGGCGAGGGACACTCCCCCGATGGCCGAGCTGCCGCCGAGCGCGGGTTCCGCGGGTTCTGCAGGTGGGATGGGTGGCTCTGCCACTGACTTCGTTCCTACAAGACCAAGGGTAGCAGCTGAATATTTTCTTGGTTTTTAACACATGTTTCTGTATCACAGTTGTAAGAGTAAATACAATATTGTCATTTCAGTGTGTACTCAATCTATTAAACAATCATTAACTCATTGTCTAAAAACTTCATCTTAGGAGTTGTTTTAAATGGAATGACTTTGCAAGTAAGTATCTGTCCTTATTCTGGTTTCAAATCTGTTTCTTTTGGAGATCTTTCAGACACTGAAATCTGTATCTATATTTATGTTTCTATTCAATAACATTATATATTTTTTCAGGTTCCTTTCAAAAGTATGTTTTCAGCCTTCTTTATTGTGCTCCTTAAATGCCCAGCTTTTGCATAAAGAACTTAGAAGATTACATTATAACATGATTGAGAGCACACACACTTGATTTCTTCTAATAATGACATCTGTGAATAAATATTATGCCTATTACAGCTAGAATTTCCAAAGAGAAAACAGGTCTTTCAAATATTCCACATCCACAGTCTTGTTAAATTTTCATATGAAATTATTTTCCTTTCAGATACAGTAACTTTTTCCAAAATGCTTCAAACCAAGCAGTTCCCACTGTCACATTTATTGCCTACAGTTCTTACATGAACATGTACAGTGAGCACCTACATGAGGCTGCAGTAAGTGGTCTGATTCCCAAGTAAACTTGACTAACTCCTTTGGAGTACAAATTCTGCCTTCAATAAAATATAAGTACTACAGCATGCAACTGATATTTTAGGAGAAACTGTTCTTAATAGGTCTTTGATTGGATATGCAGATTAGATTATGCATCATTTGCATATGATAAAAACATTCTATACCTCATATCCTGAGGGGGAAGAGCTGCACACAGACATCAGTAACCCCATGCTGAGGAACTCTGACAAATGACAATTTTTCAAAGACCCTTTACACTCCACTACTTTGTAACTGGCATAAATTATGACATAGATGGTACTTGTGAAAGCACCTGCTGTAAGTCACCACATGTTAGTGGTCTCCTGTAACAAGAAGTAACTGAATAATCATTGGCTTCAATTAGTCAGGCATTGAGGCTAATAATGACAGTCATTGTCACAATTAGTGCAAACAAGCAATGTATGTGTCAGCAGAAGCTTGACTAAAAGTATAATACACACCATGATGGTATCTGGATGGACCTGGCAACTGCAGAATTTACACTGCAGGTCAAAGATGAGTTTACTGTGCACACATCTCACATATCAGTGGGGAGGGTTTACTGCTAGTATGTGATAGATGCAACAGAAGTGATAAGAACAGCAACTTGCCAGCATTTTCTGCCCTTCCAATAAATAATAACCTTTTTTTCCTGACTTTAATTAATGTAAGGAGATATGTGTTTTGTTTTTTTCTTTTTTGCCCATATATTCTTAGTTTGTTTTTCAAGTCTCATACCATTTTTACCTCTGGTAGGATTGTTTGCTTACCTCTTTTTACTCTATATTGCCCATCATTCCCATCTCATCCCCTTCCTTCTTTCTTTTTTACTTTTTGCAGTACTTCCTGCTTTTCTCAGTGTTAGAAGGAAACTTTCCTTCCTCCCTCTCTTTCAATTGTTTTCAACTTCTATCTTAATTCTATTTCCATTTGCCTGCTCAGTTCTGTGATTCTCTTTTCTTTCCTTATAATTTTCATTTTTATTCTTCATTTGCATCCTCCTCCATTCTTATTTCTCACTCTGAAGAGTAATAACCTCCTGTCTAAGCCAACTGTAAAACAAAGGCAGAAACTTTGTTCAACCAATGCATGTGAATGATGAGAAAACTGTATTTTCCTCTCCCTCATTTTGCTGCAGGAACTGCTGTGATCAAAAAGGTCAGGATAGAGTAACCAAACCCTCTGAACCTGAGACAGTGTGTCATGTGTTCTGAAGTATCCCATGTCCACAGAATACCTCAGAAAGTATTTTAGGATGTTTATTAAGATCTGTATTGTAGAAAATACTAAAATCAAATAAACTAAAACCTGCTTTTGCTGCTTTTTTTTTCCCAGGTGATGGTGCTGGGGATGTAGTAGGTGGAGTAAGGGCAAGAGTGACTTCAGCTTCTTCTTCTTCCTTTTGCTTTTGAATTTTCTTTTTTTCTTCTACCTTGTTTGTGAAGTATTCACTGATGGAAGGCATAAAAATTACTGCTCAAAATATTGCTAGACATGTAACAAGTAGACACACACACACTACAGGCTAAAGAACATGCTAGGAGGTGGTTAAGTGCATCTATTTGAGCTTCTGCCATTGATTCATTTTGTGAAGCTGGAGAAGTCAATACATTTATTATATCACTATTTTTGATAGTCATCTGCATCACTGGTTAAACAAAAAGAACCACAAGCAAGTATCACAGACCTTAACACACGCTTTTCAAATGACACTGGTTTGAAAGTCACCTCTGAGCAGACAATCTTAGCATGAAGGATGTATTTCCTTTGCATGGGTAACAGCAGGTCCTGTCATAACTTCATGACATACAACAGCCTGGCCTAGGTGGCTAATCCAAGAGGTCAGTTGTACACTGGTTATCCAAGTGGCCACAAACTCAGATGGGGCTGACTTTCAATTACATGCATGAAGTGGAAACTTTATCCATGTGTCACAGACAGCCAACTCAGGCAAACTGAGTGTGTAAGATATATAGTGAAATCAATGCATTAAAAACTTATTTACACTTGCTTTCCTTATTCCCTTTATCAAGGTTTCCCCAAAGCTAGTCCCTGTGAAAGCCAGTTAGGTCTGTTTGATACACTCTGTGTTCAGTGGGACAGCCCAACCCCTGCTCCTCCAGCAAATTGTCATCCCCTTCTGGGTGCAGCTGAACGAAACATTCCAACTCCAGAAGAGGTTAGGAGGACACATCACTGCTTCCAAGGTGAAGGAAGCCATAGTGTTGCCAGGTGGCTTCTCTAAGGGTACTGTAAAAATACAGATACTTCTGTGATATTTTACCTTATATTTTTTTTCTTATAAAAACCAGGCATATTTCTTTGAATGGATAAATATGGCCATTGTTTTTTACTTTGGGATGCACCCAAGAAGAAATATTTGTATGAAAAAATAAACATGGATGTTTACTAAAGAAACTGTAATTCCAAAGGAACTAATTGCCTTGAGTAAGAAGCCTTTTGCCATGGCATGTTCAGAAAGAAGACTCCACCAGAACCTGAACTTTGTACATATATTCCTATTTTCTGTGGATGCAGCAGACACAAACCCAGGCCACTAGTACCACTTGCCTTCTGCAATGCCATGAACTGAGGAAGTGGAGTTGAAGGTTTTGGAAAAAAACCTCCCTGCTAAATTAAACTGGCACTGAATGGATTTCTTAAATGTTGCCTTTGAGTAATGAATGTTCAGGCATTTTTTCTTAGAGACTCTTATTTTTGTATCCCATGTATGAAAATAGCATTGTTTTCATATCAAAATTATGAAATAAGTAGGCAATAACATAGTATAGCAATATAATACAGCAATGGATCTGAGACATGTTACAACCTAAAAATATAATAGTAAGAAACACTGAATATTCCATATGTTTACATTAACAATATAAATTAATGGTGTACATTTCCAGTACAGTAATTTGCATAATATGCAAGACCTACCCAAGCATCTTATCAACTTGACACTGGTCAGTAGGGTCCAAGTCCCTTAACATTGTATTGAGTGATTCATTGACCCATTCCACAGCAGTATTAACAGAATCATTTCTTTCCTTTTCATAAGCTTCAATTGTTTCAGGTAAAGAATTTTCAGGTATTTGAGAATAAGAAGGCATTACAGTGGAACAAATCCTCTGCAAAAATAATAATTAAAAAAACAATGCAGAAAGGTTTTAAACACTCATTTCTAACACTAATTTCTAATATTTAAAAGACTACGAAGTGTATGCCCTTACTAACTCAATAAGTACATATCTTCAAATCTACTGTTTGCTCCACTTACCTTTTTCATCTTGCACCTTCTTTTTAGCCTCTTACACTTTGATAACCACAGACATTATTCAAGTTTTTTGACCTCAACTATAACTATGTAGGCTAAAACCTTCTGACAGATCTGCCTTATCCATATATTATGCTATGATAATAGAATTGAGTTATTTTAAGGATCATACAGTCATTAGGACATCTTTTATTGCAGCTGTTTGTAGCCTGTTGTACCATGATTCATCAGCATTCATGCTTAATGCCATCCCTTGTGATCAGTTACTTTTGTCTTACTTAGATAATTTAAGCTTATCTTTCTGTACTGACGAAGAATAAATGATATTAAGAAAATTCACTTAAGGAAGACATCATTTACAAATTTTACAGAGTTGCCTGCATTACTAGTATTAATTTTATATACTGTGATTATCTATGAAATTACATTTAATTCAAGAAAGTGGTAAACCATAGTTTAACTGAGGGAAAACAGAAACCATTACTCCACAATAGAGCTGCAAAGACAGTAACTTGAGTATTTCAGGTTGGAGGAGAGATGCACCATCCATTTTGCATTGCAGGTGTTGGATGGATATGTTTGACTTCTCTACCTCCCACATCAACCTATTAGCTCAGTGTAAAAAAGCGCCTTCGTCCATGCTGTGCTTTTCACCTGTACTGTATTTTTCTCAAAGAGTGTCACACAAAGAGAAACATAACAATATGAAAATTAAAGGAAAAGGTAAAAGGAAAATGAGCATACAAGGCTAGTATGGGGTGTAAAGAAAAGCTACATGATCATTAAGGCAGACAGAAATTTAATAAACAAAGATGCACTGTCACATCCCACTCATAAACTATTGCCTAATTCATGAAAATAAAATTTTCATAGTTGCTGCCACTGTGCTGCATGACACCTTTTTTAAGTTACAACACTCAGCTGTTGAGTTCCAGGGATTTATATCTCTCCATAAAGATGAAAAATAAAATGTTCCTTGGGATGAGAGAAGAATAGTATCTCTCCTTGATATTGTCCTATTAAAATAAATAAAACAGGAAGAAAAAGCTCATACCTTCTCATAGTTTTTAACTGTACAATATATTTCCACTTCTAATGTTGGCTGACCAACTCCATCAAGAACTTTTCTTCCCACTAATTTGCATATTACTGGAGCGTTTGAGTATTTAGAAATGTAGTTAGCCTTAAATGAAAGAGAGAGAATGTCATCAAAAGCCAATTTCCAGGCAAAGACGTTTTTATTCCATGAAATATATTTCAATCAAATCCACCCCTGAACAAATCCATTATGAGTTCCTTCCAACTCAGCATACTCTGTGATTCTATGATTTATGTTACAGGGAGTTTTGAGCCCTGTGAGAAAGGTGAAAACCAAGACTTCTAGTAAGCAGAGTTGTCTTTCTTCTTCCAACATGATCTTTACTGGGCCTGATGAGCATATCCAATATATTTGGATCTCTGTCTTCAGTCAACAAACACCAATGTTGCTTTAGAAGAAGGATTAACTTGTTACCTGAGGTTTACTACATACTTCGTTAATAGTTTCATTATGTAGTCTGGTCTTAGAGAGACACCAAATCACAACTTACCCCATGGGAAAAGCAGGAAAAACTTAGGAGCTACACAGAAGAGGAACATGCCAAATACCAAGCAAAGCAAGAGGTGTTACCAGTTCTAGTCCTTTCCAC
>JAOXXN010000082.1:29282488-29299446 GCA_026770055.1 Myrmophylax atrothorax | reverse complement strand
TGAGCTTGGCCGTGGCACTGAGTGCCATGATCTGGTAAAGGGACTGGAGTTGGACCAAGGGTTGGGCTTGATGATCTTGGAGGTCTTTTCCAACCCAATCCATTCTATGATTCTATGATTCTAAGTGCTGTCTTAATATCAGGACTGTGTCCAGCTGAACAGTTCTGGCATCTAATTCAGTCTCCTGATGAATACATGAACAGAAGCACATTCTGACTTAGGTATTCTTCATCCCTGAACTTCTTGAGGACAGCCAGGTCAGATACACCAGGCCCCTGCTCTGTCTGGAAGGATCACTCACGTGCAGAAGAACAGACTGCAGCTCCGTTTCGTGCCTTCATGTTTGAAGTGTTGCCAGGGCACACAGCCCAGACATGATGCTGCAATGTTAGAGTGTTTAATTGGGTTGCACATCCAATGGCACACTTGGGTCCTGCAGGGACAGAAGTTAGAGATCTACAGGGAGAAAAAACAGGATGAGGTGGATGGAAAGAGCAAATCAAGTGTCCCTCATTCTACAATGACTTGTGTGGAATGAGTAAGTGCTAATAGGTGGTAACCAACCCTGTACCTTTTCCATACAAACACTTCCCCAAATATGTGAGTTTTTTCCATTTCTATGTCCAATACAGAAATTGCACAATGTTCCCTTTTCACTTATCTATCTTTTTATTGAGACCTTCTGCAGCTTGCAGTAATAAATGTCTTTTCTTTCTTCTTTTTCTATTATTCACACTTAGAGACTTGTACTGTATCTCCAAACCTTTCTGATAGATTCCAAAGAGAAGAAAATGGCTCAGGGGAAAAACCTTTGAATGCATTTTTTGAAAAATATTAGGACTAAAGCTACCTTAAAACTGCCTGCAGGTTTAATGAGAGTGCCTGTTAAATTTTCTGGGTATGGAAGAGTAATTTGCTAAACAAAATCTCTGCAATCATACCTCAGTTGCTTATCTTTTTTATCTTTTAAACTTAAGAATAAATGAAAAATTGATCTGTATGGTCACTGAAACATTAAATTGTCTTATCTGTCACTTGTTCAACATCGGGTTCTTAAAAGGGAAAACAACAATCACAATCAGTGGTTTCTCAGTGCCTAGAAGAAAATAGAAGCTATAAATGGATAGATGAATTATGTGCTTCCAGTGGTTTTCAAGGGAAGCGTTTACTGAGGGAGAAAATTGTTTTAATCTTATAACAACTAAGGAGTGTAGAGTTTGTAAAAACATAGAACACCTACACATAAACTTAATTTTTGTTGCATAGGAACATATACAAAGTAGCTTTCAACAAAAATGGCTGGGGAAACAAGCTCCTTCATTGTTTGGTACGCTATTTTATATCTTTAACAAATCTCTGAAGCACTCAGGGAAACCTAAACACAGTGGGCTAGTTGAGTGTTCAGCCTTTACAGGATTTAAAAAAAAAAAAAGGGGTCAATCTGTTTTTAAAATGGAAATAAAATCATGTGGTGTGTATCTTTTCTTCCCTCATTTTGGAAGAGTGGAGGGAATGAATAAGAGGAAGTTAGGCTCAATCCCAAACAAAGAGCAGCCTCTGCATTCTTTTCATTTCCCTGTCCCGTGTCTGTTTCTAGATATCGCTAAGGATCCACTGAAGCAAAATGCAGAGTTGCAAACCTGCCAGTAGGAGACATTCATCTCCTCTTTCTTTGATTAATTAATCCTGGCCATTAGAACAGCCTTTTCCTCCTTTTTATTTTCACGTCCATCTGTTTAATGTTCAATAGCAGAACGAAACGTAAAAAAAATTGGGGAGGGGAAACCCATAAGCCTTCAGGAATGAAATTGTTTCTTCTCTCCTGAAGAAACTAAATAAAGTACTGAACATAAAAATAATGTAGATTATCTGTTAATAAAGACAGAAATGTATTATCTGAATCCTTTGTCATGACGAGAAGGTATTAAGAATCAGAATCTAATCCTTAAAATTAAGCTGGTTTTTTTACTGCAAATCTAGGAGCCAGGTAAGGCTAAACAGTTGCCCTTTTAATCACTATTGTAACATCATTCAGTGTAATAATGAGATTTTCTTTTGGCTGCCCTTTGAGCAGGTGTGGGAGAACTGCTCAACCTACTGGGGGGAGAGGGGAGAAAGGGGGGAGAAGATTGTTGAGGATGGGAAGTGAGGCTGTTCCTTTGTTTTTACTTCCAATGTGTGCAGAGCAGGGAACAAAAATGCAACCTGATATTTAAAACATTGACTTTTGCACAAGGTGGCTTATCTGCCAAACATTTCCAATAACATTTTACTTTCCTTTCTCAGTAAAAACATTGGGATACAATGCTTAAAGCTGAGTAATGCATGGGAAATGTAGATTCTGTTCCTTCTTCCACTGATGTTAAAGTAGAGATGTAAGTTCAGCTATTGGTAGAGCTGTGAGCAAAACCTAAGGAAGGACAAGGTGCTTTGTTCTGGAGAATTTAAGGTTTCCTAAGCTCTTCTTGCGTGCACATTACAACTTTACATGCAGCCAAAATGCTAAGCAAGTTCCCACCTGTTTCTGCTTTATTTGGGTGGAGCAACATTGTGGGAGGTGCCTAAGACTCCACCAGTAAAATCCCTTTGGAGACAGAGTTCAGTTTCTTGGGTAAGTGAAAGAGCTATAGCAAAAGCCATTTGTAGCTGGTGGTAGCACATGTAAGAGTATTTGTGTTGTTCCAAAGGCAGTGTGTGGAATTTTATGGGTGAAATGTGGCAAATAAAGTCAAGAAATTATGGGAACAGGAAAGCTGAAGTTCTTGGGTGGAAACTGATAACTGGGGATTCAGACCTTGTGTGGAATTCTGACAGCTGTTTTCACTCCTGAATGGATGGATTCATTTGACCATAGGGCCAAAAAGAAAGGGTGAACAATATCTGCAGGGGATAATTTTTGTTTTGCTTTGATCAGAAACAGCTGTCAACAGCAGTAGCTGAAAATGCTACAGCTAGAGAGGAAAATGCTTAGAGAAAGCAGGTACACATTATGTTCTGCACAACAAAGTTGTCGATAGACTGCTCTAGAAGGTTAAGTCTGGTGCTAACTAATGAGTCCTCTAAGTACTCATACAGTCTTCTCACACACTGAGGGGCTTATTGATACACCTACCTGTCTTTGAAACATACTCTGTATTCTTGAAGTATTTGACTCCTAATTTTTATATCTTTTCTATGTTACATTGCCACTGCTTGCTACTTTATATGATGGAAAGTAAACTTACACATTCCATTTAGAGGGCTTTTTACCAAGAATTAGTATTTTTAAGTTTTAAACAGGATGTCTCCTTGGGATTCATCCACTGTCACATACACACAAAATAAAATTATTATTTTAATTGCATTTGATTACTTGGGATAGGGTGGCCTGCATATTTTTTCATATGGGTTTTTTGCGTATTCACACCACTCGAAGAAATGAAATTTAAAAATGCACAAAAAAGATTTTCCAGCTTACCACAAGTTTAGGGTTCATTACATAAAGAGTAAATGCAATTACACATTACTGAGAGTCAGAAAATGTAATAGGAATGACCAGTCTTTAAGGTCAGAAGTCTTCCTTACATGTGAGGATTGTGGTTTTCAAGTATGGTGAAGATTTAATGCCTTCATGGACAGATGCTTGTGTTTCAACAAATATGATAGTCCAGACAAATTGTGGTTGCCAGTGCAGATTCTGCCAAAATGAGTTCTTCTGTCAAATAAACCATAAACCTAATTCATATAAAGACACAGCCTATCTAATTTTTTTGCTTGGGCTTATTTTGCTGGGTTTGGGCTGTATTGTTCAGGAAAATTGTTAAATTCTGCCTTTGCTTATGCAGTGCTATTCCTGGTTTTATGGAAATCTCACAGAGGATCATGTGCATCAGTGGCAGCCTTCTGCATCCATCAGTATGGAATAAAAGGTACACAGGACCATATGGGAGTTCCCTGCACAAAGGTATTTCTCAGTTATTGGTCTTCCTTGGCTCATTACTAAAAATGATGAAAAATCAGGCCAGAAAAATATCAGGAATAGACTCAATTTTTGTTAACATGCTTGCCAATGAAATACAGTGGGAAGGTTAACGATGCGGAGGAGAATTAAGCATGCAAAAGAGTCTAGAAAATCAAAATTTGTAAATAACTGCAGCCCTGAGGCTTTTAATATGTCAGTCACTGGCCTTCTCTGCTGAGAGCAGCTAAAATGTTTACAGTGCTTTTTTGGGTGGATGATATTTAAACCCTCAGCAATGAAATACTTGCCTTTTTCATTCTAAGTAACTGCATACAAACATGTATTTAAGAAATGTAATTTTTGATTGCCACAAAGAGAGACTCATAATTAAGCATAAATCAGTTCACAAGTGTTACCTTCACACTAAGTGCTTCTCTATTGCCTTTATATTCTGTAAATCAAGAAGTCAAAAAGATCAGACTTCATGTTGTTGTCGCTGTGTCTCCAATGGCTGACCAATAATAGCAGAAGGGTCAACAAAATGTTTCTTGTGGAAATAGCAACCAGAACTCCAAGTTCTCATCATACCTCTTTCTGCTGAGAGAGATTTCATGACAAAGGAGAGCCTATGAATACAGACCTCTTAAGTCTCTGGTCTTCAGACATGACATTCCATGTGTTGGAGCACAGATTTCTGTGATAAGCACATGTCCAGCCATTAAAGAGCTGAATCGTGCAGCACACAGCCTTGAGAGGGAACACACCTTCTCACAGGGCTGCTGTCAGCACTGGGCCCTGCTAAGGAGCACATTCCCCAGCTGCAGTGCCAGGACTGTGACCTTTCTTCTGCTCCTTGACCCACACATCAGATGCAGCTGGTCATATAATCACAGAGCAGACTGACCACCTGCATCGGATGTGTGGGATCCCAAAGTGAGAGAGGAGCCGTGGCACTGCCACGTAAAAATGTGCAATGTCGGCAGTGACAGAGTGTGATACAAAAGAATGAGTCAGTGCATGAGACTTGACAGGTCTGCTTTATAGCACAGCTGGGGATTCACCAGATCCCACAGCAGAGGGAGTGGGAAGGGAAGTGCTCTGTGTGCTGCCAATTCCTCCTCTTTGCAGAACAATCCTTAGAAGTCTGTTTCTGCCTGCATAACTTACCAGCTTACCTAATGAGATTTGCACCAGGAACACCACAGCTAGGTTTGTCTTACAGATAGTGTGGAAAGCACTTTAGCCTAAGAAAACATGATTTTTAGCCTCTTTCCCATTTATTTCATAGAGAGCTCTTTTTAAGCGTTCAGGTTTTGAGTCAATGTTATCAAAGGTACATGTTTTGACAGGTTCTCTCCTGTGTGTGTGTATATGGAAAGGTTCTTCATGTACGTCCTAAGTTGAGAGATATAATTTGAACAGAGAAAATTATGGTTCATAAAGTGCTCTTGTTAGGTGACATGACTATGCTTAGTCCACTGCAGGACAGCCTACACAGAGAAATGCATATTTCCATACAAATTACAGTATACTGCAGCCAAGAGATCAATTAGAATGTCTGCAACCAAGAACTCTCAAGTGTCTCCATTCACTCTGCCATTCAAACGAGACAGAAATGCGTTCAATTGGTGTAAAGAATTTGGACTCTTTCAGGGAATGTGTAGAGACTGCCACAAAGTGGCATTCCCCGCAGGGTGGGACTTGCAGATTCTGTGAGATCCAGCAGGGAATTTTAAGGGTTCTGTAACCTAACATTTTGTCTCCTGTTGAGAGAAAAAGTGCAGAACCTGCTGAATATTGTGGAAGGAATGAGGATTTTTCATTGGTTAAATGTAACTGGCTATGGCAGCTCTCGTGTGTTACAGCAGCCAACGTGATCATCTTAAATCTGTGCTATATTTCATTTGAAAGGAACTCAAAGGATTTTGCCAGCTGCGTTGTAGATACAGCACCAGCATGTCTGGTGTTGAAATGCAGGTCTTCTGGAATGAAACATCACAGGAATAAAAGGTCATAACTGTTTAACTATGTATAGTGACACTTCACAGATCAAGACAGGAAATTCAGGTTTAAAAAACCTTGAAAAGGTAGAAGTTTATATTTCCAGGGCACTGGAGTGTGATATTGTCTACTTTTTTGGTAAGTGCCTCAAGATATTAATTTGATCAGAAGTTATCAAACTTTGTGTTCAGCAATTCAAAGTGCCTGCCTTTCATCAAGATGAACTAAGATTCCTCCCTTTGACTGGAACTGTAAAATTCAACTCTTACTCAAGTCAATGAAAAAGATCCAATTGACTTCCATAATACAGAAACAAAATGCATCCCAGCTTTCCCAGCTTTCACTCAGTGAAAGTCCTTACCAAATAAAGTCATTGAAAAGTATCAGAATTTTAAAGTTAAAAATACCTATAATAATTATTTCTGCACAATATAGTTATATGGAGGTTGATAATATTATGAATAGTTTATACTTTCAACAGTGCAACCTTCATATACATTATAATTTTCTTTAGCTATACCATTCCTGTAGGATTTTTCAAATTTTAATTACTAAGTAATTTTAAATATATTTCCTGTGTTTTAGGCAAAAAATACTTCTCTCAGCAGTTAGTGAATCTTTTTTTCCAAGGCTAGCTTCTCCCATTAAAAATGTTCTCTAACTGTAGAAAAGATGTTAAAAGAGAATTTTTATTCAGAGGAAGGATTTTTTTTCTTCATGATTTTTTAAGGGTTTCCACAAGCACAGGATTGATAAAGTAAGTCTCATAGACTGTTGAGAAGGGCAGAGTTTGCAGGTGTTTCCTTTGGAAATCAGAGATCTAAATTTTCTGATAATCTCTTTAGGTTGGTTCCTGTCCCAAAAGTTTCATAATATTTTAGGATTCTTCTTCTTGCTCATTCTGGTATCTGTTTACAAAAGAGCTATTCTTAATGATTGCATGACCTGCTGAGTGTCCAATTTTGAACAATCTTTTGCATGAAAGGATTTGGGAGCTCTTTTCTGGTAGGAACTGGCTCAGGTTCAATATTAACTATGGGTTTGCAGCAAGTTCCGCCTAAAATTCTCAGAAGCAATTGGCGTTTAGCAGCTCACACAATTGACCAGGGTCAGAATCTTCACTTTTCACTGTGGACCTTCCATTCTGCAAAAAATTCTCAAAATCTTAAGAGAGGTGTGGGATGATTTTCTTGGAGGAGCGCAGTGTGTGGTGTGCTGGGAGACAGGGATTAGGAGCAGGTGGTCAGAGAGCTCCCAGATGGGCACCATCCCCCAGAGCTAAGGCGTGGGGCGAGGACTCAGATTTACCCAGGAGGTGGAGAATGCGGGGTGTCTCAGCTCAGTGTGCTCCCCTGTCTCCTGTTACACGGCTGTGATGCGCGCACTGCTGATTTTAGGCTGTTTTCAGCGCCCTGCATCTTTGCCATCCCTCCCCGGGGCTGTCCGGGCTCGGCTCCGGGACCCGCTCGCTGTACAAAGCAGCAGGACGCCCTCCTCTGGATTGCTGTGTCCAGCGGCACGTCCCTCCCACTGCACACGGAACAGAGACGCCAAAGTAAGGGAGGTGGGAAGGATGGGGGTCTGTGAAAGACTTCTTTATAAGCTGTGTTTACTGGAACATAATGGAAAATGATGTAATACAGTATATGGCATAACATATTGAACAACCTGTGGGATATTCCAGTGTATCTGTCGTCCCAGTATGACAGCTGAGGGCTACTCTATAACAAAAGGAAAATGAATATATAAAGGTAGTGAAAATGTGTATGGTTTATATGCACAAATTTATGCATATGGTAAATTTTACAAGTCCGTATATAGAAGTGTCAGAAGCAAAGCAAATTTGACTGTTTATTAACTTTAGATCAGAAAAATATTTGTTAATACATTCCAGGATATAATGTAATTGCACTAGCAATTGGGTCAAGGAAGACCTTTTTCTACGGACATGCAATAACAAATAACTGGTATAAGCTCTGAATGCTGAATAGCTGCTAAGAGCTCTGAATGCTATCTTCTACAAGCAAGTTGTTTATTTGATAGTAACAACTGGGTGTCCCTTAGAGGTGCTGCTGCAATCCTTGTGAATAAAAATACAGACAGCCTTTTAAAGCAAGCTGGTGCTTGTTCACTGTGCAGTAACAGCCACGAGTGTCACAACCTGTGACAGCCTACCCTCTCAAAGTCAAATTCTTTAAAAGTACCACACCAGTGTGATACCAAACACCTCAGGGCTCAATTCTATGGCCAATTCTGTTAATATATTCATCAATTATCTGGAATGCACCATGAGCAAGATTGCTGATGATACCAAACTGGGAAGTGCTGTTGACTCTCTTGAGGGACAAGGTGCTTTGAAGAGGAGTCTTGATAGATTGGAGCATTGGGCAGTGATTAATGGGATGAAATTTAACAAGTCCAAATGCTGGATTCTGAACCTAGGATGGAGTAATGCCATGCACAAGTATACATTGGGAGAGGAGTGGCTGGAGAACAGCCCTGCAGAAAGTGATCTGGGAGTGCTGGTTCAATATGAGCTGCAGGGCTCAATATGAGTCAGCAGTGTGCCCTAGCAGCCCAGAGGGCAAAACCCACCCTGGGGTGCATCAAACAGCACAACCAGCTGGTCAAAAGAGGTGATTATCCTGCTATGTTCAGTGTGGTGTGACCTCACAGTGATCACTGTGTGTGGCTCTGGGGCCCACAATGTAAGAGTGATGTGAAGATCCCTGAATTTGTCCAGAGGAGGGAAAGAAAACTGGTGAATGAACTGGAAAGTATGTCCTGTGAAGAGTGGGTAAGGACTCTGAGCTTGTCTAGTTTAGAAAAAGGGAGTTTGAGGGACATCCTCATTGTTCTGTGGCTTCCTGAGGAGGTGACAGGGAGATGGAGGAGCTGAGCTCTTCTCCTTGGGATCCAGTGATAGGATGTGTGGTAGTGTTTGAAAGCTGTGCCAGGAAAGGTTTATATTGGACATTTGGAAGCCTTTCCTTACGGAAAGGGTGCTCGAACACTGGAACAAGCTTTCTAAACAGGTGGTTGATGGCCCAGGCCTCCCAGTGTTTTAGAGGCATTTGGACAATGTCCTGAATCACATACTTTAACTTTTGGTAAACTAGTCTAGTCTAGTCTAGTCTATCATCCTGGATAAAGTGCTGCCTACAACTCTTGACTTTCCTGGACAGCACTGACTTCCCAGCACCTGTGCAAGCAGACGGATTTTTTTAAAAGCAGGATTAGCTCTTAAAAACAAGATTTCAGGGAAGCAAAAGAAATAATGATTTTCTTCTGCCAACTGCATATCACTGGATTAGCCAGGACCTTGCATGAAGGTTTCAAAGAGAGGAAATGAGTAGCCCCATGTGAATGTTACACTTAGAGCAATCATAATCCTTTTTTCTCTTCGGTGGTGGACTAGAGAAGATGAGGTATAGTCTCACTGTTCTGTATCTTGGAAGATCAATCAGTAGATGCACTAAGCAGTATTTCTTTTGCACTACTTCCCTTTAAATTTCAGATTCTGAAAGGCTTACCTTCAGGTTGGTCCATCAGGATCCAGAGCTGAAAACTTGGGATTAAGACAGCAAGTTCTTATTAGAAGAGAAAGGATTAAGGGAATGACTAGAAAGTCATTTGTTCTTTCCCAATGCAGAAAAGCAACTGAAGAGGAGATGATATTTGCATAAACACACACACACATATAAAAATAATAGAATATATTAATTCAAAGAACCCACACATTTTGTATTAATTGAAAGAAATGGAAGAATGGCAATGGTCTGCATTAGAACAGTCCACTATTAAAGTAAAGCAAATGTAATATAGCTCATTTTGAATAATGTTAGTGAACATTTTTAATTCATCTGTTCTGAAGAGGGAATCAAATTGTTTCCTTTTTTTTAAAAAAAACCCCAGCTTTCAATAAATACCTAACACATTATTAGTATAATAGAAATTAAAACTATGAAAGATCTGTGAAAGCATCCCAGGATGGTCCATGAGGTGCCATTGATACACTGAACCACACGATGGCAGTGTGTCGTTGGTTAAAGACAAGGAGTCTCCTAAACTGGTCTGAAACGCAACTTCATAGATTATGCTTTTACCTAAGGATACAGAAACGTTTGTCTTTTAGGCTCATCGAATCCCAATTTTAGCACAAGGAGGATTTTCCCAAGGACCTGGTTAAATATATCCATAAAGAAGCTCTTTGAAAATCAACAGAAGCTTCTTTCCAATAAATCCTAGAGCATGAGAGTTACTTGAAGAAGTAACAGCTCCTTCTCAGTTCCAGACTCCATGACCTTGTGAACAGCAGATCGTCTTTGGATGCTAAATATAACTCCATGTCTCCACTCCTGCTGAAGCTAATATTAAAACTGTTGTAGCATTTAGTGAGAATTGGATTAGTCTTATAATTGTGGACAGCAAAGAAAGATCACAAATCTAATGCCTCTTGTAAGAAGCACCACAGAACAGCCTTTGAAGGGTCACTTGCAAAAGTCTGGGTCAATGTTGTGGCTCCCTTTAAAAGTCGGGCACTCTGGTTTCATCTTGAGGTGGAGAAAGAGGCAGCAATTAACTCACTGACAGATAAGGAGAAATGGAGTGTCTGAGTGCTTGGAGTCTGATCTTTCCTCGGTGTCAATTAGTGGTAACTACTAAACTGAGTGTTTCTTGGAAGCTACGATTTTGTACATGACCTTTTGCCTTGGTCATTAACTGGCAAGTCAAACATCCTCTGCACTGGTCTTGGCTGTTCCTATAAAGCAAAAGAAAAGAGAGGGGGAGAATGATATTGCAAAATTGCTCTGCCCAATTTATTTATTTGTTCTAAAATATTCTTATGCATAATCCACAGCATAGTTTTAAAACAATTGCAAAACAAATTAAGCAGAAAGTGTAACAGGATTTTCTGTGGGAGACAGCCCATCCTTCCCTCCTCTCATATTTGTTGAAATTTAACTTTCTTCCAATGTGTAATGCAGGAGTGTCACAGCGTGGTTTGATAGTTGAGTTCTGCTGGATTAGAGGCAAAACAAACTCCAGAATTAGGACTCTTTCCCTTCCCCTGAACAGTTCTGAATGGAGAACTGTTGTAGCTTAAGACCTGCTCAGTCCTGGCTGTTACACATGTTGGTGAGAGGGTTTGTTTCTGAGGAAACCAAACTGATCCTTTTGGCTGAGATTTTTAAGGTGGGTAAAACATTTGAGCTTTATACTCTGTTGGGTTTTGTAGCCCAGATTTCTTTAGAAGCTGTAGAAAAATCCCAGCTTTGTGGCTTTACAGACAATTATCCAGCCACAGATATTAGCTGAAGAACTTGCACAGGTGCAGTCAATGTTATCTCTATGTGCTGTATCCTGCAGTGAACACTGAGTGCTGATTTCCAGCCAGTGGGAGATCAGCTGTGCAGCAGAGCAGGTCAGAAAGTCCATGAGCTGCTTGGGCCATGCCTTTTCCTGAGTGCCTTAGGGACAGGCTGCAGCCTGGGTGGGCAGTGGACAGCAGCCACCCACTTCTATCTCCAGATTATTTCCTGAGTGACATCACCTGTTTATAGTATCAGATTTACAATTTTGAAATACTTTCTAGTATTTGGTGCAAACATTGCTTTTCATGCTTTCATCCTGTTAGAGTTTTTGTTAACAGTAAACAATTGTCTCCCACTACTGTGAATCTGACCCCATATTCCTCAGATTCATGTCACAGGTTGGGTAACACTGGTTACACCCATGTCAGTTAGCTGCTGCCTTCTGTAGGTAATTAAGTATGTACTACCCAAGCACCTTAATGAATTTCACTGTTCTTTGAACCGCCTCCAATTTGCCATTAGGCTTTGTTACAGTCATAAAGATTAATAACAAAGATTTAATCCTGTTTCTCAGTTTCCAGTCATCTTAATGTAGCTCAAGACAAAACATAGTTATCATGAAGGGAACAGCAGGTCCAGCAAGAGATTAAAAGAGCAGCATGATTCTGAATAAGCTGTAAAGTTAAAAAAAAATAAAACAGAAGAACTGCTAAGAAACAGTTAAAGGAGCCACCCAGAGAAAACACTAGTGCTAATGTGTTTCCTAGCATCAAATGACATTAGGAGTTTTCAACAAGTTAAGTCTATGGGAGAGTTAATAACACATGGGATAGCTAATAAGATATGTAAACCATATATGTGATAAAACTGAGGACAAGATACATTAACTGGTGAGTCCAGCAATGATATTTCAGCATTTTCCTAGAGAAGGTGAGAAGTTTGGTCTCATCTGTCTCTGTGCTTTTGAAAATCTTTTCTGCAAGAAAAGAAAACAGGGAACTGTTGATACAGGTCTTAAATGAAGTTTGTCTATGCAAATATTTATGTATTTATAGACATCTTTGGGGTCAGTTTAGGAAAGGTCAGTTTTTTCCCACTGATGTGCTTCTGGAGACTATTCATTCACTACAATTTTTTGAGAACTCTTTGCTCATTGATTCTGAATGGTTAAAGTTTGCAGGTGAACTGCAGGTTTTCTGAGCTGACACTAATGTTCTCACCATCAAGGTGAACAGTTTCAGTGACATGATGACGTAGCTGTGTCCTTTTTTTTTTAATCTCTAAGGTCCTAGAAATTACTGGAATGTGTAATTAGGACATCAAATTTGAATTATTATCAGGAGCAAAGGAAACAATCAAGATTTAGCATAAGAAAAAACATACATGATTAAATGAAAACTGTATGTCCCAAGGTAGCAATTCTGTATTTTGTGGTAGCACTTCAACCTAAATTTCTACCCTATTTGCCTTCTAGGACACGCCTGACATCTTTAACATATTTTCAGTCTCCTGGCACAGTTGACACAGTTGTAACAGGGCAGTTGTACAATATTAAAAAAAATGAAAAATTATAGTAAAAGCTATATAAATTAAAATGAAAACTTTAAGCTAGTCAGTAAAATCCAGAACTGAAGATGTCAGGGCAGCTGCCCATCTGTGAGATTGATGGCCCTGAATCCCAGACACCTTTGCTTTGCATGGTACATTGTTCTACAGCTGCAATGGACCCGGCAGGTGAAGTGTGGGAAGTCACTTTATTTGCTTGGGCCTAAGTAAAGGTGATCCCTGCCTGCACAAAAGTACTTCCAGAAATATCTAAGACTTCCTCAAGAAACAAGACTATTTCTAGTATTGTCCTCGTTTTTGTTTACACACCTGAGTGTCTTCTTGTGCTAAGTAGTTAGTGGATGCAAAGTGTGACTGTGGTGAGCATGCACTGCAGGGCAGATGATGTGTCAGCACTTTACCAGCCATCTTCTCTTCGAGAATGTTCTGTTTCACCATCTGGTATTTTTGCAGCATTGCTTTTCTTCTGGTTTCTTGGATTACATAGGAAGTTCATAACTATTCAGGATTCCGTGTCATTAAAGACATTCGGTAGATGTTGGAATGAAGGTTCTCTCTTCTGCCTTTGAACACTGTCTGGTGAGTCTAATCAGGCAGAGCTGTCTGTCAACAGTTGGGTATCCTCTGTGTCCAATCCTAATCTTAAAAATTTCTTGTTATATGGAAAATATCTCAAAATCACTCTTACAAAGCACTTTGAACCCTGTTTGGTTTCTCTACACTTTACGTAACAGTATGAACCACACACAGTATTCCAGGCTGAGAGCATCATGTTGAACACAGTATCAGAGACACAGATTTTTGACGCTGTTCTTCTATACTTCTTGACTTTTGCTCATTTCTTGATAGCTGCTGAATGGTGTGTTTGCCAATGACAGCAAGCTTTTTTGTGGGATTCATTTGGAATTTAGTGGTATGTACAGGATATTCAAATATTCTTCCTGAAGCTGCCTTGCATTTGTTTTCCTTGTGCACTCTTGGGCACTGTTGCTAATCTAAAGTGTAATCTTTCTGCATACCATTGTCTGATTTTAGATATACATCACCTTTCACAGTGCTGTTGGCCTAAAATACTTTGTGTTTCTGTAACACTGGGAATAGAAAAAGGAGCTGGTTTCAGATTTACACTGTTCAAGGAGAACTCAGCTGATTTCCTTCATGAAGTTAAGCTTGCATATCAGCTTGGCTGAAGGAAAAAGGTCACATCAAAGGGCACAAATTAATCACCTGGAACAGTGTCGATAACTATGCAGAAAGCACTGGCAGTGTGTTCCTGGAGCTGCAGTCATAACACTTTTTTTGGTATGTTGAATGCTGTGCTTGGAGATGCCCAAAAGCAGATACAGTGAGGATAACACTGAAAAGGTGTGAATATTTTTGTCAGTGATTGAGCGCTTATAAGTTTTGTAGGGAGCACTGAAAGGAAATCCAGGCTGCTTCGTCTATGCCTGAGAAGAAGAGGTAAGCTAAGGATACAAATTTATTGTAAAATTTAGGCCTTAGGACAGAGAGGTTGGTGTGAGCAGCGTGCCATTTTTTGTTACTTTTGTGAAATGCAGGGGCACAATCTCAGACATGTTCTCTCAGATTGGTTTAGCTTTTCATTCTGATTTTTGTTGATTGTTCTTGCAGTTGGGTTTTGTTTCTGTTTTTAAGCGGTGTTCAGTTCATAGCCAATGTGTTGGCCGTTGTGATTTTGGTTTTATGTTACGTGTTTGGATCCAGAGAGGCAAATCCAAGTGATGTTTACCCAAAAATGCTACTGATTCAGGTTTGCCTGTCAACTCAAAGACTATGTATGGCTGTTTTGTAATGAGCTGATTTCCATTTTGTTCTTGCCTGCATATGTTTAACATCCATTGGCTTTAAAGAGGGTCATGCAAGGTTGTTGAGGGACAAAACAAGCACTGCACAAACAAAATAGATAATGGGAGTGGATTTCTGAAGACAATATTGTGGCCTTCTGAAGACGTCCTTGGCAGTTCCAGAATGCCTAGATAGCAACAGCTGCCAGGAATGCTTTTATTATCTGAATTTGCCCAAGAGTCTGCAACCTTTCCTTTCAGAGATTGGCCTTAGGCAGTTTTCTGTGCCTCTGTCACCTCCTGAGTAGATTACTGTAGTACACGGTATCTTGAGTAACACACTACAATCACTGGAAACTTTGGCTGCTCTGGAAAGTGGTTGCTGCCTTATTTAAAGAGAATGATTCAAGTGTGCAAAGTCCTGAAGAATTTGGATCCAGCATGATTCTGAATACATCTGTCTGGATGGCTTCTAACTGCAGAAGCAGATGTAAAGTAAGAGTACAGGCTCAGGGCCTCATGGCCCTCCTTTCCCTACTTTAAACCTTGAGGGAGATGGATATGAGGAGTCAGAGAACTTGGAGCCGATTGGCATGTGTTTAACTTGCATGTTTTGCCCCTTTGGAGCTTTTGATTAGAGCATAATATTTTTCTGTTCTCACAGATTTTCCTGCAGAAATGATCAGATTCATCAGTAGGAAGGAGCCTCTATGGGGAAAATTCTGCAAAGAATTTAATGTGGCCTTTTTAGCAGGGTTTTGTAGGTTTGTGGGGGTGGCACTCAGGCAAGCAAGTATGAAGTTGTGGCCCACTTTTTTGTCTTGTACTGCAAAAATACCTGCCTTAGGTCCCCCTTGGTTATTTTAAACATAAATCCACATTTGGCTTTAGCTTGGCATCATAAATCTATTTAATTTAGGCCTATAGATTAAATCTGGTACCTTCACAGTACTGGGGGGTGTATTTCAGATTATGCTGCACTGCAGAACCAAGCAGTGGAGACAGCCTGGGAAGTAGTTACCTGCAAACAAAGATGCTGAGCAGAAATGCATCCCTCAATGGATTCATGCTATTACAACCCTTTTCATATTCAAAGTGGGTGACATTAACAAACTCTTCTGAATTCTCAATAAATTCTGTATTTTAGAGAGAGTTTAGATCTTTCCCTTAAAGATTTAAAATTTTTAATGCTTTCCAGACTGATTTGTTTGGTTTCTTGTGGTCTTTGGTTATTTGGTTTTGTTCTTTTTTTTAGTTTATTTTTTTTTCATTTTGGTTTGAGGTTTCTTTTGTGGCAAGTGAAATTACTCACATGAAGATATTTAGAAGACTTACTGTGATAAAAAGAAACTCAGCTGGCTCAGGCCTAGACCTTTAAAGGGATTTTAACACTTCAGTTGCTGGCATTGCCTGTCTCCGATGCACTTTGTAGCTGAATCAAGTCCTCAGTTCCAGGATTCCCTTAAGCAATTTATAGGGAAGAGCTGGGTAACCCAGAGCACCCCACATATGTCAGCTGTGTGAAGAGAAAATCTTACTAGCCAAGACAGGAACATCAAGAGCTGTGAGGAGACTATGATGGTCTTTGAGCAAGCAGATGATTCCACTGGGATTCCCAAACATGTTTGGATTTTTTCCTAGAATTAGGTATATGTCTAAATCATCACCATGAGTGTATCAACAAAAGACATGAAGTGGTAGATATGCCTGCAGAATGCTGGTGTGTCCTCAGTATGATTTGGAAAGGTCCTGAACTTCCATAATTTTATTGCAAGAGAAAATTTGAGTCTCCTTATTAGAACAGCAGATCACCAGTTTGAAAGCAGGGAACAACAGGCACCTCTCTCCTCCACTCCATACATCTGCACAGCTCATCACCTTCTGGCTTAGGTGCACTCAGAGCATCTGAAAGGATCAAAAAGCACTGGCAGTGGAAACACAGCAAGTTATACTTACAAAATCCTGCTTCAGTTCCTGAGGCATCAGTTGGAGCTGAAACTCCAGAAAATTTATTAGCTGGGAAAGTCTGAGCATCTGCCAGTTGGCAGGAGCTCAGGTACCTACAGACTTAGAAATATGCTACAGTAGGATTTGGGATAGCAGTGGACCCTGACTGAGCAAGAGAACCTGGAAAGAGACCAGTCCCTCACTCTTATCTAGTGCATCCACTCAGCTCTACCAGCTGAGAGGGGCCAGCCACATATAAAGAAACATTACAAACAGAGGAACCTTTAATGACAAGGTTTAGCTGTGGATTGAAAGGAATAATGATTGTAATGACTCATCTAAAATTGTATTTTTGTCTATCAATGTTACCACATTGATAGAAAT